>CM021109.1:189597593-190117206 GCA_007115665.2 Sequoiadendron giganteum
GAGGGTATAGGGGTTGAGGGATTAGGGTTTAAGGGTTGAGGGTTGAGGGATTAAGATGGTATAGGGGTTGGGAAATTAGGGTTTAATGGTTGAGGGTTGAGGGATTAAGAGGGTATAGGGCTTGAGGGATTAGGGTTTAAGGGTTGAGGGTTGAGGGTTGAGAGATTAAGTTGGTATAGGGGTTAAGGAATTAGGGTTTAAGGGTTGAGGGTTGAGGGTTGAGGTATTAGGGTTTAAGGGTTTAGGGTTAAGGGTTAAGGGTTGATGGATTAAGATTGTAGAGGGGTTGAGGGATTAGGATTTAAGGGTTGAGGGTTGAGGGATTAAGAGGGTATAGGGTTTGAGGTATTATGGTTTAAGGGTTGAGGGTTGAGGGATTAAGAGGGTATGGGGGTTGAGGGATTAGGGTTTAAGGTTTAAGGGTTGAGGGTTGAGAGGGTATAGGGGTTGACGGATTAGGGTTTAAGGGTTGAGGGTTAAGGGTTAAGGGTTGACGGATTAGGGTTTGAGGGTTGAGGGTTGAGGGTTGATGGATTAAGATGGTATGGGGGTTAAGGGATTAGGGTTTAAGGGTTGAGGTATTAAGAGGGTATGGGGGTTGAGGGATTAGGGTTTAGGGTTAAGAGTTGAGGGTTGAGGGATTAAGAGGTTATAAGGGTTGAGGGATTAGGCTTTAAGGGTAGAGAGTAGAGGGGTTGATGCATTAAGAGGGTATAGGGGTTGAGGGATTAAGAGGGTATGGGGGTTGATGGATTAGGGTTTAAGGGTTAATGGTATAGGGTTTACGATTTAAGGGTCCCACTCCCTCTCTCAAGTCTTCCCCCCACCATAACTGAATAAATTCTTTCCCTCTAAAGTTTGTCTCTCTCGGGTCTCACTCCCTCCCATGCTACCTACACTAATTTGTGTCACTCCAATGCCCTCTCTCACAATCCCTCTCTGTCAGGCCTCACTTACCTCCCACCCTCTCTCCCTCTCTTTCTCTTAGGTTTCTCCCTCTGATGCCCTCTCCCTCCCCTCTCTCTCTCTCAAGTCTCTCCCTCCTACCCCCCCTTCTCACTCTCTCTCCCACTCCCTCTCTCCCACTCCCTCTCTCTCTCTCCCACTTTGTCTCTCTCCCTCTCTCTCAGGTCTCTCCTTTTCAAAACAACATATTTGGCGCTCTCCAAATGTGTTTTACCTTGAAACGGTAAAATAAGGGTTGACCCTATGATTCAAGCCCACATTCTCCTATATTTGTCTGGTTCAACACTTTATCCGAGTCAGAAACACCTTTTTTTATGCAGTTGACTTCATATTGTACCAATATATGCTTGATCCATCACCTTTTTACCACCAATCTGCATGGTAGACAATGTAGAAGAAGAAATTTTTAAGTTTCTACATCATTTTACATTATCTAAGGTAATATATTCATTTTGGTAATATTGAAATGTTTATATTTAGTATATTTGTTTGTTTTTGACAATATAAGCTAAATTTCCTTAATGATTTTATTAATTATAACAGTTGGACATAGAATTCAACATTGAATTAGATGGGATTTGCATTAAAAAAATCAAGTTTTATGAGTTTGAAGAACAAAAAAAATTAAAAACATGACATTTACTTAACTTAAATTTACTTATGAATTCTATTTGCATTGCTTATAGTAGTCCATTTCCAACATGGCTAGTGGAATTCACTGTATTTCATTTTTTTTTCAACTAATTTGGGAAACATTTATTTTCATCTAATTTGGAAAACATTTATTTTCATCTAATTTGAAAAACCTAATAGCTTTCATCAATGTTAATGCAAGTGTCCATTAATTTTTTTGTTCCATAAAAAAATCACCTTCATCACATGTGCTTAGATAAATTCAAGTGAGTTGGCATAGTTTTTAATGCAAGTTTCCATTCATTCATACCATTTACCTTTCTAATAAATTAAAAAATGGGAAATTTTGTGCAATTGAGAATGCTTATTGTATTTCTAAGTTACCTCATTGCCAAATAATTAGTGAATAATTATAAGATATAGCATCACAAACCCTTCTTTGAATTCATATTCTTCATGACTTTGTTGACAATCAAAAATTTGGTTTTGAGAAAAATAAACACAATATTCTCTAGTTTTCATTTAGGTGGCAACAACTTATACCCTAGGTATGTGATGCAGAGTAGGGAGACAAAAACTTCAACAATCATAATTAGATCAGTTTCAAACAATCTTCAATCTCAAAAACCTCAATTCAATGTTGAACTGACCAATTCACATTCACTTCCTTGTAGCATTCACAATAGAGAAAATTGTTCATATCTTATCATATCTTAGTCACTAGAACCCTCTCTAATGCATCTAAACACTAAACCCTTGCTTTAGGCCTTTCAATGAAACCACTCTACATGCATGGCTAAGTCTTACATGAATAAATATATCTCTTTGCTGTAAAACTCAAAATGTCCAAAATAACATCACATGACTACACAATGTGCATGGCCCACGTTTTACATCTAAAACAAAACAAAGATCATCCACAAATAGCAAGCTATGCTTTTCAAGAAGATTGCCATTCTAAACCTCTGGAAGATTTTAACAAAACCCACCAAATGTAAGTCTATTGCTCAAAATATTGTATTCATACAATAGTCACTCCTAACATAATGAAATAAAATCAATATTACTAGAAACTCTAATCTGTGAATTGTTCATCATAACCTTTATAAAGTTCAAGTTCAATAATGCTAGTCAAAAGACACAACTTCAATGCCAATATTTTTTTTTTTTAATTCTAATATTTAATATAATCTGCTTATAACTAAGAACAATATTACCCCCTTTCCTTAATTTAAAATAAACTATATATACAAGATATACAAACCTTTAGATTCAGTAGAGCATGGAGATAAAACCTTCAACAATCATAATTAGATCAGTTTCAAACAATCTTCAATCTCAAAAACCTCAATTCAATGTTGAACTGACCAATTCACATTCACTTCCTTGTAGCATTCACAACAGAGAAAATTGCTCATATCTTATCATATCTTAGTCACTGGAACCCTCTCTAATGCATATAAACACTAAACTCTTGCTTTAGGCCTTTCAATAAAACCACTCTACATGCATGGCTAAATCTTACACGAATAAATATATCTCCATGCCATAAAACTCAAAATTTCCAAAATAACATCACATGAATACACAACATGCATGGCCCATGTTTTACATCTAAAACAAAACAAAGATCATCCATAAATAACAAGCTATGCTTTTCAAGAAGATTACCATTCTAAACCTCTAGAAGATTTTAACAAAACCCACCGTATGTAAGTCTATTGCTCGAAATATTGTATTCATACAACATTCACTCCTAACAGAATGAAATAAACTCAATATTACTAGAAACTCTAATCCATGAATTGTTCATCATAACCTTTATAAAGTTCAAGTTCAATAATGCTAGTCAAAAGACACAACTTCAATGCCAATAATTTTTTTTAAAATTCTAATATTTAATATAATCCTGCTTATAACCAAGAACAATATTACCCCCTTTCCTTAATTTGAAAGAAACTATATACACAAGATAACAAAACCTTTAGATTCGGCAGAGCGGGGAGACAAAACCTTCAACAATCATAATTAGATCAGTTTCAAACAATCTTCAATCTCAAAAACCTCAATTCAATACTGAACTGACCAATTCACATTCACTTCCTTGTAGCATTAACAATAGAGAAAATTGTTCATATATTATCATATATTAGTCACTAGAACCCTCTCTAATGCATCTAAACACTAAACCCTTGCTTTAGGCCTTTCTATTCTTAAAACAAGGAGGGTTTAATCAAAATCAACATTCCAGGCCTCTGGTGCAGAAGCACCTTGTAAGCTCAATTTTGTCAAAAATGTCATCTTTAGTGAGCATGGTCAAATGCTATGATTTTAGTTAATGTTGAGTATATTGTGTTCAATAAGGTCAATTAGACCATTTTATAATGTATTTGGAGCTAAGGGAGTTCAATTGTGTCATAGCTTGCAATTTGGCTAAATGTGGTCAGAAAAGTTGCTAAAAGATGCAAAAGTTGTAGAGTTCGAAGGAGCTGGAATGAAATAATAATATGTATAATAACCTTCAATTCCTCGAAGGAGAGGTTGTTGGTTGATTTTTACCCCATTTTTTATCAAGAAGAATGTTATTTTCTAGAAAATTATTGGTTTCTCTCACTTTTCTTGTTGTTGTATGGCCTGTATGGACTCTAATATGATATCAAACTGGTTGGATATTGTAGATTAATGAATTAGCTTTTATTTTCATCTATTTAGAGGTTCTAACTCTTTGTATAGCAAAATTTATATTATTTTTAATGCTACTACCTACTTTCATAATGTTCTTGGTTTGAAGGGTTTCATTATGTAGTTCAACCCATTACACTTTTTCTGCCTACTATAACTTGTGGAATGGGTCCTATAACTTTTAAAATACATGCCTAACCTATTTAGAATGTTGTTGGGTCAAGGTTGGGTGTTTGGGATGATGTTCTAGGACTGTAGCAAGGTCTTTTCATGGTGAAAACTAGGGCTTCAAGTGGTGTTTTGACAAAATGTGGGAAGGATTGTCCATGTAATGTATTATTCACCATGTGTAGGGTCTGGTCAGTGTGTTTGGTGCTTTGTATGGGTTTGGTAGGTCCGGGAGATAGGAGTTTCATTAAAACCCCAAGTATTTTGCTTGAAATTGAGGGTTTGGTGTATTAGGGATCTAGAGGTCTTGGACTAGGAAACAAATCAGGAAATTGGACGTTTTGACACATAAAATACTATTTTGAGTATTTTGAGTGAAGATGTAGTGTTTAAAAGGTACTCTCTTTGTAAAGTAGGCCAATTGAATAGCCTTTTCCAAGGTGGGTCTATTGGAAGTCAATGTTGGTCCAAAGGAGTTGATGTTGGGGTTTACCTATGTTTTATAACTTGCAAATGGGTATCTTAATCATCCCTGATTTGTCAATTGTTTTAGAAAATCTTGGTGAAAATGCCTTTGAACCGGGTTATCTATGCTACAAGGGAAAGCTTGGTAGAAGTTGGGATTTTTAGTTGAACATCTAATTTTTCTTTGGAATCTGATTGATTCTCATTGATTTGTTGTATTGAATGGTTTCCACCCTTCTCTGCATCAAAAATGATGTTTCTTGGTAAGTTAAGTGATCAAGTTGTGTTTAATTCTATTAGGAGCCTTCCTCTAAATCTTTGAACAAGTTCATTGTGGATCCCTACATGTATTGCATTAACCTCTACGTACTTTGCCAACTCTTCAAACACACTCAAAATCGCTACTCTAATATCTAACCCTACAGACATCTAACTCCATCATGTATGAAAAATATTGTATAGCATAGACATGTTTGATAATTCCAAACAGCTTGATTCCTTTTTTCATAAAATGCTTTGGTGTGTTTCATATTTAATGCAATGTAATAAAAAATATCAATATTTTCGTAAAATGCATTACTTACTTTTGTTCTATGTGTGTTTGTGAACATGTAGCATTCAAGGTCATGCCGAGAAAACGATCGAAGCCTCTAACACTAGAAGAATGTGTAGTTAAAAATGAAAGGAGAAGAGAATAAAAAAACGTAGCTCATGAAGCAAAGGAATTGCAGCCCATACAACCAAAAATTCCCGTGCAATCTAAGAGAGATGTCAAATTGGAAAAACAAAGGGCACAAATGAGGAAATCTTGTGGAAGGACATGAATGGATACTAAAGTTGGGGGCGCATCATCAACCATAGATAAAGATCAATGCACATCTCTAGTTGAAGACACACTGACAACAACATGTGGTTTTCGAGGTACATCGAAAATCACATCTCCAATTGAAGACACACCATCAAAAACATTGTGTTTTGAAAGTACATCAGCAAACACATCTCTATTTGAAGGCACTCCACAAACGACATCTCAAGTTGGAAGTACAACATCATTTGCATGTCAATCTCAAGGTATGTCATCAATTGCACCTCCAATTGAAGGTACACAATCTATCCCCGATGTTGTTGACCTTCTCAATATTGACACAAATTTACATTTGAGAACTCCTCCTAGAGTTTTGCATAGAAAACCTACATTTTTTATTGATATTGATTTCGATGTTTTGAAATGGATGCCTAATAAGATTCCAAAACGTACATGTCAAAGATATGCATAAAGGATATGGAGTTTGTTTTTTGCGAAGCTAAGTGAGGGTAGAAGATGCCAGCTACTTGTTGAAATGATGAGGCAACTCAAATTTAGGCCCACCATGAAGGCTCTTGGGCTAATAGTTTTGAATAACTCTAGTGAAAATTCCATTGTAAAGAACTTGATGAGTGCATACGAGAGCGTGGGTTCCACCTCATGCACAAAGGATAGTTGTGCCACACGATGTGTGATGACAACAACAATGTTAAGCAGTCAAACAAGGAACAAGGTGAACCTTAAAAAGGAAATTAAGTATTTGAAAATAAGTAGATCATCTCTAATGAGAGCCAAAGGAAGGTGTGAAAGAGTGGAGGATCCAAATAGCAATGAGTTATGGGAATT
Organism: Sequoiadendron giganteum; assembly: GCA_007115665.2. Lineage (NCBI taxonomy): Eukaryota > Viridiplantae > Streptophyta > Pinopsida > Cupressales > Cupressaceae > Sequoiadendron > Sequoiadendron giganteum. The sequence continues at coordinate 189,604,159 of CM021109.1, forward strand.
TTCGGGTAGAGTGCCACGGAAAGACACAAGAATTGCTCAAGGCTTGAGATATTTAATTGTGAATTATTGGAAGGATAACACAAGGACCTCTCCTAATCAAATAGATATTGTAAAAACAATAATTGGTAGTAAAAACCGTGAGCCACAACCAATGCATTATTTAGATACCACTCAAACCCAAATTTTTGCTGATTTTGTACAGAAGTTTCCTGAAATTAAAATATGTCAAAGGTATTTTGAAATGCTAAAGCCTTTTTTATGTCAAAATAAATCACACACGCACTACTTGTTGCTGTAGGGTTCATATTGATTTTTCTAACCATTATGATGTTTATCAACGTATATGTGTAGATATATATATTGACAATGTTTTACAGGAATGTAACATAATGCCTCCACCTAAATAGTCAAGGAAATTTTTGTCTTCCATTTTATGTGAAAGAGAGGATGGTCAATTTTTTTTAAAAAAAATCATGTTTGGATGGCACATGTGATCATTGTGGTGGTATGCAACATTTTCCAATTTGCCAACATGGCTAGTACACACACAATTTGAGACAAAATTCTGGAATTTGGCAAATATAAGACAGTGGCATACACTCTAAAAGATGGGAAAGAAGCAAAGAAGTTTGAATTGGTCAGTGATAAGATTCTAGTGTATCAGTTTATGGGCATTTTTTGTGATCAAGTGGTCTATGATTATGCAATCCATACACATAGAGCACAATGGTTGCAATCACAGTTCAAGTTATGCAAGGAGACATTTCCACTTTGTCATATCATTTTAGTCGTCGACTTCGCTGAGAACTACACACTACAACCACAAAACGAGGTGCAATTACAGTACTACAACTCCATGCAGGTTGCTATATTTGTGCATATAGCATTCATTCATGCAAATGATAGTACAGAGGAAAATAGGAAAGTATTGAGGGAGTATCACTTTTACATCAATGATGATCACACACATTCTATTGAGTTTGTGCAAGGTTTCTTTCATATGTTCTATGCTGATCTGGCTAGCAGGGGCATATCATTTAGTCAACATATCATATGATCAGATAATTGTACATCACAATTCAAGAATGCCAGAATGTTTTACCAGTTGAGCAAGATGTATACGATTAGTGGTGTTCAGCATATGTGGAACTTCTCAAAGGGCAGGCATGGAAAGGGGGAGCATGATGGAGCAGGTGCATGTATCAAAAGAGGCCTAGCACGGGAAGAGTTAAAGTACATAAACAATGTAAAGTTGACAAATGCAAGATCAATTTTCCAGTGGTGCAATGGTGCAATGGGTCTAGGTAGTGAAAGTAATTGTTTAGTTCATAGATTTTTATTTAGTAGATGATACTAACATTGAAAAATATGAGGATTTTTGTACACTAACAGGATCGAGCGAGCAACACTCTTTTAGAAGCTCCAATGCAAGTACATGGACTATCCATACAAGGAAGATAGCATGCTTTTTTTATACATGTACACTTCAATCATGGAATGATTGTGAGTCAACATAGTGGGTTGACAAATGGTCTATAAGAAGTCTAACCCCACTTGACACTTATCAGCTCCCGATAGCTCTACAAATCATGGAGAGCAATCATCCATTGACTTTGACCATGTATCGGACCTAATAGAACCAAGTAATATATCTTACTTACAAGTTTTATTATGTTGCTCGGTAAATACATCTAACAAGATGAACATATCAATGCAGGGCACGTTTATGCAGTGATTGCAAATGAATACAATGAAGAGGGTATAGATTATTACCTGTGCCATTGTATTGAGGCCAAAAATAAATTGGAGTCCCCAGTTATAGATGGAGAAAACATAGAATATCCTACAGGTTCGGTGGTTTTTACTGGAACATGGCTTTGAAGGTGTCGAGTTAAGAATGTTGCAATTTGGTTGTTTGAGGACTTCAACATGCATCAAAAAATTCTTCACTACTCGAACGTTGTCATCGCCGCCAATGTTCATTTGATCAAATATAAGGGAAGACCTGCAAACAAGAACTTATGGAAAGTGTGTGAGTCTGACCACAAGGCAATAATCGACACAATAAAGAGTAGAGTAGACCCAAATGGTTCCCTGGATTGATTTGTAAGTATGCACATTGAATTTGTAAAGTCATGTTATTGATCACTCTTTTGGAGCAACACCTTGCAATAAATATTTTTCACCATTAGTGTTTGATGCCATATGCATTTACGACTGTCATTGATCCTTTTTTGATTGTGACTGTAGGTAATACTGAAGTTTTTGAAAGTATATAAGAAAAGAACAACATCAGTTGGTGGTGCAAGTGTTTAGTGGTATGAGAAACATTGTTGGTGCATTTTTTGGTTGTCAATCTTCTCTTTCTTTTCTATCTCCTAGATTTATCAGATTCTTATATGCTACATGTTTTATGTTAAGCCTCTTAGTGATATATTTGAAATTTATACATAGGGTCACCAAGAGATGATAAAGTAGTGAAGGGGCACATCACCATTGTAGGACCTTCAATCAACCTCCTTATCTAGCATGCATGAAGGTGATAGTAGGTCTCGTCAGCTATATGACTAGCATTATTTAGTTATTAATATTTTAATGATTTTTATGTGAGTCTATGTCTAAGATTGAGAAGATTTTGCATTTTTTTTGTGGACCAAATTCCTATGATAGTACACAACCACAGAGAGGCTACTACCCATGTGTTTCGTAGGGAGTAGGGGATGTACATGTTTTGAACCATTTTGGAATGTAAATAACTAGGCCAACTAAGGTGGAATGGAGAAACGAAACTGGGCAACAACTCCTTTTGTTTCTTCTCAAGTATAATATATTCCATGATCTATGCTGCAAATGGGAGGATTATTTCCCTGCATGTATTGATACAAGTATTGCAAAATGAGAATATTTTTAAGATTTTCTTCCATCACTATTGTAATATTTGTCATTGACTTAGTGTATTTTTTTATATAAAAAAATTATGAGAAATTAATACATGCAAATGTGTATATTCCTTAATATATACCTCAATTAAATGTGTATATTACATTTAAAATTATTTGTAATGCTTCATGGTTTACATTTAAAGTTTTCTTCAAGGAAAAAAATATGGATTTATGAGTAAGAAAGAAATAATGTCTAATATAATTGTAGAAAATCATATTTTATTGCCCCTACTGATGCAGAGGTGGTTGTAACCCAAGACATAAATTGACACAACTTCTCTCAAATATGCCAAGCAAGACATCAAATTTCAATTAACTCAACCTTGTAAAATAGCATCAAACTCAACAAGGACCCTACAGAGGTTGTCAACATCCAAGCAATGATAATTAAATCAACTTTGCATAATCCCCAAGGCAGATTCATTGAATTCCTCAAAACTCACCTTTTGTCAATCCTACCAAATTGGCAAGCTAGTGAGCTCACTGGCTTGCCAAATCCATAGGGTTGACAAGGTAGGGGCAGTGTATGCCTCATAGAAATTGATGCAACCTAGGTCATCTCTAACATACCTTAGGGTATGACATTCAACCAAACAACTACTATGGACCAATCTACAACGCCACAAGAGGACCTAATGAGGTTGTTCCAAACAAGAACCATGATGAAGAGTGGATCAACCAAATAGGAGAGATGATAAAAATTATCTCAAATACTCCCGCTTGGACATCAATTCACCAAACTCACAATAGGGTAACCTTGCCACTTGACATGGGATTTCAGCCAATCATACTGAGATAAAGGTTTAGACCAAATTTGTTACCCCAAAACATGTTTCTCCTAACCACTCCAGGACATAGCACCATAAATTGCACCTAAGGAATTCCATTTTCTCATTGCTCTAGCCTTTAGGCCTCTTTTACCCTTAACCCTTGTAGCACTGCCTGGTAGGACAGTCAAGACAAAAACCACATACAAGCCTATACCAAGCCAAAACCACTGAATTTGGACAAAAAATGGATGCCCCTACAAAGTCTCAAAGCCTCCCTTCTTGATGACCAAAGGTAAAGTCACAACAAGCCAAAAGGTAACATACAGTGGGTGGAAGGCTTAATATTCCATTTTAATGCACTCAAAACCCTTAAAATAGGGTATACATACCGATCCTCAATAATTGGCTTATAAAATGCACAATATCACTTGAAATACAACCAAACTATAACTAAAATAAAGTTAAGTCTACTGCCCACCTAATTCCATCAAAAAGAGAGCACAATCACTCTAAGATAGGTTCAACCGACTCGATCCCTTAAGGGTCCAAAGTGAAAAAGGGAAATGATATTTGACAAGGTATTACTCGTAAACCATGGTGATTAAGAAATCTTTGTCTAAACCTATGAGATCACGTTGGGCCCTTCTACAATAACCTCTCTCATTTTTTTCTATCTCGAAGGCATTTTCCTATGGTGGCGAATTTTCACTCGGGGAAAAAGTTGTCAAATGCAAGTAGTTGAAAGTTGCAAAGTGGTGCAACTTTCGTTATGAATCTCATGTGACCAAAAAAATTGTTCCAATATATTTGGGTGGGTATGTTTATGCTAGGCATGGTCCTCTTTTGCACCCAAACACATGAAATCGATCTAAGCTATGTTCAATCGGATCGATCCCTTAAGGGTCCAAAGTGAAAAACGGTTGTGAACTTCAACATGCTAGTATTCAGACATCGTGATGCTTAGAAAATTCTTGTCTAAGCCTATGGGATCATGTTGGGCCCCTCTATAATAACCTCTCTTGGTTTTTTCTATCTCAAAGGAATTTTTTTGTTATGGCGAATTTTCACTTGGGGAAAAAGTTGTCAAATGCAAGTAGTTGAAAGTTGCAAAGTGGTGCAACTTTTGTTATGCAGCTCGTGTGACCAAATGAACTGTTCCAATGCATCCAAATAGGTATTTTTATGCTATAAATGGCCCTCTTTCATACCCAAACATGCGGAATCACTCTGAACTACATTTAACCAGATCGATCCCTTAAGGGTCCAAAGTGCAAAATGGCTGTGAACTTTAGCATGCTATTACTCGGACACCATGATTCTTAGAAAATTTTTGTCTAATCCTACGATATCATGTTGGTCCCCTCTACAATAAACTCTCTTGGTTTTTGCTATCTCAGAGGCCTTTTCCTGTGGTGGCGAATTGTCACTTGGAGAAAAACTTATAAAATGCAAGTAGTTGAAAGTTGCAAAGTGGTGCAACTTTCGTTCTGCAACTCTGTGACCAAATGAATTATTCCAACGCATCCAAATAGGAGGTTTTATGCTAGGCATGGTCCTCTTTCACACCCAAACATGCAAAATCGCTCTGAGCTACGTTCAACCAGATTGATCCCTTAAGGGTCCAAAGTGCAAAATGGTTGTGAACTTCAACATGCTCATATTCGAAAACCGCGGTGCTTAGAAAATTCTCATCTGAGCTTATGGGATCATGTTGGGCCCCTCTACAATAACCTCTCTCAGTTTTCTCTATCTCAGAGGCATTTTCCTGTGGTGGCGATTTCTTGCTTGGGGAAAAAATTGTCAAATGCAAGTAGTTGAGTGTGTAAAAATGACTTTATAGGCATTCTGTCACCATGAGACCACATTTATTTGAGGCATATTTTGAACTAGTTCACTGCCTTATCTATGGTTTGTCATGGCATTCCATTACCACATTTATTTGATGTATTTTTTCAAACAATTCACTGCCTTTTCTATGTTATTTCTTACTATTATTCTTTTGATATAATTTTTTGAAACATCCATAGCTTGTTCAAAATCACTTGTTTTAGGATTTTATCCATAGCAACAAGGCAGTGAATTGCTTGAGAAGATGATTTTGTATACATGTATGAAAAATTTGGTAACATAGACAAGGCAGGGAACTATTTGAAAAAATACCTCAAAGAAATTTGGTCTCATAGAATGCCATGACAAGAAAATGCAATTGGTAGCTGCTCCTAGTTATTAGTTATGCAATGTGGAGAAATTACATAACTGCTTAGGTTGAATTTGTACAAAATATATTGTACTAGAAATTTGGTCATCTATCAGCATCTACTTATTAGTTATGCAAAGTGAAGTAATGCTTTGACTTTGAAATGTGTGCAATGCAATGTAATCAACGATATGAATATAAACTAAAAAAAATCATTTTTTACAATTCATTTAATAAAACATTTATTTTATTTTCTCTCTATATCTCTATATGCTACGTAAATACCTTTCAATTTTTTTAAAAAAAAATTTTATCTTTTGTTGTACATTTTTTCTTGGTTTTTTCACAAAGTATTATACTTTTGGTTTGTCAAATTTTTCCCCAAAAGATTTTTGCTGCTATGCATTGGAAGCATGAAGCATATATGTGAATACATACAATATAGGTGAAGTATACATGTGAATAAGTGAAGCATACATGTGAATAAGTGAGGCACAAGTAATTGAAGCATTCCAAAGGATGCAAACCACTATGAATGGAGCTTATTTATACAATACATTTTAGATGGGGCTTATTGAGCATTCGACAGTAATTAATTAAGCATTATATGTAAAAAAAATCCATGCCTGCAACATTCAAGGATACAACTTACAAGATACGCATTATAACATCATTCAAGAATGGCAGTAGCAAAATAAGAGTTTCTTTAATCAAAAATCCGAAAGGCTATACAATGATATATTGATAAAAGTATATACAATATATCCAAAAAAACCATATAGGCTTAGTACAAAGGAGACATATGGACATAAAATATCACGTATATATCAATAGTACAAAAAATATGTTCCAAAATTCCACATAGGTATACAACAAACAACACTAATACATAGTCATTTCCCTCTAGGGGAAGGAAATAGATCTCGTGTTGCCTTCAAAATTCGGCTGGATGGAGTGACTGTTGCTTCTCTTGTCTTTCGAACACACTCGCTAGTCCTCCTCTCTTCACTCTAGACCTTCAACCGATACAATTAAAATTAAATATGTTAAAACATAGAAATTGAATTGTGGAATGGCATATAAAAATATATATAATCACTTACCGCATACATATAGTCATCATGCACATTTACAATATCACCACGTCCACGATCTGGAGTGTCAACCACCTGTAGCAACCATGAAGATAGAAATTAAACTACATAAAAGTATCATGAAAATTTTCTATAATAGACCATAAAAGAGCAAATATAATGTCAAATCGACTAATCTATTCCATACCTCTCTCAATGGATCAGAACTGGCTATTGTTGCAAAAAATCCATGGTCCATCGTGCCACCAACAACACCAGGGCTATCTCTTATCAACATCTGCAAATGAAACAATATCTCAGTTATCATGTTGATATAAAGACCAAGAGGGGATAATGGAACATAGGTGAAATAAGAGAGGGTAATGGGATGGGAATAGAAGGGTGATGTAGAGAGGGGGCTCAAACTCATTCAAAGTGAAAAATTGAATTCAAGAGACATATAACAAGATTAAAATGGACTATTAGAGTTATCCAAACAATCCTCAAAGCTTGACAACAATTGGGAGTCTAACTTCTCACTTTCACCCATGTAACCTAGTAATAGTACAAACTCAATTTTTGGCCTTTAACTCTCATGCTTTCTAAAAAAATTGACAATAAAAAGGTGGATTTAGATACCCATTTCAGAGTTATGCAACATACCTCTTAACCAGATACAAGTCTTTTGGACCAATCCCTTGAAATTAGACCCTCAACGTTGTCCTAGGCCATGAATTAGGCCAGATTTACAAAGCAACATACCTTTAAACTTAACAAAAACTATTGAAACCTTGGGGCTGAATTCTATATGCCCTCAAACCTCTAAAACCACAATATACACCCAGGGTTGACTCCTCCCACATAGAAAACTCCAAAACCCTCAATTTCATGACAAGTCAAGAGGGTTTATTCAAAGTCCCACTTGCATAGCCTCTCAGGCCATGCCACCAACTCAGACATGTATATTATGACCCTAATATTCTCAAAAGTTGGAAAAAACTCCACACTCTCATTGATTTCCACAAACCTTAGACCCAAGGCTCCATCTTCATGTGTTTTTCTTCACAAAACTCATCAAGACAACAGGTTTATCTCCTTAGTTCCTTCTCCACAACTCTAATCATGCAACCTACAAACTACTCAGAATCCCTAGGGCCCATTACACTATTTATAGTAGGTATAGTTGGTGTAAGGGACCTTAAATCATGATTTTGGTTACAAAACCCTCAAACAGTGTGTCTTCGGCCTGTCACAAGAAAACAAGGATATTTACCACAAATCACAATGGATCTCCCTCAAACTTGTTCTAAAATATTGTTAACACCTACCACCACAAATTAAAATGATTTACATGGCACAATGAATCTGTACGGGCTCGTACAAGCCTGCAAATGACAAGAAAACTCATAAATTTGATGAAAAACATAGATATTCTTATTGCCAATGCTTCAAACTTCAAGCCAACGTTACAAAATGAGTTGTCATGCCTTTTTAAAGGCTTATCCTCATCAAACCAACACCCAACTACCTTACAACTAATTTTTAAACCTCTCATGACCATTGCATTACAAATTTGTTGCATTTATGCAACTCACAAATTTAGCACTTTCAAGTTTTGACTCTTTATATTTTCCTAGACCCTCTTAAACACCTAAACTATTAAAAATAGTCTAATGAGACCTTATTCAACTAAGAAATCATGACTTACTCAAGAAAACATCATCCTATCTACCTTGACACCCCTTGTCAACTTTGAGAATTCCTTCCACATGATTTGCAAACCTTACAAGATGAATACAGAAGCCCCTCAAAGTTGATCAGTTATAATAGAATGGTCACATTGGACCTTATTAAGACTCAAGGACTCAACTCAAAAATCCTAACACACCTTGAAAGTAAACACACAACTATGATGGCAAAGACAATCCAATTCAATGCTTTTCTCAAATACACTTACAGGGAGCCATAAACTCCATTATTCTTTAAATGATCAGCCCCCACACAACTAGGGTTCACAAATCAGACCACCCACAAAACTTGAAAGCATTTGGATCATGTCACATTAGGAAAAAACAAGGTTCAACAACCCTCTAGCACTTAGGTTTCAAAAAACAACTAAAACTATGGTGATTTAGACCTAAATCCCTCTTAATAGTACAGGCATATACTTTCCATCCCACCAACATTTAGCAACTCTACAACATTTGGATGGAAGAAACACCCATAATTCACTCAAAACCCTAATTTTGAGGGTTTTCAGACCACCTAGGAGTAAAATTAAGATATCTCCCTTGATACTCAATGAAATCTCATCACTCCAACGCCAAAAGAAATATTATTCAATTAACTATCCAACCATTATAGGCTTAGAGCATGAAACAACATGTACAGACTGTACCAAGTATGGGATCAACAATTTCTTCAAGAAAACACAGAAATCAGAAAAATCTTTATTGAAAACTTCTTCCAAACTTCAAAAACAGCCTTGCCTTGACCAAGAGAGGCATATAAGAGTTTAGTATACTTTCCCTTTGGAAGTCTCTCCTTCTTCAAGTGAGCCATCACCAAATCTCCAACCTTGTATTGAACATCCCTCTTCTTCAAACTTGCTCTTTCTTTGTACTTCTCAACATTCTTTTGTAGAGTTTCCTTCACTTATTGATGGATATCCCTGATTGTAATAGAAAAGTCCTCTCCTTGAGCACTTCTCCTATCAACTCCTTCTATATCTCTTAACTCATAGACCCCTCTAGGGTGCATTCCATAGACTACTTCAAAAGGACTCCTACCAATCTCTTATTCATGGAGTCATTGTATGCAAATTCAGCCTAATGTAAAATTAGATCCCAAGTTTGTCCATGCTCCTTGGTAAGACATCTCAAGAGATTTCCATTTCATCTATTCACTACTTCAGTTTTTCCATCCATTTGTGGATGGTATGCAGAGCTAAACGACAAGTTTGTGCCAAGTTTCTTCCACAAGGTCCTCCAAAAGTGACCTGTGGACTTAGAATCCCTATCAGAAACAATGCTTAAGGGAAATCCATGTATTCTAACAACCTCCTTAAAGAAGAGACCTTCTATATTAGATGCATCATTGATGCATTTACTAGGAAGAAAATGATCCATCTTACTAAACCTATCAACCGCCACAAAAACACTATCAAAACCTCTTTGGGTTCTAGGCAGCCCCAATACAAAATCCATACTTACACTCTCCCAAGGCCTATTGGGAATGGGAACTGGTTGATAGAGTCGTGTATTTGATGAAGTTACCTTTTCTCTTTGGCAGATTGTGCATCCTTCCACAAACTTTCTCACATCCACTTGCAGCCTTGGCCAATAGTAGTACCTCCTCACTTGTTCTAAGGTGTTATCAAGGCCAAAATGACCTCTGAGACTCCCACTATGTTTCTCCTTTATAATATTCTCCCTCATTGAGAATTTAGGCACACACAATTTGCTTCCTTTGAAGAGAAAACCATTCTGCAACAAAAAATCAGAGTATTCACCATGAGAAGTATTCAAATGCTGATCACAAACGTTGTATACCTCTTTAAAATCTGCATCTTCATGATACATGTCTTTCAATGCATCAACCCCCATGCTTTGGACTTGGATCTCTTGCACTACAAGTTCCCTTCTACTAAGATAATCCACCACCTTATTTTCTTGGCCCTTCTTATGCTTTATTGTGAATGTATAGGCTTGTAAAGACTCCACCCACTTCATGTGCCTATGATTGAGTTTATCTTGTGCATTCAAGAAACTCAAAGCATGATTATCAATATAGACAACAAATTGTTTAGGTAACAATTAGTGTCTCCACTTTTTTAGGGCTTGGACCATAGCATACAATTCAAAATCATAGGAAGAATACTTCCTCTTTGCTTCATTCAGCCTCTCACTGAAAATGCAACCAGTTTGCCTTATTGGCTCAAGACAACCCCTATTTCTTGGTTACTAGCATCACATTCAATTGTAAAAACATTATCAAAATCAGGGAGCACAAGTATAGGTTGTTGTGCTACTCTCTTTTTCAGATATTCAAACCCTTTATCAGACTCAATGGTCCATGAAAACTTACCCTTGTTACCTCCTTTGATGGTGTCCAAGATGGGTGCACAAATTTGACTAAAGTTCTTGATGAACTTTCTATAAAATCTTGCAAGTCCATGAAAGATTCTCACATCTCCTGTGGATTTTGGTGTTGTCCAAGTAAGAATAGCATCCACCTTTGAAGGATCCATCTTCAAACTTCCCTTGGAGATGACAAATCCAAGGTACACTAGTTCTCCCTTCATAAATTCACACTTTTCCATGTTGATCAGCAACTTCTCCTCTTGTAACCTCTTTAATATCATGTCTCTTAATGGCTCTTGAATCAGTGAAAAGCCTCCAATTCCCATCCTTCTTTGGTGCTAGGACAGTAGGAACAACCCATGGGCTCAAACTCTTTCTCACTAGCCCCTTATCCAAGAAATCTTGCACTTGTCTTGCAATCTCCTCATTCTGAGAAGGTGTCATCTTATATGCAGCCTTATTGGGAAAATTAGCCCTTGGAATTAGATCAATATGGTGGATTATATACCTAATGGGAGGTAGGGAACTAGGTATTTCATTTACCATTATGTCCTTGTAGCTTTCCAACAACTCTTGGACCTCTCTAGGTGCATCTTCCTTCTTCTTTGTGGGCAGATCTTCTTCACTCTTTGGCTTCATAATTAGGAAGAATCCTCTTCCTCCTCCTTCCTTCAAGGTCTTCATGAAATCCTTCTCACCCACCATCAAGACACTAGGCCCGTCATTCTTTTTCATGTCTTCTTTTATGTGAGGTGTGAGGTTGTAAGTCACCCCATCCTTCACAATGGAGTATGTTTTCTTCTCCCCATCATGCTTGGCCTTCCTATCAAACTACCAAGGCCTCCCAAGAAGCATGTGTCACACATTTATATGGATGATGTCACACAGGATCTTGTCCTTGTATGACCCAATTTTGAATTCTACCCATACTTGCTCATTCACCAAGACCTGTTGTCCTTTACTAAGCCATGAAACTTTGTATGGGTTAGGGTGAGAAATCCTTTTCAAATTCAATTTTTCTACCATCTCAATTGAAGCAAGATTATCAGTTGATCTTGAGTCCACTAATATCTTACACACCTTACCTTGTACCTTTCAATTGATTCTAAAGAGTGCCTTCCTTTGTGGGGGTTCTTCAAGGATTGGTGCCTTGAGCAATGCTCTCCTAATCATCAAGTTCTCTCCAACTTCTGATGTGAGGTTTACTGCAGGTGAGGTCACACTTTCTTCGTCTTCATGTACTAATTGATTCCTCCTCTCTCCACCATGAGAGCTTGATCCTTGCTTTTCAGGGAATTTGAAGGATGGATGCCTAGGCTAGTTGTAAGTGTAACATCTCCTTGAAAACTAATTGGAACTTCTCCCTCCATTAAATCTGCCTCTACCATTGGGTCTCCTACCCATGAATCCCCCTCTATTGCTCGATTCTCCACTTGATTCATTAGGATTAAAATCCTCTTGATTTTTTTGGGACTGATTTGTGCCCCCAAAGCTGCCTCTACCTCTGAAATTCTTGCCTCTTCCTCTATTTTTCTGCTCTTGTTTTCTTCTTATCTTCTCTTTATCCTTATGTGCAATTTGTATGCAATCCTCCATGGTCTTGGGGACAACCAAACTGATCTCATCTTCTATTTTGAGCCTTATTCCATTGATATACCTGGCCACTCTTTCATTCTCACTTTCTACATGATCACATCTCATACTCAACTTGAAGAATTGTTTAGTGTAGGATGAAACATCCATGTCTTTTTTATTCAGACTCTGCCTCTTTTTGAACTCTTGCTCCTCATGATCAGCAGGAAGTAATTGTGCCTTCAACCTATGCACCATCCTATCCCATGAGTTGATCATAGACTTACCCATCTTCTCCCTTTCTCCTTGGATGAAATTCCACCATGTCAAGGTGGATCCCTTCAACTTTATTTTGGAAAACTTCACCTTCTTTTTCTCTGCCATTTCTTTATATTCAAAATATTTATTCAATTCCTCTACCCATTCCAACACTTCTTCCACATCCATATTTCCACTGTACACCAGTAGGTCAATCTTCACTTCAGAGGACTCTTCTCTTGATGCTTGCAATGTTGTAAGGATTCTTCTCTCATGAGGGGGTATCTCCTCCCCCTGAGGGTTATCTCCACCTTCTACAGGTCCTTCACCCTCTGGATCTTCTTCAAAGGAACTCCCTTCCTCCATAGCCACTCCTCTTCTTTTGTTCATTGCCTTTAAGGCCTCTACCTCTTGTCTCAAGGCCTTCAACTCCTTTGCAACCACCGATCTAGGTTATTTTGGAGGCATGATGTATTCCCTTCAACAATTACGTACAATTAGGCTTTGATACCACTATAATGCAAAGTGGCAAGGAAGGTAAACACACAACTATGATGGAAAATACAATCCAATTCAATGCTTCTCTCAAATACTCTTACAAGGAGTCATAAACTCCATTATTCTTTAAGTGATTAGCCCACACAGACCTAGGGTTCACAACTCAGACCAACCAAAAATATTGAAAGAATTTGGATCATGTCATATTAGGAAAAAACAAGGCTCAACAACCCTCTAGCACTTAGGTTTCAACAAACAACTATCACTATGGTGATTTAGACCTCACTCCCTCTTAAGGCTTGTAACCCTTACCCAGTAGGACAATCAGAATAAAAATCACGTGGAGGACTGTCAAGAAAAAAAACCCACGGATTTAGACACCCCACATGGACCCCTACAAACTGCCAAAACCTCTCCTCTTTACTATCAAGGCATAACTCATAATGACCTTTTTCTACCACTGCTCCAAGAGGCCTAAATCACAAACCTACACTTGCGTCTTGACTATCTTGGCTCTCCCCTTCACCCCAAAGCCCAAAAAAAACTCCTACAGGTTTTCCACACCTTTTACCATCATTCTTAAGTGCCCCCCAAACAGATTTTCTAGAAACCAAGCAAAACTCACTTTTTTGCTTGTTAATTAGGCTTGCCACATAGAGATGTCAAGCCAAGAATCTCACAACACTTCCTCCAATGAGCCTTCTATTCTCCAAGACATTGAGGAAATAATATTGCAGGCATATACCTTCCATCCCACCAAGATTTAGCAACTCTACAACTGGGGATGGAAGAAACACCCATAATTCACTCATAACCCTAATTTTGAGGATTTTTAGACCACCCGAGAGTAAAATTAAGATATCTCCCTCGATACTCAACAAAATATCACAACTCCAATTCCAAAATAAATCTTATTCAATTACCTATCCAACCATTATAGTCTTGGAGCATGAAACAACATGTATAGACCGTACCAAGTATGGGATCAGTAATTTCTTCAAGAAAACATAGAAATTAGCAAACTCTTTATTGAAAAATTCTTCCAAACTTCAAGAACACCCTTGCCTTGACCAAGAGAGGAATATATGAAGCCTTCCAACTGCAAACTTCCTCCAACTGAAATTTGAATCAGGTTGCCATTGGAAACACAAAAAGACTTCATTTTTGACTCTTTAATGCCTAATTAAGGCAATTTAGCCAACTTTCACCAACCCGACTACAAATATACCTCCAAATTGTGTGAAAGGAATCCAAAACTCCTCAAAATAAAAAAGATGACTCCCCTCAAGTGTCTAGCTACATCAAGGCATCCTTTTTTCTTAATTTTCCAAAATGCACTAGACTTACAAAGGAGGATGGAGACCTTGTTTGTACAAAAATTTGGTCATCAAGACCAAAAATCCACCAAATCCCTAGGAGACCTATTACAAAGCAATGAGATGTTCCACGAGACCTTATTCCAAAATTAAACAAAGAAACAAAACATAACAAATGATTCTAGGTCCCTTAGACCCATGGGTGCTCCTGGACCACTATCAGACACTTAACGAAGAAACATAGAAATGAGTGGGGCCCCTACACCAAAGGGATTAATGGAACATAGGATGGACTAGTATAGATTGATGGGATGGGCTAGGATGGGATAAAAAAATATAGGGTGGAAAATTTGAGGTTATTGGAATGCAATTATTAGGGAATAATGCTACATAGGGTGAGTTAGGAGGTGTCTAGGGTTTGACTATAGTACACAAAGTGCGAACTTGACTTGTGTGTAGCAATAATAGAGAAGAGATATCTAGGATGAAACGTGGATAAATATGGTATAACATAGGATGATATAAAGGAACATAGGGTGGAACATAGGGATCATGGAACATCTAGGGTGATATAATAATGGGTACAATAAGATGGGAGTAGGACATAATGACACATAGCATGGACTAGAAGATATTAGTGGGATGGGCTAGGAGGGGATCATGGAAAATAGGGTGAAATATTAAATGTTAATGGTAAGGGATTAGGAAGGAATAAAGGAAGAAAAAATGAATTAGGAGAACATAGTGTGACACGATCAAGGAATACTTGAATGTAATGTTTTTGTTTCTCATCAATTTTTTAGATTTGTATATATGAAAAATTATGAAAACTAGCTAACATAGATTTACAACACCATTAATGAATAAAGGCTACCTAATTGTACATTGTTTGAGGATATGAATCGTGAGGTGTGGAGGAAGAAGGTGTGCCAGGAAATAGTTTGAAATCTGAAGCATGTTATGAGACAAACATTCAAATATAACATTCAACTTTTCAAATGCAATAATAATATCTTTAATACTAGTTGCATACCTATGGACTCATCGTCGAGAATGTATAAGGGTCCGTAGGAATAGAGAATCCCTCATGAACAGTGCGACCTTGAAATTTCATCATATCAAAATTCTACTAATTTAGTTATTCTTAAATTTCAAAATACATTTTAATAAACAACATTAAAATAACTTGCTAAATTTTACTTGAATGTCAATGTCGAATGTATCATTTAGAATATCATCTGTGAAATACATCACCTCTGCAACTGACGTAGGTTGTGTAGTTGCATCATGATCACCCTGGTAATCGTACGTGCAAACAACACCACAAGCGCCACAATGGTGGGGTGGAGCTCGAGGCCTAAACATCTCCTCCACACCAGGCTCTACTAGAGGACTCACATACTATAAAATGGTCTGGGTGAGTGAGCCAATTGACTTCATTGTGTCCACCTCTACACTGTCCTTAACAATGGAAGGAACAACGACATGCTCCAGCATGGGTCTACCCAAGGCTCTCGGTGCCAATTGTGGATTACGTCGTGTAGCAGGTCTATCATGTGTGGAGCCCCCATCTCTATCCTGAAAGTCTAAGATGTCAAAATAGTTTGGCATTTTATTGAGGACAAACTCACAATAGAGTTTCCTCAAAAATTATTGTGGCACTTCATGGTTATTGAATGGAGGTTGGTCAAATACCATCCACCACCGCTCCCAAAATTTGTTTTTAATTAACTCATGGTGGCACCAATGGATGGGGAACCTCCTGTATGCATGGGACAAAGGTTCATTAATTTTTGGGTCTATAAATAGGGCACATAAGTCAGCTTTGCTAATTTTTATTTTTTTGACATCTGCATATGACAAACCACTAGCATAAAATTATATCATCTCATGCCTCTTATTTGACCAAAAATTTATTTGTTCGCTCATTTCTCCTACATGAGTTACAATTGACTTCAATGATTCAGCAATCCCTCTCCTATAAGGGTGGGTTTTGACATGCTTAGTTAACCTTGCAATTAATTGTTGAATGTCTCTTTTATTGTTTTTAATTTGATTTTGAATATTTTCTTGTGTTCCGTGAGGATGCCTATGAATTGATGGAGGGGTTTTGGGTTGTTCTTGTATAGGAGGCTCTTCATGAGGGGGTGACTGTGAATTCTCAATGTTTCGAGGTGGAGATTCATTCCCTAAGAATTAGAACAAATTTTTATTATTAAAATATATTTAAATTTGCATTCTAAATCAAATTTGAAATAAATAGAATAAAAATGCATACCTCTTTGCAATCTTTGACCTCTCCGATGTGCTAACGACATCCTCGTGGAAAATGGCAAGCTAAGGATGCAAACAATGGAAGAGATTTGGCGAGTGCGAGTTGCAGACCTGAAATCCTCTTCCTCAAGCCATGGGTTGAAGACAAATGAGGGTTTGAAACCCGATTTTTGGCTTTTGATTCAAATAAGCCATTTGGCGTATGTCAAATAAGCCATTTGGCTTGCGCCAAATGGCTTATTTGGGGTTTTTTTTTAACGTTTTTTCAATTTGGCACCAAAATTGTGTCACAGATTGGTGCACTTACCCTTATGTCAATATGGTTTTTTTTTTTTCTATTTTAGATAAATAGTTAAGACAAAAGGCTATGTCCCATGAGAACAACTATGTTTTCAATACACAAATACTTTAATATTTATTTAATAAAAATTGGGAAAAGTAGATCAATGCACTAAAGTTTTACTTATAAATATACACAAAAAAATTGAAGAAAAATAATTAAATTTATTATATAAAAAGTGACATCCTGTTTAACTTCATTTTTCAACATTTTATTAGCAACTAAATTATAGTGTCAATTTAAAAATATATATTCAAATAATTTTTTAAATTAAAAAAAAACAAACATAAAATAAACTAAAAATTAAATATTTTATTAGTTTACATCATTTCAAAATTAAATATGGCTTGAACTAGTCACTAAATATGTGATACTAGAATTTTGATTCATATGTATTAGAGCTAGATTTTATAAGGATTTAAGTTGATCATTATGTACATGCTACAATTTGGTAAGTGATCAAGTGTTAAAATTATTGTTTTATATGTTAATGATACACTAATAGGCTAGTGGGTTTGAGATGAAAGATATAGGCTCTACAAGATACATACTTGGTATACAACTCTATAGACATAAAACTAGCAAGAAGCTAAGGTTAAAATAGAGAAGTATCTTAAGACTACTTTTTGGTAGTTCAACATACATGATAGTACTATAAATATCCATTTATTGACCTAGGAACTAATTTAAGTTTGGAAGAGTGTTCTAAATTTATAAAATATTTATAGGACATGAAAAGTGTTTCACTTGCAAGTGTGACAGGTAGCCTCATGTATACAATGGTCTATACAAGACTAAACTTTGACCAAGCAGTGGGAGTTCATGTTAAATCCTAGCAAAAAATATTACATATGTTAAATGACAATAGATAGTTACATTAGTTACAACTAAAGCAATGTATATGGAAGAAACACATGCTTGAAAAGTAGTTGTGGTTACAAAGGTAGGTAACAATATTGGTTTTAAGAGTCATACAAAATTATATTGTGAAATCTCATAAGGTGTAATTTGAACTAAACATATAGATTGGTAATATTATGTTGCTATGAATCTATGGTTGAGATAAGGAAGATATAGATGGAGAAAATTAACGCTTATGTAAATACTATTGATTCTTTTATAAATAAATATTAGTACTATTAAGTTTTTGTCATGGATGGATGAGATGGGCTTATCCTATCATATACATGAGGTTAGCTTCTTGGGATTCTATAAGTTCTCATGCACTAAATATCAAGTGGGAGAGTTTTGAAACTTTGGTGTATTATTCATGTACATTAAGTTCCCAGTAACTTTTTCAATAGAAGAAGTTTTATGTACTTTGTTCTAAGTTTATGTTAATAATTATCTATTAGACTAGAAAATAATTAGAGTGAGCTATAGTAGGTTGCAAAAAGTTTAAAGTGTTATTGTTTAGCATGGAGACTTGTTTATGTTAGGTATTTTTATGTTCCTAATTGTAATTCATTTGGAAAATAAATCACAACCACCTAATTGTAGGTAAGTCATTGTAAGTGTTTATGATAGTGCAAGTGCATTTTTTATGCTATTTAATTATATGTGGTGATGACCTAGATCATGGTGTTGTTCTGGGAGATACCTTGAGGTACTATAAGTAGCTAAAACTAGTTAAGATGTTTTCTCTTCTATAGGAAGTCATGGACAGTGTTTGGTTGTAGTGTAAGAAGACATATATCCATATAGTTCATGAAAATTGAGTTGATAATCTTTGACCAAGTGTAAACAATTAGGATTAAGTGTGTTATTCCATTGCATACATGGTATAATTTAATGTAAATTATTCATAAACAAGTGAATAATCTATGTATCTCCAATAATGATAGAGTGGAAAAAATAGGATGCCCTTGGGAGGGTGGGGACATATGTGCTTATGTTATATGCTATGAGAATTTAGAAATGTTGTTGTAATGAAACATTGATGAAGGGGTTACATACTAGATTTTTGTCTACAATCTTCTATTATTAGTGGGTGTAAGATGTAATTAGTGCTTCATGGGTGAGTGCTTGAGAGTTACATATGCCAACCTAAGTGGTTAAAGTCAAAGATGTTTGTGTAAAAGTTATTTTTTATTCTAGGATGACTTGACATATATGAAGGTCATGAGGATTCTTACCATGGTATTCTAGGACCTTTTGAACCCATGGTATTTGTTTTGGTTTCATTAAGTCTATATGTTTGAGGCATGAGATAGAGGATTTATGGAACATATTTTATAGGATTATGTTGCTAGTTTTCTTCCAAAGGACCAAGATTATTGATACTATTGAACTATTGTATGGAGAAGATAGTGAATATATTGTAACCATGCTCATTTATTAATGCATTGAGTTACATAATACTTTGGAGGCTCGATTTTTTTTTCTCATTATATATTTATGTCTTGTCAAGTGTAAGTTTTCTTTAGAATTACATATTATACATAGAATATCCCTTTGCTCTTAAATAATCAAAGATATATTATATTTTTATTTTCTTTACTTAAAATCTCTAATATAAACAAATGTGGTTTAATATTACCCACCTATAAAAGAGAAGCATGCATATATTATAAAAGATATTAATAATTTTATATTAAAAAATAGAAATAAAAATATTTTTATTACCCTGCAAATCTAACATTTTATTTAAGATTTACTGTGTAAAGCCTCCTTATAAAAGAAGAATCCTTTTCGTCGTTTAATTTCACTAACAATTGACCCAATAGCTCATGAAGAAGGGAACCTCCATGAATGCAAGAAGTATCATTATTGCCATCTTTCTACTTAACCGAAGAATCAATTGAATTCCAGAGAAGAGGATAATGTGCATTTTTTTTGTTATTGTATATCTCACACCATTTACGACAAGTTCAGGAATACCGTGAATTTATGCATGAGGTACACATTATTTCTAGAATTTCTAAAAAGAATCTTAATTTGAAAAGTTTTAACACTTTTCAAATATAAAAATACAACTTACCCATTATTCAAACCTGATTTATAAAGAGTTTGACAGGAATCCTATCAAGAATTCAATACCTGGTTGAAAAAATGGTACAAGGTAGTAAAAAAACCACGTGAATCTTTACTCTTCATCAAGACAGTTGTTGCCTGCACAGAATTTTACAAGTTCATGTCATAATTTTCTGCTAACCAGATATTTTCTAAGAATCTAATCTTACTTTTAAGCTAGTTTGTAAAGGTATTGATGCCCGATTCAGTGGCCAGCCAAAAGTTAGAAAGCTGTAAATTATTCTCTTTTACTTTCGTGTCCTCCAAGCTGTGACAGAGCACTGAACAATGAGTCACCCTCACTAATATTTAAACATGAGAGCAGACAGAGAGATATGCAGAGGACCCCAGAGAAGATGACACAGAGTACGGTCATAATGCGGCCTGTGGTGAGCAAGAAGTTCTGTTCAACTTCAAGTAGAGTATTTACTGTGAGAAAGAGGCCCTGCACCATTAATGCCGGCGGTTTTGTTGTCCTGGACTCCCATCAGGGGGATGAAGTATTCAGGGCGGAGGGCTGCGGTCCAGCAGTAAAAAACCAAGCTCTGATTAAAGACTCCAAAGGGAATCGTATCCTCTCCCTCAAACGCAAGGTAAAGTTACAGTAATTAAATCAATTTCTGTAACGTCAAGAAATAAGGATACGTTAGATTCAAGCTGAGTGCATTCTTATTCCTCTGGCATCTTGAATTATTGGGCAAAATCCTTCAAAGTTCTAACTTTTTAATTGTTATCGGAGACAAAACTGAAAGGACATATGCCCATATGAGTCACCTCATACTTTTCTTACATTTCAGGAGGAATTGAATGTTTTTTTATTGTTTTGCAGGTTGGGATAGTACAGTTATTCAACTTTCAGAAACAATGGAAAGGATTCGTACTGGACGACATGGACGGGCACGAGAAGCCCATTTTTAGGGCGACCAGTAGCAGCTCTATTTATTGCTTTCCCACCAAGTCTGTGAAGGTTTCGCTTATTGAATCCAGAGGTGGGAAAGGCTGGGACTTTGAAATTGTGGGTAGTTTTTCAGAACGAGCGTGCACCGTTTATGATAATTCTGGCGCCATTGCCGCAGAGGTAACTTATATCTATGCACAAACCAGTTTTGACTGTGGATAATATGGATTTTTTTTTTTTTTTTGTTTCATTTCTTTCAAGAATACGATATAAGGTTTAAATATTGATCAGGTGAGCATGAACAAAACAAGAAAAGATGCAATCCAGAGCAAGGACGTGTATAGTGTTGAGGTGCAGGCGGGGTTTGATCAGGCGTTTGTGTTTGGGGTGATCGCTGTTCTTGAAAGTCTGAGCGTGGAAGACGGCAATTGATGGATGAAGTTTTTCAGCAGAGTGCTGAACATAATTGTTTAGTTGTTTTTGTGCATTAACAATGTAAAATTATCCATTGGATCCATACTTTGAATGGGAATAAGTTTTCACATGGTTAAATTTTTAATTATATGAAAGATGATATAAGATAAATGTTGTAATGTTCTTATAGTGAATAAATTACAGATCAATATATTTTTTGTGATGTAATTTTAGTATATATATATATATTATAATTGTACATTCAATCATGAAAATTATTATAACATCACACGACAATACTCAAAGACAAGACACTAAAGCATCAAACAATGGTCACTTACATGGTTAGTGCACATCACAATGAAATCAGCAGCAAAAGACTTCATTGATTGTGTGGTGGCATCACCACTATGACTCAACAATAACACATCCTAAAGGTCATAGAAGTCAGAAACAAAACAAGGGAACACACACATGCTAAGGGTTGGGTATTAGAAGATCAAAATCTCTCAAAATCCCCAAAGGACCATCCAAATAAAGCTGCCAAACACAATAAGCAGACCTCTAGTAACAATTCTACTTAAAGGAAATTTTTCCAAAAAAGGTAGGGAAACTTGCTACCCAAAGAGCCTAAACAACAACATTCATTTGGGATGACAATGTGTTGTGCTAGGATTTGTGTTGTAGTCCCACAGTAACATCCTAGAAAGAGATTTTTGAAAAGTGGTTTTACAAGGAAAAAACATAAAATTTCTCAAGGGTTTTATGACAAGGAATCAAATCTACATTAGGATAAGAACTCTAAAAAACCTAATTCACACTAGGCTAGTTGTCTTAACACTAGGCACAACTCTCGAACAACTCAAAAAACAAAAGGAAACGTAACTCCAAAATCTAAACATAAACATAGCAACAAATAAATATGACATCATAACATCAATATTCATTTTACCCCACAATAATGCATCATTCTCATGCAAGTATTCGTTACACAAAAATTAAAAAAAAGAATCCATTCAATCAATTTCAAACCCAAAAACCACTCATTCCCAGTAAAGATTAAACTAACCCTTGCATCATTGTTAAATATGAATCACATCCAAATTCTCCAACATGATTTACACATTAGGCCTATAATTTTACAAAATTAGGACTTACACAATAAGATAAAATTTCACTTCAAAACAAAAGTTGATTTCCAATCAAACATTTTCATCACATGATCCCAAGGTAGAGGCTATTTTCCAAACATGGAAGGATCACATTTTGATACATAAATGGTACAAAATATAATATTACAACAATATTGAGTCACTCCAAAGGTGCAGCAATAACCACAACTTACAATGTGAGTCAACTATTACAACTTTCCCAAAAAATAATGGTATAAAATTAAACAAGATACAACATCAATAAATTTTTAAACTCCCAAGAGATTTTCAAGAAAGACCAATGGACGATGTTACTCGCCACCCAACCATATTACTATCATTGAGTGCAATAGTTTCCTATGCCACTTTAAGCAACCCTTGAGCTATGAAGAAGAAAATAATGGATATACCACTACGAGGCTAAAACTCACATACATACAAAAATTCTCAAGCAATGAACCAAAACTTGTGGAACACAAAAGCCACACATGGTTTTCTCAATACATGATTGGGTACAACCAACCCAATCAAATAAGAATAATATGAGAGTAGCTAAGGCATGGAGTGGGCTTCCCATTGGCTATCCATAATGAAGCTAGAAAGTTAAATAGACCACAAAGGTCCCATAATGGGATTTCACCGTGTGGGTGCTCCTCAAGATGGAGTGAGACACTTCTTTAGTGCACAACACCATGGTAGGACCCTCTTTTAATGCTCTAAATTGTGTCAAATACCTCTTTCAATGCATTACACCATTTATTGTCTTTCCTTAATATAATACATGTAATTCAAGTATTGATCCCATTTTCATTATTTAATTTTAGACTAGGTACTTATGTAAAGCTTAGGTACAAGGCATTTCTTATGTGTTCTTATGCAAGACACCTATTTCAATTCCATGTTCCTAGAATTTTCCACTTTGAGCCTCCTACGGTTATCCTCTAATCTTAAACAATTTGAGAGTCAATCCTCAACAAGAAGCTTGAAAATGACAAGGTTTATTTTTTTGCACAAACGCACAAGTCTAAATGCACACACATTTTATTTCCATGAGACAATACATGATTCTACAAAATAAAAATATTTCAACAAATTCAAATATAAATAAAATAAAATGAAATTTTTTCAAGAATATCTAGGTTCCACCATTAACAGATCTTGAAGTAACCTTCCCAAAAAAAAATCATTTTTTTTTTTCACAAAGATCAAAATTCTAAAACTATTCTAATGGTCTAAATTCACCCAACATCATACTTTTCCAATCACATTAAATTTTCAAGAAATTTATTCAAATTATAAAAATATTTTCACCATTTTCTAAAAATAAAAATACATTAAATCAAAATTCCCTCATGAATCTACCCAGCAACACATTTTCATGATCATATATCAGTTATTTTTAAAAATTTGAAAAGGAAATTCACTTTCATAAAACTATATTCCTAAATCTAAATTTAAAATTAAAATCCTTACAACACACAAAAGTAAGAATTACCTTTAATGAATCGAGTATCTAAGCAAAACCAATCCAATTGACAAGCAACGGGAAAGGCAATTATAAAGCTAGCCACATCCCTTCATGGCATGGATTCACTAACAATTAAACTAGAAAAATCTACAAGTTGAATGGGCGTGCTTATATTTTTTTATGACAATAATTTTTTTCGGTTAGAGATAGATAATTATTCCATATTCATTTATGTTTACTTATATGGGAAATGATACATACACGTATATAGTTTATTTAATATATATTGTTTATTTAATATATTGTTTAAGAATATAAATCTATGAAATTAATTTTGTTACAAAGTAATGAATAAATAATTGAAACTAAAAATTTCATATCATAATTTTTTATTTTGTCTAAAATTTATTAGAATTAAATAATATTATGTTTGTACATTTGAATTTGGTATCATATCTGATCTCGACATGTCTATACGCTAGAAGGTTGTAGGAATTGAAATATTCTTGATAAAATTTGGAAGTTTCCATCATGAAAGGACAAGTGGTTCAATGGTGGAAAATCTCACTAGCCACAAATAGGTTTTAAGTTTGAATATTAGCTTATGGACAATATTCTCATTGTTGTACCTATAGTTTCTTGTAGAAACAAATACAATCCTTATTGTAAAGTTGAAAAATATATTTAAAATTAGCATCTATGTAAAAATGTGCGTAATGTTGTACATACACTCCAAGGTCTTGGGAATGAATCCACATCTTTACAATATTTAATAATATGAGCTCCATTAGTGAATGCTAATTTATTCAATATTTAAGAAAGCAACAAACTTCTTAATTGTCACTTTTTGATAGGGATACCTTAAACTAAATAACTTAATAAAAATTAAAGTTAAAATACTCATGAAAATCTTAAAAATAAAATTTAAATTTTCTTATTTAAATTTATGTTAAAAATTTCATGCATCATATATATGTAATTTCATGTCAATCACATAATGATAAAGAATATCAAGATAACAATTACTTATAAGATACCTTTTTTCACCATGGTTGAAACAATTTATCATGCAACTTTTCACTAGGTCATTCCTCCTAGCTTTGAGGCAGAGAGAGTGGAGACAAAGCAACAAACATACATATCTAGCTTTGATTTCTACTTTCTATTTAATTAAACATTTAGTAATCTAAATCTGCAAATATATAAAATACAATTTAACCAAATATCACACTAACAAAGGCTATAAAAATTAAATTTTCACATGTAGAGGATTTTTATAAAAGCCTGTAGTTTTCTATTTAGGGATAAAATAATTCTTATGTGTTATCCTTCATTCACTTATTTTTGCATTTCCTTGCATGATTATCAACAACTAGTAAGCTAGTTTGAGGCACCAGTCTCATAGGCTCCTAATGTATCATTTGAGGCTTCTTCTTCATTTAAAAATTATAAGATTTTTTTTATGGAAGGTTTTATATCAAACCCAAATTAGTTGAGCTATGTGATACGAGAGCATGAGTCATAGGATGAACCTCTTTGATTAAGAGCCAAAGATTGAGGGGTATTCATTCCATCAAAAAAAAATTAGGCACAATCCAGGCTACCTCATCCCTTATGATGTTGGGGCCTTGCACTCAGCAATACTTGATCCCTAGTGGGCTCATTTCAGATCATTCAACTTCACTAGCAGACCAAGTTCCCATTGACAAAAAATATTTTTTAAAAAAACATCTACAAATTGTTATCACTTCGGCTACAATATCTTTTTTTCCTTGAATCTCTCTTCTTCAAAACCACAAAGAAATTGATAATTTATAATCTTTTGAAGATCTCTTTATTCTATTATGCAACAAATTTTGAACAATAACTTGGTTCAACTTTTTTAATTCAACCCTTAGATACCAACCAACCCTACCACCTTCTCATGACCTAAATGCCTTTTTTCAATCACATATGGTTCTCAGACATGATATTGAGTGATATTTGCATCTCAAAGATGTTATTCAATACCTCATCAACTCTAATACAATCTAGGAATCTACTACAAATGACAAAGGGGGGAAGTTTGTTGCTAAACCAAACCAATATTTGCAAATCCATACAACCCCTTCTTTCAACATTCATCAAACTTCATTGATCTTACTTTCGTGCTCAATCCCTTCTAGAAACTACTATTGGTTATTCTATTTCTCTTTTCTTACACATGGTTGGAATGTTGGACACTCAACCTTGAGCACCTCAAGAGTGCATTGTCCTTGAACCCATCATTTATTTTTCTCCTATTGACATGCATGTGGGTATATATGATGAGCCTATCTACATCTCTACAAACATTAATGGAAAACCCATTTCTAATTTTCTCATTGACTTCGTCAGCATGGTTAATATGGTTATGAAGGAGTTCCTATATGTTCATGAGTTGTATAAAGATTAGTACAAGAAATAATAAATATTTATATGAAAAAATGATGGCGTCTCCTTGTCTACTCTAGGTTTTCTTACCCTTTCTATTTAGGTGGGACCCAAATTCCATGATGTTCCTTTCTCTATTATCCCTAGTTTGGATCACTTTTATTAGAATTTGGGAAACCCATGGCTCATTATGATGCATTTGATCTCCTCTATTTTCCATAATTGTTTGAAGTTACCACATAATGGATTAGTGCACACAATCCATCACAATTGATTTTGTTCTCTCTTTGAGTGGTAGCTTATCTTTAGATTATTCCTAGCTGATCACCATTGAACCTCATGGGCCTTGTATTAACTATTTATTTGAGTCATATCAAAATTTTAAGATGAGATGAATGAATTTCATGTTGGACATGGTCCTTATTCCATGATTTTTCTTCTCTTGATTTCCTAGCCTTCAATAGTTTCTCTCGTTCTTCCTCCTACTTCTTTAGCAACTCAAGTTAAGAATGTCATGTTGAGAAACCCTCCTCTCCTCAAGTGGTTTCATATTCTTGAGTGGTTACTTCTGTTCCTCCCCCCATCTCTTTGATTTTTGGAGGAAAGCAACCCAAAATATATAAATATCCCTTGTAGTTTCTTATCCTTTGTGGTTGATCTTGTTCCTCCTCCTACTTCTTTGGTAGCTTGAGGAAATCAAGCCATGTTGCTTGAACCTCCCCATACACTCATGATTTATTATCCTTTGGTAGTTAATTTTTTTCCTCCTAGTGTCCCTCCAACTAGATAAGAAAATAATACTACATAAGAATAAACATTCCCTCAATAGAGTCTTTAGCTCATACAAGACATAATTAGTTTGCACAAGATCACAAAAATTATCAGCATGTCATAATTGGATATTGTGGTACCCAGCCTAATCCTTATCCCAAGTACCCTCCTCTTATTCAACCACCTCCCAATATAAAATATTCTTCTAAACCTACCCCTTCTAATCTTGAAAATATCACTACCCCAATCCCTTCCATTCCCTTAAACCTAAATGAATGAAAACTCAAAAGTGTTCAAGTTGTCATGGCTTTGTCCACTAATTCTCTCCTCATCCCTCTGATCCTAAACCTACCTCCTCTCTTAGAGATTATTTATTTACCTAACATCAAAAACATATCTAGTACCATCCTTAGTTTTCTTATACTATTTCAACGTACCCATCACTATATAATATTTCTTGATGTATTTTTTCTTATCCATCATCGATATTGATATCTCTCTCCATCTACTAAAGAGAAAGCTTGAGAATTACCCAAAAAGTCATTTCTATAAGCTCGTGAATAACACTTAGCCCCTCCTCTACATCACTTAGCCCTTCTACATCACTTCTATATGAAGTGGTGAACCCTCCTCTACATGTAGATCTCAAGGTTTAAATTCTTGTTGATAGTAGTGATTAATTGTAGTTTATTTCATATCTTAATAGTGATTCATATGGCTCTTCTCTAGAAGACTACCTATTTGAATCCTTCACAAATATTCCATCATTATATTTGATCTTACTATGGTCATTAACACTCGATCCAGTAGATGGTCATTAACACTAGACCGCATGTGTAAGGGTTTTTGGCCCTTGCTTGTTTGTTTTCAGCTTTGTCTAGTCACAATTATCTTATTTGAGGAACTGATGTTGTGTTGTTGATTGTTTATGTTTTATCATAAGTGCAGCTTGCTTTCCTTTGTATTGGGTTTCGGGCCCCATCAAAACCTATTTTTTACCCTTAATCAAAACACTAGATCTAGTAGATGCTCAAGGGGATACTACTCCTACATATAATAATCCCTAACATCTTGTTGGAGGGGATTCTCTTAGAATGAATCTTATTTTGGTCCCTTTATCATTTTATATTTCTTACCCCTATGATCAATATTGGGAAGATGATTATTTGACAAAATACGAACCTTAGGAATAGTACCTTCATGCATTTGTATATATGTGTTTTCTTTCTTATTTTTTCACCCTTGTATTCTTGCTCAATATTTATTTTCTAGCCCCTCCTAGAGGACCCATGATACCCTTGTAGGTGCATGAATACATGGGGAGTGAAATATTGTGTCATTATCCTATTTATATCTATATTCTTTAGTATATCATCTACTTTTATTTTTTAACATTTTAGCAGGGATGTGAATCAACAAGACATTTAGGTTTCTTCAATGTTGACCCAATTTTTTATTTCATTTTAATGCAACATTATTTCTTTGTATGTTTAGTTCTACATGATTGGGGGATGATGATATTTCATTCCCTTCCTCAAGATTATTATTATATATTGCATACTAACTCCAATCCTATAGATCCCTTTGTGTGTGTTATGTAATGTTACTCATTTACATGTGATGGCCCTATGCAATGTGGCATCATTTCATGAGAATAATTTTTCAGGTTTCATGGTTTCAAAACCATCCTCTTTGATGCTTCTTCATTGTAGGAATCAATATTTCCCTTTTCCACTTTGAAATTAGTTGTATTCTCTATATTCATGCAATTATTTTAATGGGGTCATCTATTTGCACACACGCACATCATTATTGCACTCCTTGTAGTGTTGGTATCATATGTTCCACCTAGCAACATGAATTTCTAGCCTATGGGCCTTTTGTATGTCCTACCATGGTACTTTATTAACCACTTAGCAATGGAATTTTTTAGTCTATGCACTTCATATAGATTACTTTATGTTAGTATTTGAGTCACCTAGCAACCCAACTTGCTAGATTGTGTGCTTCATATGTGCTACTTTAGTAGCATATAATTCACCTAGAAACAACCCTTACTATCTCATGTGCTTCATATGACCTACCTTTTGCATACTTTTATGATCACCCTAAAACCCAATTTTTAGTGCTTTTGATTCATGAATGTATTGCATGGTTCTTACCCTCACAAAACCATACTTGGCATCCTTTCTAGAAACACATCACCTGTAAATGCCTCTTTCTTCATCCTCCTATTTTCTCATGTATTTTTCTTGTGTGTTTTTGTGTGTTTATCAATGTATTTTATTTTTTATTTGTTATATATTTTTAGGTTATATGATTTGCTAACGTATTTATTTTGCAAGTTCCATTTGTCCAATCCTTGTATTGTGTAATTTTTATATGTCATTCCGAATCTACTTCTTGTGTAAGATTTTATCACCTAATGTATTTATCTTGCAACTTCTTAGCCCATGGGAATTATCACCTTGCTTGAAGAAACCTTTTCTTTTACTTTAGTATCCTTTTTTTGGTTTCATTATGCTATTTCCTTTCAATAATTTATTTTTTATATTTTAGCATGCATATTTGCATAGTATCATAAGCCAACTAAAGTGGGGAAAATGTAATCACAAATACCCTTACAATTTTTCATTATGTTTTGAGATCACTCTGGTGTTTATCTCTCTTTGTATCTTTATAGATCATTTCATCCTTTATCTTATCCATTTTATCCCATGGTGCCAAGGCCCAACCTCCCAAGGTCATTTTTAAAAGCTAACATTGCATACATCATATTTGTGTCATTTCCTAATGTTTGGAATTTTGTTGAGTTATAACTACTTGATACTAGTTGGATGCATAGATGCATGTGTGATGAACTAGAATCCCACATGATAGTTCATGATTCTATGGATATTTCTGAGCATTTCTTACCTATCACTGACCTAGTTTGTTAGTTACCACTCTAGGGAAAATTCGAACAAATACCCACTCCCTTTTCCCTCTTCATTTGATCTAATATGAATGGATCTCATTCTATATTGAATTTTTTTATACTATCTTAGAATTATACACCATTGTACAAACATATTGAGTAGTCTACCAATTTTTTTGAAGTGCATATGAAGACTGCAACATTCCATTGAGTACTTGGGAAGTTTATCAACATACCACAATTACATTCTTGCCTTGATTATTCTTAACAAGATCAAGAGGTGATTTTTATTTATTTTTCCTAACTTCTTGTATTATTTATTTTATCATTGTAGTTTTATCTTTGACACCTAGAATCTCACTTTTACTTATTAGCACTCTCATTTTTTTTGGTTTACTCTATTTATATTTTTCAATACTTAATCAATTCCTAGACACATATAGGATAGGAGCACACACTATTTTTCTCCTTTTTATCATATTGGCTATATGTGGAGGTCAAAATATCAACATAGGGGCTTGACCATTCGTAGAAAGCTCCCAATATCCACAACCATTTTTTCATCCTTGCAACTACATTTTATTTTTGGTGAAATATCCAACCACATGAAAGTTTTTTGACACCTACCTTTACCTGTCATTTTATTATTTTATTTTGAATATAGATTAAAAAAATTTGTTTTCATTTCTATTACTATCTAGTCATTCTTATTTCATCTATCTATAGATTGGGCTCATTTCCTAAGGGTAAGAAGTGAGTATGGTCACCCTTCTTATGTAGATTATACCATGATGCACAAATGCCCATGCCACATACTGGTATTTATCACAGAGGCCTCTAGATTTGGTGTCCTTGTTCCTCTCTACCCTATATCTACATTTCTACGCTTAGCTTAATTAATATATAATCTAAATTTATAAATCAATAGTTTCCTTTCTCATTGTGTTTAATTTTTCTTTTAACTATAATTTATTAAGCATCAAACACATTAGGATCAAATAGATCAACTTCCTCTTCCTAATAGGTTAGTAGTGGATTGGTTTCCCTCCTACAAGAGCTATTTGATCTTAGTGTACTATTTTATGGATTATTTGATGAAGATAACTAGCCTCTTTCTCATTGGATCAAATTTTATACGCTACATTTTGGTGAACTCAACACTCATACACTTACAACATTCTTATACACAACAAAGTTGAAAATTTTCAAAATAATCTAAAAAATAATTAGTCATCCTTTGTAATTGTGCATTATGAGGCCTTTTGTGAGATCCATGGCCTAGTCTCCTTTCTTTGATAAAATTATGCATTAAAGTTATATAAACATTAGAATATGTCATTCTTGCATTACTACCCCAATTAGATCACTTCTCAATTTTACAAGATTTTAATATGATCCAACTATAACAAAAACTCTTCCCCCTATTTCTTATACTTATCTACAACCTACTTCACCTAATACAATCTTTCATGATATGGATGTAGGATTTGATCATGAGGTCCCATTGAATATTAGTTCTCTCTTAGGTGCATGACTTAGACTAGTACCTTGGAGAAACACAAAATATATCATGTAAGAACATATCTAGTGCCACTTCCCCTTTTATTGAATCCCTTTGCAACATGCTTACATTTCATCATGAAGTTATTTATTTCATTTGAGGTATTTCTCATATTGTGCATAGTAATGTTCTAGATTTAACAAATTCTTGTGAGGGAAATCAAGACTCTCAATCAAACATCACTAGTAATTTTTTATGTCTATGCATATTCCTAGTGTAGATATGTTTCTTAACATGGATATGTCCACTAGTATTGTATAATATAAAATAGTAGATCCTTTGTCTATTGGAATGTTGAGGAACCCAAACTATTCTTGTATATTCATTATCCCTTCACAAACCTCATCCTTTATACTTCTTACCATTCACTTAGGAACCTTACTACCCTTGGGTTTCTAATTTCTCACCTTGCAAGCTATTACATATTTTCCTTTACTTGGAATTGATATATCTACTAATGTTGCCCCACCTTTACACACCACAGCGCTCATAATTAACCAACTCATGCAGAATTTTGGTCGCCTCAAAAAATAGCTTGCTTCTATATCCATTTGTTCTTTGCAACTACTTATACCACCATATTATCACCATAGTCTACTATCTCTACATATTATTTCTACCTTGTTACCCACAAGAGTTGAGGTTCACTAGTTCAAAAAATATAGTACAAAGGGCAACCTATAGGCACACGTATTTTATTTTATAGTTATGTGTATTGACTTCACATTTCAAGATTAGATGTTAGAAAAAATATATGTGTGGTAATTGGAAGACATTGCATTGAACTAGTTTTAGTCGTTGTTAGATCACTTTGCTAATTATTTTGAACACTTGGTTAATCAATTCTTGTAACACTTTGAGTATGATATTGGTTCCTAGGTCACATTTATAGACTTGACACACTCTAAACTAGGTGCTAATAGAAGTGTTACTAAATTCATATCCAATATTAATATTTACTTTTCATAGATCCCATATTTGTTTCCTAACTTAAAAATGTATAAAGTTTTCATTGAAAACCACCAACCACTAATTAGGGGAAAAATACTTATGTGGTATCCATCATTCACCCATTTGTTCATAACGTTATATGATTACTAGTAGATAGAAAGAAAATTTGAGGCACCGTTGTGTCCTAACTCTCTCTTCTTTGAAACCTTACATGATTACTAATAGATAGTAAGACAATTTGAGGCACCATTGTATCCTAACTCTCTCTTCTTCAAAACCATAAATAAATTAAAAATTTACAAAATTGTCTAAATATTTGTATTCTATTCTACAACGTCTCTTGAATAGTAACGTGTTCCAGTTGCCACCTATTTGACCCTTAGATACTAACCAACCTGTCCCATGTTATTTTTACCTAAAGGACTTTTTCTAATTAAATATTGTTCCCAAACATGATACTAAGTGAATTTTGCATCTCAAGCATATTTTTCAAGACCTCATCAACTCTAATATTATTTAGATCTCTACTACAAATGACAAAGGGAAAAATTTTGTTGCTAAACTAAACCAGAATTTATAAATCCATACAAACCCCTTATTACAACATTTAATATACTTTACCAAACTTAATTACACCCAACTGATGTTAGAAATTGGTGTCGATAAGTCTATTTTTCCTTTCTTAGATATGGTGGGTATGGTGGATACCCAACCTAGAGCACCTTGAGAGAATACTATCACCAAATTGGTTTTTTTCTCTTGTTGACAATGCTCATGGGAATATATAATAGGTTTTTCTACCTATCTATTAACAAAAAATTAATTCATGGAGTTCTCATTGACCTCATTAGCATGGTGAATTTGGTTACAAAGGAGTTCCTATTTATTCACAAGTTGTATAGAGATCAATATGAGAAATAATAAATATTTATACAAACACATAATTGCCTCTTCTTTCCTACTCTATATTCACTTACCCTTGTTATTCCCTTGTTATTATGGTGGGAAATAAAACCCCATAAATTTATTTCTTTGTCATCCCTAATTTGGATCACTTCCATTTAAAGTTGGGACACCCATGGTTCACTATGAAGTGAGTGGTCCTTTTGTTGACCATAAGTTTCTAAGGTTCTTGCATAATCGAGTAGTGCACACAATCCACCATAATGGATTCCATTATCTCTATTTGCATGGAATATTCTCTTTATATTTTTGTAGCCAAACCTCACTAAACCTCTCCAAACTCACATTGAATTCATACTTAAATCATATCAAAAGTTTAAGATGAGTTAAATATGTTTTTTTCCATGTGGTCCTTCTTCTTTTGTGACTATTCTCGTCCTAGTTTCCTAGTTTAATAAGTTTACTCCTATTAATCCTATTTCTTATTTAGTAGCTTGAGGAAAGAAACTCATGCTAAGACACCCTCTCATTCCTCAAGCAGCTTCAGAATCTTTAGTGGTCTCTCTTGTTCCTCCCCCTATATATTTGGCTATTGGAGAAAAGATAGCCATGATACATAAATATCTTTCTATGGTATCCCATCCTTTAGTGGCTTCTCATGATCCTCATACTTATTTAGTAGCTTGAGAAAATTAATACTTGTATGAACCTCCTTGTCCACCCTTGATTTCCTAACCTATGGAATTTTCTTCTATTCCTCTTCCTTTCCCATTGATCAAGGAATAAAAATAACTTGCATTTGAAGACCATCATTTTGTCCTTAGTAGAGTCTCTATCTCATACAAGATGAAATCAATTTGCATGAGATAATAAATTTCATTATGTTATCATGGAAACTAGCAACGCTCATTCCATAGATAACCCCCTACGAAACTTGTTTGTTTCCTAGGTTCATGATGTTCAAGCACGTAAAATGAGGTGATTTTCGATCCACCTCAAAATACATTCCAAAGTCTCAGATAGCCAATTTGAGCATCCCCCTACGTTCGTTTATCAAAGACCTTCGAAATGAGTACCTTCGCAAGGTCTAGATCTCAATACTTAGTCAAAATTGTTAAAAGTGTGGGAGTACCAAAAACAACGCTCCTACACTTTGATGCAAAACTTACTAAGTGTCAAGTGCACAAGCACTGAAAATCAGCACTTCTGCATCTTTTCCAAAAGTCATTTTTTGGTGCACTAGCTCTAATTTTTAGCACTTGTGCACTTGTTCTCTATACTTAGTCAAAATTGGGAAAACTGCAAAAGCTCTAGGAAAAAGCGCTCTAACATTTTCAAAAAAACACTTCTAAGTGTTGAAAGTGCAAGGGCAGGGCTTTTTAGTGCCACTGCACTTAAGTGAAATGTTAGCTTGGTGCAAGGGCGCTAATTTTTAGCACCCTTACACCAAGTCTCCATACAAAAGTTTCTAAGTGTTGAAAGTGCAAGGGCGGGGTTTTTTAATGCCATTGCACTTGAGTGAAATGATGATTTGGTGCAAGGGTGTTGATTGTTAGCCCCCTTACACCAAATTCCATACTTAGCCATTTTAAGTCCTGGGCAATGATTTTTTACTCAAGTGCACTTTTCCAAGTTTTTCAAATTGGTGCACAAGCAGTGATTTTTAGCGCTTGTGCACTTTTTCCAAATTTAGTCAAGAATGACTAGGGCGGTGATTTTTTATTCAAGTGCATTTTTCCCAATTTTTCACTAAGTGTTGAGCCCAAGTGCCAGGGTGTTGATTTTCAACGCCATTGCACCTAAGAACATTCTCCTAAGTGCAAGGGCACTGATTTTTAGCGCCATTACACTTTTGGCATTTTTTGCATTAAAACGCTTCCAAATCACTTTGTTTTCACTCCAGACCATGTTTCTCCACTCCCACATCATTTTTTCGTGCCTAGTTTCTCTTTTCACACTTACTCAACATCGTTTGCTCACTTCACACTTCCCAATGCATAATTTTCTACTGACATTTGTTGATTCACCATCCTTGCAGTTTCTCTCCAAATTTCATCAAGTGATCTTGAAGATGACATTTTTTGATGCAATGAATTATCCCAAATCTACAAAGAAGTCATGTTGCAAGTTGAGGATGCCAGATTTTCAAAAGCCTCAATACATGTCATT
The DNA here is from genome assembly GCA_007115665.2 of Sequoiadendron giganteum. NCBI lineage: Eukaryota > Viridiplantae > Streptophyta > Pinopsida > Cupressales > Cupressaceae > Sequoiadendron > Sequoiadendron giganteum. Next base: position 189,640,108 of record CM021109.1, read on the forward strand.
TGCGATATACGATTGACACTTGATAATCTCAAGACATATCTTCACAGGTGCAAGAAAATCCGTTCATCCACCAGAAGGTCATTCACAAGAGTTCACACCCTTGTTGATTACAGAGTCGGCCTAGATAATGCATTCATACTGGAGACTAGAAAGAAGTATGAAGACCTCCGCACCTAAGCAAGGAACCATGAAGATTCTTGATCTCCCAGTGTTGAACATTTTGATGCTTCCCTTTATGCATCTTGTAAATAGTTTTTGACATCTTAAATGTCTTTTTTTTAAAGTGTAATTACACTGATAATATGAGATGTAATTCCACGAAAATAATTTACACTTTGACTTAGTCACCTTTAGGGTTTCCTATTTTTACTCAACTGATTCCCTAAATTAGCTCTTCCCTCTTTTCTATAAATAAGAGGGATTTCTATTGTAATGGTTACCTTTGGATATTTTTTAACAAAGTGCTGCTCCTTTGAAACAAACATTGAAGCTTTGTATTCAATTTTGTGAATCTAGATCTAATCAACTAAGAAGAGGATTGCATACCAGGCTTTGTGTTGGGATAGATTATCTTATGATTTGATTATATCGACAGTGACTAGTGTATGAGTTTTGAAGGGCTTCAAGTAGTTTATGTAAACTTTGTGTTACATCTATTATTTGGATTTTCTTTTATGTATGAATGTTTTGGTTGAAAGATCTACAAGACTTTGTGCTTGTAATCGTTCATGCAGTTCAAGGAATTGTTGCATCTAAGAAGGCTTTGTGCTTCTAATATGACAAATGATACTTCTACTGATCCAACATTGAAAAAGCTACGGAATGAATTTTTGCCTTCATGAGCTTTCCCTTTTCCTTTTCTCTTGTTATTATTATAAATCATATCTTGTATTTCTATGCTTTGCTTTGACAAGATAGAGATATCAGCATTACTGTTGTTTGTTAAGTTTCAATTATCAGATCTAGGACTTTCCAATTGTGAAGCATTGTAAACATCTTCTTTGAAAAAAGATCTAGAAGTATGAATGTAACACACCCCCCCATTTCGTAAGTGTGGTGTACATTTTGAAAGTATTTCATTAGTTTTACTATAGCTTCTATTAGCGGCAAGAAGGGTGCCTCCCCTTTTTGAGAGGAGAGATTATATCTCACATAGTTGTGGCTGAAATTTAGATAGTGTAATCTATTGAAAAGTTGATTACATTATTTTCACCCAATAGTTTTTTGGCGACTCTACTGGGGACACGATATGCATTTGAAAGCCTCACATTTTCATTTGAAGTATACCAGTGTTCATTGTAATTTATTTTCTTGTAAGTTTTTCAAGCTTTGACTAAGGACATGTAAATGGTTGCTCAAGATCCTTGGGGAAATTATTTTGGTCTGTTGAGTTTGGCTCTACCCCTACATGCTCTTCCTGAAGGCTCACGGAAGAACTTTCCCAAGTTTTTTGGTGATGGAAAATGACATCCTGATGAGCACGTTGCTGCTTTCTACATCATTTGTGGAGTTCATGGTGTTGAACATGAAGATGTATCTGTAAGGTTGTTTGTGGAGACTCTCCAAGGTGTCATTGCAGATTGGTTTTATCATCTGGCACCATGTACCATCACAAACTGGGTAACTCTCATAGCCAAGTTTGAAGAAATTTTCAAACCTCCTGAAGACGCTCATGCTTTGTTAGCTCAACTCACTCAGTTGAAGAAGGAATCTCTCATGCCTATGTGCAAGTTCATTGCTCACTTCAACAAGTTGACACAAAGAATTCCAACTGTTTCTCAACCTACAAATGAGAATTTGAAATGTTTATTTTTAAATGCTCAAGTACCTAATGTTGGTTTCCTATTGAGAAGAGAAACCCCAGCTACTCTTGCAGTTTTTCAGACCTCTGGGACGGAAATTGAAGATGATCTCATTCTTGCTGGGCAAATAAGAATTGAATCAAATGAATTTGAAGAAATCCCTTCTTTGGAGTTATTGTCTTCAATCACAAGGAAAGATCCTATGGTACAAAGGTTGGAAAATGAGCTACTTTTCCTCTAAAAGCAGCTAGCTCAAGGTATGTTTTCTATGCCTAGCAAGGACATACCAGGGAGTTCACTTTCAAATGTTGCTCATAATTTTTCTGTTGGGAATCAACACAAGTTATCTTCACCTTTGAAGAGGCTTTCTCTTGAGGCACCATTAGTAAAAGCAGTAGCAAAGCATCCTGACTCCAATCCAAGTGATCTCGCTATTCTCTTCCTAGAAAAGGAAGCAGACATAGCTAGCGACTCCCAATTCTAGTTTATGCAGTCTCAGATAGCCATTGATGAAAAGCAGAAAGATGAAAGTCATTTTTCTAAAATTCAAGTGAATGAAGACAATCTTGTCTTGAGATCTGAAAAGATGGAAATGCATGAAGGTCTCGGTCAAGTTGAAAAGAATGCATCTGTGTTTCAAGGTCATGAAATTGAACATGTGTTGCATAAAAGAACTTCCCAAAGGCATGATGAGGACCTTCTTATTAATAATTCTGATTTTTCCAAGTCTAGAGATGGCAAACAACATACTGAAGTATGCAATGCAGTCATATCTTCATCTAAATTGTATGAAGTAGATCTTTCTGATCAGCATGAGGTTTCCATGGTTGATAAATTAGTTGTTCAAGTAGCAACTAGTAAGGAGCATTCAATCTTTGACTGATCAAGGGGATGTACCATAAAACATCTTTCTTGGTTGGAGGCCAATGGGAAGGCAGAGGTTCCACTTGTACCTGAGTGTGAAGATAAACTTGAGAATGCAGCTAAAGATGTATTTGTAGATGTGTAGGAGCAGTCTGAATTCAATGATTCATTTTGAAGCAATAGTATATTTGATATATTTTCAAAGGTATTTGAACATGTTCATCCCTTTCAAGAAACAATGCCTCAGTTCTTCATCTACATGAAGCTGCTAATGATCATGTAAGGCATTGCAAGTTGTTGAAGAAAGGCATCTATTTTTTTGAACCTATGAATGGTTTCATTTGAGAAGATTTTATTGATGGCTAGTTTTAATTAGGTAGGTTTTTACCTTTTCAATAAGTACATTTTCATAAGTTTGTGTCTTATTTTCGTAGATTTTCTTTGTCTCAATCATGCACGACTCTGTTTCCCAATGGATGGATGAAGGCACTTGAATTCTAGAGTTCTTCTCCCTTCATTCTTTTCAAGGAACGATTGAAGAAAGATCCCCAGCAGGAGCCAATTGTTATCATGGAAACTAGCAACACTCGTTCCATAGATAACCCCCTACGAAACGTATTTGTTTCCTAGGTTCATGATGTGCAAGCACGCAAAATGAGCCAATTTTCAATCCATCTTGAAATGCATTACAAAGTCTCAGATAGCCAATTTGAGAATCCCCCTGCATTCGTTTATCAAAGACCTTTGAAATGAGTACCTTCGCAAGGTCTAGATCTCAATACTTAGTCAAAATTGTGAAAAGTGCAGGAGTACCAAAAACAACACTCCTACACTTTGATGCAGAATTTACTAAGTGTCAAGTGCACAAACGCTAAAAATCAGCGCTTCTGCATCTTTTCCAAAAGTCAGTTTTTGGTGCACTAGCTCTAATTTTTAGCACTTGTACACTTTTTCTCTATACTTAGTCAAAATTGGGAAAACTGCAAAAGCTCTAGAAAAAAGCACTCTAACATTTTCAAAAAAAAACTTCTAAGTGTTGAAAGTGCAAGGGTGGGGTTTTTTAGCACCACTGCACTTAAGTGAAATGTTAGCTTGGTGCAGGGGCGCTGATTTTTAGTGCCCTTACACCAAGTCTCCATACAAAATTTTCTAAGTGTTGAAAGTGCAAGGGCGGGGTTTTTTAGTACCATTGCACTTAAGTGAAATGATGACTTGGTGCAAGGGCGCTGATTTTTAGCGCCCTTACACCAAGTTCCATACTTAGCCATTTTAAGTCCTGGGCGGTGATTTTTTACTCAAGTGCACTTTTCCCAATTTTTCAAATTGGTGCACAAGTGGTGATTTTTAACGCTTGTGCACTTTTTCCAGACTTAGTCAAAAATGACCAAGGTGGTGATTTTTGACTCAAGTGCACTTTTCCCAGTTTTTCACTAAGTGTTGAGCCCAAGTGGCAAGGTGCTAATTTTCAGCACCCTGACATATTTTTTGCCAAACTTACACATAAATTACAAGGGCATTGATTTTTAGTGCCATTGCACCTAAGAACATTCTCCTAAGTGCAAGGGTGCTGACTTTCAATGCCATTACACTTTTGGCATTTTTTGCCTTAAACACTTCCAAACCACATTGTTTTCACTCTGGACCATGTTTCTCCACTCCCACATCTTTTTTTGTGCCTAGTTTCTCTTTTCACGCTTACTCAACATCGTTTTCTCACTTAACACTTCCCAATGCAACTTTTTCTGCTAACAATTGTTGATTCACCATCCTTGCAGTTTCTCTCCAGATTTCATCAAGTGATCTTGAAGATGACATTTTATGATCTAGTGAACTATCCCAGATCTACAAAGAAGTCATGCTGCAAGTTGAGGATGCCAGTTTTTCAAAAGCCTCAATACATGTCATTTGCGATATATGATTGACACTTGATAATGTCAAGATGCATCTTCACAGGTGCAATAAAATCCATTCATCCACCAGGAGGTTGATCACAAGAGTTCACACCCTTTACACAGTCATCCTAGATGATGCATTCATACTGGAGACTAGGAAGAAGTATGAAGACCTCCACTCCCAAGCAAGGAACCATGAAGATTTCTGATCTCCCAGTGTTGAACATTTTGATGCTTCCCTTTATGCATCTTGTAAATAGTTTTTGACATCTTAAATGTCTTTTTGTAAAGTGTAATTACACCGATAATATGAGATGTAATTCCACAAAAATAATTTACACTTTGACTTAGTCACCTTTAGGGTTTCCTATTTTTACTCAACTGATTCCCTAAATTAGCTCTTCCCTCTTTTCTATAAATAAGAGGGATTTCTATTGTAATGGTTACCTTTGGATATTTTACAACAAAGTGTTGCTCCTTTGAAACAAAAATTGAAGCTTTATATTCAATTTTGTGAATCTAGATCTAATCAATAAAGAAGAGGATTGCATACTAGACTTTGTGTTGGGATCGATTATCTTAATTTTTTATTATATTGATGGTGACTAGTGTATGAGATCTTAAGGGCTTCAAGTAGTTTATGTAAACTTTATGTTACATCTATTATTTGGATTTGCATTTATGTATGAATGTTTTGGTTGAAATATCTACAATAATTTGTGCTAGTAATCGTTCATGCGGTTCAAGGAATTGTTGCATCTAAGAAGACTTTGTGCTTCTAATGTGATAAATGATACTTCTAAAGATCCAACATTGAAAATGCTACGAAATGACTTTGTGCCTTCGTGAGCTTTCCCATTTCCTTTTATCTTGTTATTGTTATAAATCATATCTCGTATTTCTACAATTTTCTTTGACAAGATAGAGATATCGGCATTACTGTTGTTTGTTAAGTTTCAATTATCAGATCTAGGACTTTCCAATTGTGAAGCATTGTAAACATCTTCTCTAAAAAAAAAAGACAAGTATGAATGTAACACACCCCCCCATTTTATAACTGTAGTGTACATTTTGTAAGTATTTAATGAGTTTTACTATAGCTTCTATTAGCGGTAAGAAGGGTGCCTCCCCTTTCTGAGAGGAGAGATTATATCTCACATAGTTGTGGCTGAAATCTAGATAGTGTAATCTATTGAAAAGTTGATTACATTATTTTCACCCAACACATTAGTGTGCCCTATCTAGAGAGCACACTACCTAAATTGATCATTATCTTAAGTGGCCTCCTAAAATTTAGTTTCCTCCCAACCTAAAACCATCTTATGAACCTTCCCCTTTCAAGTTTGAAAGTCTCGCGACCATAATTTATTTTCTTCCCATCCCCCATAATTGGATGAATGGAACCCAAAAATGGTTCATGTTGTCTTGGATGTTTCCATTGATGCTCCCCTCATCCTTGTGATCCAAGACCTACCTCCATTTTATATCCACTTGATTTACCTAATGTTAGCATCATATATAGCACCGCCCTTACTTGTACTATTTCAATGCACCCACAACTAGAAAACTCGATGTGATTTCCCAAGCATAAACCCCCTCACCCCCACCAATTTTCCCTTGTATATCACTTCTACTTGAGTTGGAGGCCACTCATACACATTCATCTCTCATAGCTCAATTCCAATTGATAGTAGTGAGAAAACGCAACTTGTGTTGTATCTTAATAGTGATTCACATGACTTTTCTCCAAAAGAGAATAGTTTTGAATCCTTCATGGATGTTTGATCATTATATTTGGTCCTCACATGATCATTGACACTATCTCTAGTACATTCTCAAGGGTATTTTTCTCCTACAGTTGATCCCTTACATCTTATAGCAGGGGATTCTCCTAGTATGACTCTTAATATGGTCCCTATATCAACTTATCCTCCTTTCCCTATGATAAATATTATGAAGAGGATTATTTTATAGAAGATGACCCTTAGAAGTAGTATCTTTGTTGAATTTTTATATATTTGTTTTATTGCTTTTTTTTTCACCCTTGTATTCATTCTTGATATCTGGTTATTATCACCTCCCATAGAATAGCTCTAGAACAAATCAAAATAACTACACTACTTTTTTTCTCCCTCCATTTTATCCTTTGTGAATATATATCATTTTATATTATAAATATACATATTCTCTTAGCTTTCTACACCATTATTACCAACATATTGAGTATTTTTCCAAAAAAGTTGAAGTGTATGTGAAGACTTCATATTTCATTGAGTAATTGAGAAGTTTAGCAACATCATACAACATTATTTCTTGCTTAAATTTGACCAATCTTGGGAGGTGATTTGTATTGCCATTTTTCTCTACCTTATCGTTGTATTCTTCATTTTATCATTGAAAAATCCTATTTGTTGTTATTTTTGGCACTTGGTATCTCACTTCTTAATTATCAACACTCCCATTTTTATTTTTGTTCATTCTATTTTCATTTTCATTGATCTGCTAATTTTTAGACACATATATAATAGGCACACACGATGTTTTTCTCCTTTTTAATCATATTTCTTGTTCATAGAGGTTGAAAGAAAAAAATAAGGGCTTGACCATTTTTATTAAACTTATAAACAACCACAACTATTCTTCCATTCATGCAATTACAAGAAATTTTTGGTAAAAGTATCAAACCATATGAGCATTTGTTTATACCTTTTCTACCCTATCATTTTATTGTTTTCATTTGAATGTTTGGATTAAAGTGTTTTTTTTTTTTTTTGCGATATAAAAAAATGTATGCCACACAATGGTGTTAATGGTGTCTAAGATCCTCTTTTCCCCACATTTATAGTTCTACACTTACTTGATAAATCTATAATTTATAAATATGTAAATCAATAGTTTACTTTCTCATTTTATTTTAGCTTGTTATAAAATTGTGATTTCTCAATGATAAAACACATTAAAATCAACTAGATTAATTTTCTCTTCTTGTTAAGTTAGAAACATATTAGTTTCCTTCTTAAAAGAGCTAGTTGATCCTACAATAGAGTTTAGTGAAATTTTTTGATCAAGAGAACTGGCATTTTCTTCATTGGATCGAATTTCATACTCTACAAGAAGTTAGTGCAACATCAATATACTATAGATATGTTACAATAATTATCCTTTAGTTTCTTAATTTTGCAGTCCAATGTTATATCAAAAAGGTAAATCACCTAATTAATTATTAATTGAGACCTATTTACACTACCATGATTAAGCTTACTTAGGTCATATTTTTTCATGTCAACTCATAGAATTCTAGGACACATGTCATGATCTAATTTAATCCTCACCTAGGATTTTATCCTCGTATTTATTAAATATTAAATACTATATATTTTATCAATTATCCATTATTTCATGAACACAATTCTCAGGCTTGATAGCACATCATATGCTTTTTCTCTCTTTTATGATGGGGTGTTTTGGTTGTAGATGATTTTTAGGAATTCTTGGATTCAATCATCAATTCCAACATGGTATCAAATCTCCAAATCTATAATTGTATATCCTTGTTTTAAGATATTTGGCCTTGCACATTCAAATGGTGCATCCAGGAGCATAAAAATCTTCACCATTGCACCTAATCCCAAAAACCCTAAGATTGATTGTCATATAATCAAAATTAGAGGTCAACAAATTTTGATAGTATTTTTTAGAGATCAAAGAATATTTTTGAAAAATATGTGCAATAATACAAATTTGTAAAGTTTTATGACATTGTACTATGATTTTCCATTAGTCGTGGGTCATTTTTGTGGGATAATCTAGTTCTTACGATGGGTTTACAAAAATATATAAGAGAGTTTTTAGGAAGTAGTAGAATTTTTTTTTATTTCTATTGGAGTTTCTAATAGATTCTTTGGTGTATGATGTTTTTCCAATCTGTAGGGTTGGTGCCATGCTAGCATCACCATCTATGACCAACAAGGTTTGAATTGTTAGCATCACATTTTTCCTATGGGTTTTAAAAAACCAACACTATTTTTTATCAGTCAACTGACATTTGGGTTTTTAGAAGGTATGTTCCTTAATATCAATACAATTCCCCTCATTGTGATTATCTATCATTTTAACAAATATATCATGATTAACTAAATCCCAAACCATTAAAATATTCAAAAAAGGATTTCTTATCAAAGGGAAAGGAGAAGGATTGTGAGACTTTGGAATAAACTTAATAAACTAAGCCTAAAAGTATAAAAAGAGATGAAATAAGGGAAAGTGTACTAATATAAGTCTTAAAAAATTAGACAATCTAATAGATTAAAAATAAATTATAAATAAAAACATAATTTCAAGATCCAAGGGGTGTAGCATCAAATGAGTTCACCAAAAATGTAAAGCAATAAATCATGCCTATATAAATATCCTAAAATGAACCAATTGATTTGCATTAATAAATTATGAACAACCTTAATATATAGATCTAAGAAAATAATTTTAGTGTATACGATCACACTTTTCAAAATGATAAGAAAGGAGGACTTAGCTTTGTAAACAACTTGGTATTGTGTGGTTTAAGATTGTCATTGCAATCCAATTTATGCTCTAATATTATATCTAGTTTTGAAATGCTTTAACATACTCTATATTAAATCTATGTATACGTAATTAAACACAATACCAACAAAAGTGAACCCTATTTACATATTTGACCTCCATAAACAACTTTAAGGAGTTTGTCAGGCAATGACCTCCTTTGGTAAAACCCCTATGATCTAATTTAATCGTTTTGAAAAATGGATTGAATATAAAAAAATCCATGTAAGACATCCAATTTGTTGCTAAGCACAAATATTGATGCAATGAGTGATTTTATGCTCTATGTGAATGTTATCACCTAATTTGCACCCTTTGTTGAGCCTTGTTTAACCACTCAGTGAAACATTGGAATGATCCCAAGGTGTGGGTACCTTATATGATATCAAACCTCTGGAGAAGGTTGGCTTCCTTTGGTACTCACCTAAAACTAATGCTTATCAAGGAAAAGGGTAAGAAGGAGTACTTAAAAAACTATTCCTATGGTAATGCACCTAAACATTTATTTGAACTACAAACAACTTGCATACACAAGTTATCAACTACAAGCTTCATGAACACAACTCAACATTGATATGTTTTGCATTAGTATTTTGTAAGAAGGCTAAAATGCACAATTCTAGAAGGAAAGAAATCTCTCACAACTTGAAATACTTGCAACACCACACAACTTACAACCTACAACTACATACACTTTCTTCTTAAAGATGCCACTAATGAGACACAAAACTAGCAATGATCAAATTCACAAGTAACTACAACAAATCATCAAAATGCATACAATGAAATAGAAAATTAAGAAGGTTAAAATGTGTATCTCTATTAATCATCAAGGTATGAACTGATACACATGCCCAAAAGAGTTACAAAACTCTGCATTTTGTCCCAAGGGCTCAAAAGAAGTCACAAAGCATAAAATAACAAGTCAAATCTAAGTACAAATGAGTCACACAAGTGACTATATCCATCAACTCCCTCCCAAAATCCACCAAAAGAGGAATTGGAAACTGATTGGGGTCGGATGCCTCCAAAAATCCAAAAATATAGCAACTAGATCTTCTCCAAAAAGTTGAAAAGGTCAACTTTGACCAAACCTGCCATGAAGGCACATAAAACTGATGCCTATAACCTTGTATTCCCTCCAAAGATAAAATAAAGACCCCTATATGCTCTCCCTATGTCTGCAAATTTCCTCTAACTTCTCCTATATGCTTACAAAAAAGCATCAAGGCTCAACAAGGTCATCCAAGGAATTTACATTACAATTTTGCATTTAAAAGAGTAACTTTGACTAAGTGATTTATAAAAACATCACTTGAAAAAGTACTTTACAATTCAAGAAAATGCAAAGCTACAATACAAGGGTCGACCATTAATGGGTGAAAACAAAGATAAGCTATTAAATCTCAAACACAAGGTATATACAAGGATAAAAATACAAGCCATAAGACTAAAGTCTTAACCCACAGTGTATTAGTTGTTTGAAAAAAAATTAAAATAAAAGGTAAAAATACCTTTCACTTGTCAACAAGATTAGGATAAGAAACCCTAATCAACAAAACCAAAATCAAACACTTTGCAATTTAAGCATTCACTTTTACATTCGAGCTTCTGGAGTTTTCATTGGCCGTCGACAAGGGTTTGAGGAAGCTCTGTAGCAAACCGTTCATGGAAAAACAAGGCAAACAAAAGACATTTCTAACACATTTTCTTGCAAATTCAGCATAAAATTTTTGGGTGAGATCATTATGAATACACCTTTCACTTTTCCTTTCATATTTCTATAGAAACCTTACTCAAACTTGAGCTCATTTGTAGAAAAATGCACAAATATTTTCCTGTTCTTTATGATTCATGGCCATAGCTCACCCTCGAGCTCTGTAAAATGAAAAATAATGAATGTATTTGGCTCTCTTCTTCTTTTATTTTTCCTGTAGAAATCTCATGCTCAACCTTTTTTACTTTCCTGTGAGAAGAAGTGAGAAATCATTCGACCATGTGTTTAATTTCTAAACTTTTGAAAGAAACTCGAGGTTTATATTTTCCATAGGCCAAGCTTTTGATTGTTCTGTGTACCTTATTCAATTTCAAGTTATGGTCATAGCTTCATTGAATTTTCTATTTTTCCTCAAAATCCTAAACAAAAGAGGGTTCTACTTCTGTATAATTCGAAGCTCTGTAATTTCACTCTACAATCTCTCATGTGTCGAGGGTTTCAATACTCATTCTGGGTTTATATTATTTGTAGGTATGCTCATCCCTTACTCACTTCATGGTCCCGGCTCATCCTTGGGCTTTCCATCTCAAAATCTCTCGAGGGTATTTTTCCCTTTCCTTCATGAACACCACTTTTTCCACTATTCTCTAGGTTCTCAAACTCTACTCCTTGTTGACCTTTCTTCATGATGTATCAGCACAACCATACTTGTCATTGGTTGTCACAAGAAATTCAAACTATCATATGCCTATAGTCTTTATCTCTACAGGATTGTCCCAACATGCAATTCATAGCACTATCTTTGTAACCCTTGACACCAACAACATAATATCTTATACTATTCCTTTCTTGGCTTATATGATCATTATCCTCTCAATTTTTTGTTGACTATGCATTAAATCTGCTTGACTGTGAGTTTTTGTTCTTACATTCCTATGCAACCATTGCCTTGTTACTCTAGTTTGGTGTGTCAAATGCTTGAGACCCTTTAAATCTTATACTTATCCCTGACACAGTCATGAATTCCCTCCTCATAAGAAAATCAATGTCATATGGCCTTTGTGCAATCTTCCACAAGCTGTCTCTTCAAACGGCCTTTTGAAAATGTCTCTTTACATGCCTTGATTACTCATTTTGAGGGAAGTGTTTGACTACCTTTTGATGCATTTTGATTTGTACTTAGAACAAAATGCTTTTCACTATTTTTTATGTTTTTCTACCACCTGAATTCTATTCATATAATGACTATTCAATGAATAATAATTCATTGTTGTGTTGAAAGTGACTGTCACTATACATCATCAATAGGCATTATTACTATTATTGATGCATTTATGACATCTTTCATGGTTGAACTATCACCCTTAACTTCCCTTCATGATGGAACCTAACTGCTCTATGTCACATGAATATGTATGAATTTCCATGCTCTTGTTCTCTCACTGTCTTGTGTGAAGTTGACTGTATTTTGAAGATATTTCTCTTTGTTGCCCTAGTTAGTGTGAGTAACCCTAGTTACATTGACATAATGGAAAGTCTTTATTAATAGAATAAATATTTTATTAATAATGTGGTTATTCATTATCAATATAATCATGCTTATGCAAAACTCATCTTCAAGGATTTTCAAGAATAGTCTAACTTGTGATCATCCTTCTCAAGTGAACCAAGAAAGAACTGTTGGAAATATAGTTGTCGTTGCACCAAAAGATTGGACTGTTAATGTCTGATACAACTGTCAGAGTTAACGGATCCACAGGAGGTGTTTAAGCCATCTCACGAATCCCAAGGGGAGCGTTGACCATCTGCCAACAATCTCCCCTTCAGCGTTACCCGAGGGGATTCGAGCCCGACACCTTTGGCTCTAATACCAATTGTTGGAAACACAGTTTTCATTGCACCAAAATATCGACCTGTTAACGCTCGATACAACTATGAGAGTTAACGGATCCACAAGAGGCATTTAAGCCATTCCATGAATCCTGAGGGCCAACAAGAAGCATGTTGGGCTCAACCCTTGTGGGAGCCCATTTTATCCCACATGTTGTAAACAGATGAAACAAAAATAGTAACGAATATTTCACCTATACTTGCACAAGAAGCAAACATGCTAGATAAAACAATGAAACTCAGAAGTTGATGAATATGGATGATGACCTTCTGCTTTGTTGGTTAGAACTCAATGATACTACAAAAACTCACTTCAATGCTTTATGATAGTACATTATATGTTTGTTGAAATTGAATTTTATATAATTATAAAATGTGTCTTGAGCTCTAACAAACTCTTTCTCAACACCTATAGGCATTCTACAGCAAAGGAGCAACCTTCTGGAGGAGTTAGGAGTTGTCTAGAGATCCAACAGATCAACATCCATCATCGCCACCCAGGCAATGATGGATACCTTTTCCTTTTATATGCTTTTTGTTTCTTCAAATGTATAGTCTACTTTTTGTATTGTATTGAATTAAGTTAATCCCATGGCTTGTGTGGGAAACTATACATTTGTAATTATCAATGAGAACAAAATTTATACAAACACTTTTTGCAATTTTTCTCTTGCGTGCATTTGTAATCAATTTGATAATTTGTTGTGCATATGAACGTAACTTTTAGTAGAAATCAATGTGTACCTTTCATTTTTATTTTGTAAACATTATCATAGCACTACCTGCTTGGGCTAGTAGAAAAAATAGGTAACAGCGAATATGCAATCAAACATGAGTTATGAGATGGATAGAACCCATTTATACAACACCTTAGAAAGCAATTTAAAAAAATTTATACAAAATTTAGTAGATAATGCCCATGATTAAATTAAAATTTAAATATTTTGGGGTCATTTTTATGACACATAAACGAATCAAATTCATGTCCATTCTTATAGGTTAGACTCAAGCAAAGGAATTGATGAACTAAGGATAAAAATTAGTCTTTAGTAATATGTGTAGTTCATGTAGGAGCATGCTAGGGTGTAAGAGAAATATTGCATCATACATAACTTTTATTTTACTTTATTTTTTCTTGTATGTTTTTATTTGGAATTCCAATTATTTCCTATGATCCTTTTAAAACGTCAAGTCCTAATGTGAGATGTTAGATACAAACTAATAATGCAACAAGTGGAAATAACAAGATAAAAGGGCACCTCAATGATTAGCCTAAGAAATAGATAACATGAAAGCAAGATGAACAAATTGATTGTTGTTTGTTATACCTTCTATGTTGCTCTTTCCTTTGTTGGCCCTTGATCTTGAAGAGTTGTGTTCTCTTTGGATGATAAGTTATGTTGAATATGCAAAATGATATGGAAAGTGGATGAGGATGTGATGATTATGAGATGAGAGTTCAAATGGAAAATTGACAAGAGTTTGGTAGCAAAAGACTTGATCCCCAAAATGGGAGAAATGAGGGGGTATTTATAGGATAATTGGAATTCTCTAGAGAGTTCAACGGTTGATATTGATCCAACAAGATCAAGGTGAAGGGCTATGGTGAGTTGAGGACTCACAAGCCCTCACATCTTGACATGTGGAATGTGAGATGTCTTAGGGTGGAATGATGTGGAAATGAGGTGGAAGATAAGTACATGAGGTGGAGGAGAAGTACATGAGGTGGATGAAGGACAAGTACCTTTGAGGTACCTTAGGGGATGAGAAGATTTCTTCAAAAAGGAACTTCTTGTCCCCAAATGAGGATGAAAGAGACATTTGAGGGATTTTAGAATTCCTCAAAAATCTCCATGGGAAAAGGGGAAGTGGTTGGAAGAATAAATGCAAATTAAAAATTTACATTCATTGGAGAGTTTATTGGGTAAAGAAGGTCTCTAAAAAGCTGGAGATTTGTCACATGTGGGTGATGTGACAAGTCCAAGGTTCTAGAAGTCCTTGGCACATGTAAAGTGACAAGTCAAGCCTTTTAGAATCTTGCATGGGGGATGGGGAAGACCTTGGAAAGACAAAAGTGAATTAAAAATTCACATGGGGAAGAGAGGAGCTTTGGGCAAATAAATATGAATTAAAAACTCACATGGGAAAGAGAGTCCAAGCTAAAAATAGTAAGTGGGAAGGTTGACCAGAAAAGGTAAGCCAAATGTGGCTAATGATTTTGATTAAGGTTGTGCAAAGACAGGATTAAGATAATTAATGAGATTAGAGGCAAGTGGGAGATTATGGGGGATGTGTCACGTAATCAAGATTAAGTGATGCACATCTTAATCACAGATTAATTAATTTAATCTAGATTACAAGAGGGTTATGGAGAATGTGACAAGGAGAGAGAAAAAGGGGAATTAAAAATTCATTTTAATCCAAATGGGTTAAAAGACTAAATTAATATAATCTGTCATATTTATTTAATTTAGAGAAGAAAAGGGATAAGGTAAAGTATTTAATTTATTTAATTACATACTTTAGGAACCTTAGGCAAAAAATGAAATAATGATTAAATAAATTATTTAATCATTATTAATGAAATAGATGTATAGAGTAGACGATTTTGATCATATGGAAGTGATCAAATTTGGATGTCTACATTTTGCCCCTCTTCGAAGTACCGTTAGAATAACCGTGCTTCGAAGAAAAAAAAGTGCAGATGACTCTATAGAGGAATTAACCGTAAAATGATGCCCCAGCATGGGGAGGAGGATATGAGATGTCCAATTAGTGCGGAATGGATGAAGATGCCCCAATCCTAGAAGGGATTGACTATGGCAGCGAAAATTGGTAAATGTGAAGGGTATGCCCCCTCGAGAGGGTGACGAGGGAAAAATAAGGGTCCCGGGCAACATCTCGATAGGAAGAAACTGATGGTATGGTTAGAAAAAGGGCAAAAAAGTAGGCAAGTTTGTCTTTTGAACGAAGTCAATCGAACAAACGGAGTGCAAATGGCAGTCCCGAGAAGAGAAGGGATTAATCGGAGGAGAAAAAGGTAAATAAGAGGTAAAAAAAGACCTCTTAAAAGAGGGGAAAAGTGAATATAAGGTAATTTTAAAAATTACCTCACCTCTATGCACTATAGCAGTTGAGAGAAGAGGAGAAGAGAGCAAGTAAACGAGGAGAGAAAATGTCGCAGGACAATGACACCGAGATCATCCACTGGATAGACGAGGTTCGACAGTCCTACAGGGAGCAGGGTGGGCCCCACTAGGTAGACAACAAAACACTCTCTGCATTATTTTCATGATTTTAACGCATTTGAGATGTTTTATGAAAAATGTGAAATATGGGTTTTGTGGGCAGGAGAAAATGAAAAAATGAGTTTTTTTGGGTAAAAATTAGAAAGTTACGCCAGAGGGCGAATACGCCCTAACTCAGGGCGGGTCCACCCCACGGTTGGGCGGGTCCGCCCTACTGCAGGGGCAAGTTTGCCCCGCTGCGGGGGTGGTTCCGCCCCGGCTGGGGGCGGGTCTGCCCCATGGCGGAGCAGCTAGGTGTCGCCGTGCCTAGCGGCGGATCCACCCGACTGTGGCGGCGAAGATGCCACCTTGGCCGATCGTGCCACCCGGCTGTGCGGACAGGCGCTGCCACGACTAGTGGCGACGCCACTGCCTGGGCTAGCGGCGCCACCCTGGCAAGGGTAGGTCCACCCCGTTTTGGGGGCGGATTTTCCCCATAGCGGGGACGGGTTCGTCCCGCTACAGGGGTGTGTCCACCCCGTAGCGGGGGCAGGTTTGCCCCACTGTACAGGTGGGTCCGCCCCTTGGCCGGGAGGAAGAGGGGTGGCGGGAAGGATGGGAAAAAGAGAGAGAAGAAAATATAGAGAAAATGAGAGAGAAAAGAAAAACGCGGGATTAGGAAGATGAATTTTGACGAAAAAAATGACAAGGGAGATGGAATGTTTTCAGGATTTTGGTAGATTATGGACACATGAGCGGAGGCCAAAGGCACTAGTGGCGACGATCGAGGCGATGACTGGGGAAAACCATGCAACATTGGAGTAGGCAAGGTTACTACACTTAGTGCAGTTTCCAGAAATAAGAGCGCATCGGGCAATGCTGACAGCGTTGATAAAGAGATGGAGCTCAGCTACGTCGACTTTTCATCTACCGACAGGAGAGATGATGGTGACGTTGGAGGATGTGTGGCGGATCCTGAGGATATCGATAGTAGGTCAGTTAGTGAGTGAGGAGGTGTTGAGAGGATCACAGTTAGATGAGACCATTCTGGTGCTATTTGGGCAAGATGACTTGCCGATATAGAGGGGGATGTTAGACATAGACAGATGCCTGGCCTTGGAGGTGCCAGTATCACCACTATTTTTGTGTTGTTTGATCAGCGGGATACTATTTCTGGATCGGAGCAGGCGATTCTACATCTTGCAGTATATGGAGGTGATTCGACATATTGTCGAGTGGCGGGAGGTACAGTTTTCTTGGGGGTCATGTGTGTTGGCCCAGTTATCCCGAGATATGCACGATCCATCGGGGCAAAGCGTGATGCACAGGACATTATTGCAGGTGTGGGGGTGGGAGAATATCTCAGTAATGAGACCCATAGTGGTCAGAAGCAGAGATTTAGATGACAGAGATCCGGTGGCTTGGGAGTTTGGGGCAGCCCGGGGCTGCATCTTACGATGTGAGATGCAAGAAAAGATGGATCAGTGGAGGAGAGTGTTTGATGAGTTATGGGAGGAGCACATTGTATGGAAGCCATACATGTATCAGCAGTTTAGAGGATGGAGGACCGAGGAGGAGAGACAGTGAGGATTCTTTAGATGTTGATGTTTCATGATTGGGAGCCCGAGGCACATAGTGGAGATGCATCATCCAGACAAAGTGAAGCGGCAGTTTGGACTCATGCAGGACATTCCAGGAGTGTCAACTATGTTTCATCAACTTACCAGAGAGGTACCCTAGGGGATGAGGTTTTCAGCGAGAGGCATGAGGGAGACGTGGGTAATCGCAGGTGGGGTGCCCTATCCAGGGAGGTGGGAGGGTCCAGAGGATGCTAGAGTGATAGATCGATATGATCGATGGTTTTGCAACCACCAATGGGAGAGGGTTACACTGAAGGTGTCTGTTGTGGGAGCCGCAAAGTGGGGGCCAAAGGATGAATAAGAGGGGGGACACGAGGAGGACCTAGAGTAGGGTAGACATGAGGATGAAGGAAAATAGGATGAGGGACAGGAGAGTGGTGGTGCGGAGGAGACAGAGGGGGAGGCGATGGACCTGGAGCAGGGTGGACATGAGGATGAGGGACATCAGAGTGGTGGTGCAAAGGAGGGTGTCGCTGGAGATCAGCCGGTGCAGAGGGGGAGAGTTAGGAGGAGGCGACATCCGAGGAGGGAGAGGAGGGCAAGGAGAGATGTGGTAGAGGAGATGGAAGCAGGAGGGGCAGGTGATGAGGGAGAGGAGAGAGAGGCAAGAGGAGTTGATGGTGGGGGGAGGAGATAGAGGTGGTGAGATTGGGGAGCAAGTCAGAGGTGGAGATGTTTCGAGTGGTGGAGGGGAGGGAGGCATAGACAGGGATTGGCGGTAGAGTACAATGGAGGCGGGTGCAGGTGAGAGCACTAGAGCCATAGGAGGAGGTGAGGGCTAGAGAGCCGCAGGAGGATGCGAGGGTCCGATATCCTCAAGAGGGAGTAGAGAGGGCAATAGATGTCAGAGGACATCCTAGGGGGATGCCCGAGAGTAGTCCTCAGAGGAGGGTCTGACCAATGGAGCAAGAGCCAGAGGAGGAGAAGCGTCCTAGAGGGGAGCCGCAGAGACTGATGAGGGTGGGGAGGATAGGACAGTTGCGGAGGATTTGGTTGACAAATCAAGCTGAGCAGGTGCAGGATGGGACCAAGGGGGAGGCAATGGACCTGGATGTAAAGGTGGTGGAGCCTCTAATGGTAGTACCAGTGTCCACAGTTGACAATCCAGTGGTGTTACTAAGAGGGGCTCAGGCGAGGGTACAGGTGTTAGAGGAGGAGTTGAGTAGGGTGGAGGCAGAGGTGAAGAGGGTGAAGGAGATAGAGATGATAATGTTTGAGCATGTTGTGGGCTAGCTAATGATAGATATGCAAGTGGTTAAGAGAGAGAGGGATGAGACATGAGTAGGGATGGAGAGAGTATGGGGGGAGCTAGCTTGGGTGACATGGGACCGAGACAAGCTAGAGGTAGCGATGACAGTTGTTCAGATGCGAGGTCAGCCGAAGCTAGCAGGAGGAGGGGAGATGGAGACACTGAGAGTTTAGGTGGCAGGACTTCTGGAGGAGAGGACAACACTGTAGGAGAGGGTATCCACGACAGAGGCATCTTTAGAGGAGATGAGGGCGAGACTTGAGGCCGTAGAGGTCGGACTAGAGACAATGCAGTGGGAGAGAGAGAGTGCATAGGGATAGGTGCAGGCACTACAAGGGGAAAGGGATAGTGTGCAGGTATAGATGTAGGCACTACAAGGGGAGAGGGACAGTGTACTGAGACAGGTCCAGATCCTGCAGTTCTAGAGAGACTCAGTAGTGGGTCGAGCAGAGAATGTTGAGAGGGATATAGCATAGAGGCAGGCACATCGAGGGCAGGGTGATGGGATAGTGCTAGAGACTATACGGGCAAAGAGGGAGAGGTGCGCAAAGCAGATATGACTACTGACAGTGGCATAGGAGGCATGGGAGCAGGAGTGACAGGCTATGAGCAAAGAGCGGGATAGGTATAGGCATGAGCGAAATTTCGCTCAGTTCCAGGCTGGGCAAAGAGATGAGTGCATGCACGAGGCAGCATACTAGAGGGGTGCATATGAGTAGGAAGTGACAGATCGGACGCAGCGTACATCGCAGTATGTTAGGAAAATACCATAGATGTTGGCATCGTCCCAGTCTTTAGGGACACGGACGAAGGGGTACAATGATTTCCAGTCGACTCCTTCTCGGTTTGGGACTCTAGGGTGTGATTCTTAGGGGACTCTGACACACAAGGGACCGGTACCTGAGTCTCCTCAGAGGTTAGGTGTGGGCAGCTCAAGATAGGTAGAGGACAGGTGACAAGATACAGGTCCTTTTGACAGGTACCAGATGGTGGTGTAGCACATATTTTTAGATGATGCACCTTATTTTAAGCATGATATGGAGGTGATTATGTGGTGACTATATTTTGGATATGGACATTGTATTATTTTGATGATGATATGTGATGGTCTCCATTGATATTATGCCGCACATTTTTGTGATGTATGGTATGTATGTGGTATTGTATTGATGTTCTTATGATAGCTGATGTATGTTATGCATATGTATATGATTTTTTTGTGTTGATATGGATGTTGTTTTTATGATGTGAATGTTTTACTTATGCATGTGTGGATGATGTGATTATGGATAATGTTAATTATTTATGAATGGTAATGCAATTTTATTTATGATGTAAGTAATATGGGCCTATTAATGATGCATAGGTGGATATGGAAATGTATGGATGAATGATCATAATGAAGTGAATGAACCTACATGAATTAATGCAATATGGATAAATGAACTTAATGTATTGATGCAAATGGATAAATGAATGGATGTAAATGGATAAATGAACGGATATAAATGGATAAATGAATTTAATGAATTCATGCATGGACAAATGAATGGATGTAAATGGATAAATGAATGGATGTAAATGGATAAATGAACTTAATGAATTGATGCAATATGGACAAATGAATGGATGTAAATGGATAAATGAATGGATGTAAATGGATAAATGAACTTAATGAATTGATGCAATATGGATAAATGAATGGATGTAAATGGATAAATGAACTTAATGAATTGATGCAATATAGATAAATGAATGCATGTAAATGGATAAATAAACCTAATAAATTAATACAATATGGATAAATGAATGGATGCAAATGGGTAAATGAACCTAATGAATTAATGCAATATGGATAAATGGATGGATAAATGAATGAATGTAAATGGGTAAATGAACCTAATGAATTGATGCAATATGGGTAAATGAACTTAATGATTGTAGACATAAGTATCAATGGGTAGGTGATAGGCGTAGGGTGTGTGGAGTGCAATACCTATCAAGGACCGCAAGGATCCTAAGAAGAAAAGGTAGTAAGAGGGAATGAGAGTTTTCATAACCAAAATCATGAGTCATAGATGTAGGAGCAAGATAGGATGAAGGGGGAATATGCAATTAGATGAAATGCAACATGAATGCAATTTTCCATCCTTTAGAGCACTGATTTTTGCTATAGCATAAGACATCGAGCATCAGGGTATGTAAACCAAGATGGATTAATGTCTAATGCATAAAACAAACATGAAAAACAAGAAGGATATCCTAATACCCCAAAGTCGCGATGACTTTGGTCGGGCCAGGTATTGGAATAACCACAAGCACAAAGCGATGCCCCCACATAATGCAGGATCTGAAAGGAATCCTGGTGGGTACCACGTGGAGCATCCCAGCAAACAGCAACAATAGTCAAGAGATGTCCCTATGTTAACTAGGAAAAACACACCACAATATGAAGGATCATGGCAATCTTGACTAGTGATTATAGGGAGCTCACATGATAAACAAAGTCCAAAAGTACCAAAAGATTGTAATCAATTACAAGCGTCCTTTTCCATAAGATCCTAGGGATGGATGGGGTTGATGTGGTCTGTTAGGAAGGATGCATCATGTTAAGACTAATGATGGATACTAAGCTAAAGTGATCTAGATGACACAGGATGATTGTCATTGGGCAGAATTCTTGATACGAGAAGATCTTGTTTGTGAAGAATTAGCGATGATAGGGACATACCTGACAACACAAAAACAAGAGGACAAGACACAACCTATAGACCTAGGGGCTCGAGGGTTGATAAAAATATCAACCTTGCCTACGTGAAAGCGCAGAGCACTCGTATTTCAAGAAAAGACCATGCTAAAAGAGTGGAAAGTGGATTGATGGAAACCGATGGATGACCAAGACAAACACAAGCCCCGAGGGCAGATCAAAAGATCAACCTTGCCTACGTGCAAGTGCAGGGGCAACGTAGTTCAGACATGACAAAAGGCTGAGGATGGACAAGATCGGAAAGTGGACCATGAGGACAAATGATGAAGGACAAAATGCCTCAGGGGTCGATCCAAAGATTAGCCTTGCCTACGTGCAAGCATAGAGGCATCGTAGTTCAAGAGGAGACGATGATAAAAGCGGAAAGAGGGCGATGATGACAGATGATGGAGGACAATGGTCAAATGGACTAACCGCAAAAGAAGACAAGGAGAATCCCCGGGGGTAGATCAAAAGATCAACCTTGCCTATGTGCAAGTGCAGGGGCAACATAGTTCACGATGAGACCTAGATGGAGACGAACACGAAGAATGAGCCTAGATGAAGACAAACACAATAATGAGGTGACACAAGCTCAGATTAGGATAATAAGCTTAGGATTTCATATAGCAAATGATGGTCATCCAATGCTCAACCAGAATATACCAAGCGACGAGGTGATGCAAGTGGATGGGAGGATATGGGGATTGAGGAATTGGTGAATAAGCCATAAAGTAACCAGGACACGAGGTAGATAATGATTAAGCCCTATATGAGAGGCGCCTATTGCCAGGTTTTCACCAATCATACGTATCCAAGGTGCCACATAGGGGTGGTTTTCACCATAGGACGAATTATTTCTCTTTACTATTTTTGGATTTTTTAATTTTTTTTTGTATTTTTGACTTTTACCAGGAAGGATACCCTAGTATTTTTGACTTTTACCAGGAAGGATACCCCAGCTGACCTAAGTGTAGAACTTCTTCAAGTGCATGATGTTGATGGGTTCCTCCAAGGGCTCGCCTTCAAGGGTGGAGAGCCTGTAGGCACCAGAACTATACTTCGTGGTGATGACATAAGGGCCCAACCAGTTTGCTTCAAACTTACCCTTTTTCTCTCGATCTTGCTAATTCCACTGATTCTCTTTTAGGACCAAATCACCAACATTGAATTGGTGAGGGCAGACTTTCTTATTGTAGCTCCTTTTGAGTCAGTGTTGATAGGCATGTAGATGGTTATAAGCCTTGACCCATTTTTCATCCAACAATTCCAATTGTGCCAAGCATGCCACTTGGGTGTCTTCGTCAATGATGAGATTCTTGAGGGAGATTGAGAGTGAAGGGATTTCAACTTTTATTGGAAAGATGGCTTCAACACCATAGACAAGAGAATATGGAGTAGCACCGGTAGGGGTGCGGATGGATGTACGGTAGGCCCAAAGAGCAGGATGGATATGGAGGTGCCAATCACGGCTAGTGCTATTGACCATTTTCTTAATGATTTTGATCAATGTTTTGTTTGTTGCTTATGCATGTCCATTACCTTGGGGGTAATAGGGGGTGGACCAACGATGTTGGATATGATATGTGTCACAAAGGAGTTTCATACACTTATTTTTGAATGGTTTTCTGTTGTCAATAATGATGGCGGAGGGGATACCATACCTGCAGAGGATATGGTAGAGGATGAACTTAGAGATCTAAACACTAGTGATTTGAGTGAGTGGAATGGCTTCCACCCACTTGGTGAAGTATTCAGTGGTTGTGATGATAAAGGTGTGACCATCAGAAGATGGAGGGTAGATCTTGCCAATCAAGTTGAAACCCCATTGTGAAAACGGCCAAGGTGTCATGATACGTTGGAGCTCTTGTGTTGGAGCATGAATCAAATTTGCATGTTGTTGACATGGAAGACACTTTTTGACATACTCACAAGCATCATGTTCCATTGTAGGCCAGTAATATCCTGCTCAGAGAATCCGTTTAGCTAGGGCCATACCATTAGAATGGGCCGCACAAATATCAATATCCACTTATGTTAATGTTGTGTGGGCTTCAATTTTGTCTAAACAACGGAGGAGAGTTCCATCATACCCACGTTGATAAAGTGTATCATCGATAATGGTGTAGCGGGCCGTGTGTTGGATAAATGATTTATGTTGGTTTCTCGTGAGGTCGGGTAGGAGGGTGTTGTCATTAATTTAGGTGTAAATTCCATGGTACCAAGGGGATTTGAGGCCTACAATAGCACACACCATGTCACTCTCAGGGATATCTTACGCTGGGATTAGGAGTTGCTCGACCAGGAACTGACAATTTGTGCAATATTTTGGCATGTCAAGGAAAGAACCAATGGTAGCCATAGCATCTTCTGCCTTATTCTAGAGTCTCGGGATCTGCTCAAATTGGATGGTAGTGAAATATTTTTTGAAGTCATCCACCATTCATTTGTAAGGCAATAATTTTTCATCTTTTGTTAGAAACTCATCATTGACCTGTTTTATGACTAACTGGGAGTCACCAAAAACTTGCAGATGAGTGATGTGCCATTGGACTGCAATTTTGAGGCCTATGAGGAGGGCTTCATATTCAGAGATGTTGTTGGTGCAGGGAAAATCTAGTCTGAATGATTTTGGTATGTAATCACCTTGGGGGGTGATAAGCAAGATCCCTACCCCCGATCCATTATGAGTGTGTGATCCATCAAAGTACAGTGTCCAGGTGGTGGCTTCTGAGACTGCAAATATTCCATCTGGAAATTCAGTTTCTATGGGATACGCATCCACTAATGGGGCATCTGCCAATTGATCCGCTATCACTTTTCCTTTAATGGCCTTTCTATCCACATATTCTATATCAAACTCACTGAGGATCATGATCCATTTAGCCATTCGACTAGACAGGTACTTGAGGGGGTCGACTTTGGATATCAATTTTATAAGATGGCTAAGCATATAGTGGCGTAGCTTTTGTGTGTTGAAGACCACAGCGAGACATGCTTTTTCCATTGGTGAATAATTGAGTTCATAACTAACCAGTGTTCGTCTAATGTAATAGATCGTCCGTTCTTTTGAAGATTCATCATGTTGTGCCAATAATGCCCCCAATGCAACCGACGTGGCAGATATGTACAACAAGAGGGGTTTTCCAATGATAAGTGGCATCAAGATCGGTAGGTGGGCCAAGTATCCTTTGATCATGTCAAAACCCAACTGAAACTATTGATTCCACTTGAAGCTGGTGTCTTTCTTGAGAAGGTGGGTGAATGACTGGCATTTATCTGCAAGTTGGGCTATAAACCGATGGATGGATTGTAGTTTCCCTTGGAGGCTCCTTAATTGTTTCAGGTTTCTCAGTGGAGGCATATCCATGATAGCTTTCACCTTAGCCGGGTCAACCTCGATGCCTCTTTGGGAAACTATGAAGCCCAACAATTTCCCTAATGTGACACCAAACACACATTTTTTTGGATTCAATCGAAGCTTGTACTGTTCTAAGCGCTCGAAGATCCTTTTCAGAATGGCAAGGTGCTCTTCTTTGGTTCCAGATTTTTCCAGTAGGTCATCAACATAATCTTCCATGATGATGTGGATGAGGTCATGGATAATAACCGTCATTGCTCGTTGATATGTTGCCCTCGCATTTTTGAGACCAAAGGGCATGACATAGTAACAGAAATTACCCCAAGGTGTTGTAAAAGTGGTTTTGTGTTGATCTTCAGGGGTAATCCGGATCTGATTGTATCTAGAGAAGCCATCCATGAGGGATAGAATCTCGTGTCCTATAGTGATGTCGACCAACATGTCGATGTTAGACAAGGGGAAGTCATCCTTTGGACAGGCTTTATTAAGATCCCAAAAATCTGTGCAAATTTTAATGTCTCTATTAGGTTTAACAATAGGTACTATATTGGGAATCCAATCAGAATAATCAATGGGTCTGATAAAACCAGCATCCAGTAATTTTTCCAATTCTTTCTTAACTAATAATGCCACCTACGGGTGCATCTTTTGAAGCTTCTACTTGATAGGTTTGGCCTCTGGACGGTCATCCAAATGGTGTACAACAAGATTAAGATCCAGGACAGGCATATCAGAGTAAGCCCATGAAAAGTTGATAACCCCTTCATGGAGAATTCAGACAATGGTGATATATTCTTCTTCAGATAAATATTTGGCCACATAGGTGATCCTTGGAGTTTCTTTTGTCCCCGAATTCACCTCTTGTGTTTCTTCGATGAGAATCGAAGATTTCTTAGATAGTTGTGTTCCTACAAGGGGAAGATGAACGTCCCCATCTTCTAGTGTCGTATTAAGGTTTTCACTGTCAGATACATCTTTTGTTTTTACTTTTTCGTAGTCAAAAAGTGCCTCGGTGAGGTTTTCACTTGATGACCCATTTTTCTTTTGTTTCTTTTTGTTTTTGCAATTAGGGCATTCATCTTCCCCCAATCCCATTAAATGTACGTAGGTATCCTTTGAGGGAAATGTACTAACAGGTGTGCTCATGATCGATAAGCTCAAGATGTTTAAGGGATAAAGTTATGGTACAAACAGATAAGCATTCAAACATGGTGGGGAGGTCAATGTGATTCAAATCATTGTACATGTGTATGATGGACTCTTCCTCTGATATGTCTTCAAGGGAACCATTGTCAACACTAACATTGTTAGAAGTGCTAGCGGATGTTGTAGGACCCCTCTGTTTAGTATCATAACCCAAGCCCAAATTTCTTGGTCGGATGGTAGTTGCTTCAATGGGCAGACATTTTCCTTGTTCTTCTGCGCCAAGGCCTCTGCCTTGGTAATGACACTTTTCAATGAACTTGGAGGCACATGGATAAACTTCTTGGAAGTATTCAATAAGTGGACGTGGTGGCTCAAGTTCCTCCCGATAAACCCATTGACTGATATCTTCATCCATTTGATCCTAGAGGGATCCCAAATAATTGAATGTTGTTGACCCCATGTTCTTGGAAGTGAGTGTAAGTGTCTTTTCTTCTACTTTTGGTAGCAGCAGAATTGGTTGTCCATATGTGCAGGGCAAAGGTGGCATGGTTGCCACATTGAGTGTGGTATGCATTTCGTATTCGCCACATCCCTTATCTATGATCTGGACCTTGGTGACGGTGGAAGTAGGTGTGGATGGTGGTGGGGATGAAGTGTTTAGTGTATTGGTGGATGGGACAGGATCGGATGTTGGGGATGCCCCCATTTTGACTCTTGGGCAATAATGCGAATGTGGAAAAGAAGCTTCCAAGGCACAACAATATTCAAAAGGCTAAGGGTCAGCTTGTATGGTGACTTCCATTCCTTGAAATGGGAACTTTAGGCATTGGTGATAGGTGGATGGGACGGCTTGCATAGAATGAATCCATGGACGGCCAAGAAGGATGTTGTATGGGAGTTCAAGGTCCAGAACATGACACACTTGATGTTGTGTATTGTACAATGGGGCCCACTTGAATAGGGAGGCAAATAATGCCTTCAGAATCCCACTCTACATTATCATAGGCCTTGATGGTGATCACTTGATTTCTCAGATCAGCTTGGGTGTATCCAACCTATTGTATGAATTTTAATGTGCAGAGATTTAGGGCCGAACCATTATCTACTAGTACCCTTTTTACTTTTTGACAATTAACACCGACCTCAAGATGGAGGGGGCGGTTGTGGCTTGAATCAAGATGTGGCATTTCCTTTTGGCTAAAGGCTAATTGATAGGTTGATGAGAGATTGCCTACCAATGCTTGAAATTGGGTAGGGTCAATATTATCAAGCACTTGTGTGCTTTGCAAAGCCTTAGTTAAGATATCTTGATGTATGGGAGATGACTTAAGCAGATCCAAAATGGATATTTAGGTTGTAGTCTTACCTAGATGGTATAGGATGTTATATTGGGAATTGGCAGATGGTCATTGGGTAGATTGAAGTGCTGCTGGGACTATGATGCGGGTTCGCCGAGTGGTAACAGTACATTGTGGATCTTTTCCTTTGACATGTATCATGGATACACGTGGCTCCACTTGTTCAACATATGAAACCACACCTTGATAATTGTATGGTACATTTTTGTAGCTGATATTATTGGTACTGTTACCTTGCTTGTTATTATTGCTAGGTCCAAGATTTGAGTTGGACGTACTAGGACCCTGATTATGGTTAGGAAAGGTGTTTTGATATATTTGTAGTTGAGCATTGGATGAAGATGTTGCATTAGCATCTACATCGATTTCACCTCGATCGATGAGACCTTGAATGTAGGTTTTTAGGCCTTGACATTTATCTAAGGTATATCCTTTAATCTTGTGAAATTCACAATATTCCTTGTCTTTAAACCAAGCAAGCTTGGGTTTAGACGTATCAAGAGGTTTGGTGATAGGATATGTAATGGGATAATTATCTTGAAGAATCTTCTTAAACACCATGCTAAGGGGTTCTCCCAACTGAGTGAACTGTCATTTGTTTCCCCCTTGGTTATTTTGGTTGGCTTGTTGTCGTGGTGCCCCTTGGGGGATGAATATGGCGTTCTGGACTGACGATTGTTGCTAAATATGGTATCTTTGCATGGTGGTGGCCACTTGAACATGTTTGGTGTTAGTGACACCATCATTGATAGCATTTTTATTTCTATTCCAATAACGAGGTTTATCCCCAAAGTATTTCTCTCTATCAAAATTGAAATGTTTGACTTTTTCATTTGCAACAAGGGCTCATTCTAAGATGGGGCCATTCTCCACAAGTCCCACAAAGGTGTTAATACAATGGAGTTGGAAATTATGAGCCATATCTAGGTGGGAGTTTTCAATAAATAGTGTGACCATGTCTTTTTCTATCTATGGGGATTTCATCCTGCTAGACAAGGCACACCATCTTTGCAAGTAGCTTGCAAAGGTCTCTCCATCACGTTGTTTTTCTTTGAGGAGATCAAGTGTGTCAATATCTTTCTCTAGATTAAAAGAGAAGTGAGAGACAAACTATTTAGATAATTGTGCGAAGGTTTTGATAGATCCCTTTTCCAGACCCATAAACCAGTTGAGGGCAACCCCTTGTAGACTTTTAGGGAAAAGTCGGATAAGATAATTATTATTATGCATGACCTCTTGGCAATGAGCATAAAATTCTTGAAGGTGAGCTCTAGGATCCTTGGTTCCTTTGTATTTATTGAATTTGGGTATCTCAAAATGTTTGGGAAAAGGAATCAAGGAGATGGAGGGATCAAACGGATAAGGACATATGTCCTCAAACTTGAATGATTGTTTACCCATTCCAGCTTGGAGGTCCTTTAATGCTGCTTTTACTTCTTCCAAGTCTTTATTGATGGGATTTGTGGGAGTCAAAGTGGATTGATTGTATGGATAATATTGTGGATATGATGAGGATGGCCCTACCATTGTTGGATCATAAACAGGTTTAGTCGGATATGAATGTGTTGGTTGATTGTAAGTGGATTGATAGTTGGATGATTGATTGTGTTGAGTGGGAGCCACTTGTTGTTGATAGTAGGAAAAAAGAGAGGGGTCATGTTGCTGCATAGAATTTTGGTAATGCATAGAGGTAGGGCCTCTTTGTCGATGTGATGATGGTTGTTGGTAATAGGAAGTGTAAGGTGCCCCCTGTTGGTGAGTTTGTTGTTGTTGAAAGTAGGGCAGATAGGATTGGTATTGTTGTGCAATGGTGAGTTGTTGTGTGGCATATGGGTATGGATTTGATGTTTGTTGGTGGGGATGATGTTGAGGTTGTGAAAGATTGGTGTAAGGTGGAGGTTGGGTATGTGTTTGGTTTTGTACATTCTGATGAGGATTTGTATGGGATGGAATAGTGTATGTGCTAGAGGGATGATAGAGGTACTTAGTAAGCGGGTTATGGTGTGTTTGTGTAGGGATATGCACATGTTGCTTTGGAGGTCGTTGTTGTTGTTGATGAGGTGGGTGAGATAAAATATGTTGTTGTTGAGATGGGTGAGGTGAGATGTGTTGTTGTTGAGATGTATGTTGCACCACTTGATGTGATGGTTGTGTGAGAGCGAAAGTGTGTTGTGGATGTTGTGGATGCAAGTGTTGAGATGAAGCTATAATAGTAGCAACATGTGGCGGTGCTGGTACTATGGTAGATTAGTGTGGATTATTTGGAGGTTGTTGAAATGCAGGAGGTAGTGCATTGGTAAGTGGAGGTGTGCCCCCAATATTAGAATATGGGGGAGGAAGTGGTGGAGTAGATGGGATGTATGACGACATGCCATAGGTATGGGGATCATTAGGATTGGGTGGTGGAATAGTAGATGTTGTGGTTGGAAGACGAGGATATTCTTGGACTTGATAAATGACAGCATTTCCAAGTTCGGGTGGTACCAATTTTCAGTGGGTGCACCTTCAGGAACGTAGGAATTTTCTAGAACATTTTGTGAGGTTTGTGGGTCAACAAATGGGGGAAGGGCATATTGTGATGTATTGAAATCGGATGGTGGTTTGAATCCCTTCATGAGTAAGGTGGTGAGGATCTTATCCCCACGTTCATTTAGGAGACGATCCATCATTTGGACATTGGCAGGATTATTGAGATATTCGTCAACGATGACTTCGAGTTGATTGACCATGTTTTCGTTCACTAGGTGGTGTGATATTTTGGATGTCAGTGTTCGATTGAGATGAGACGCCATTATGAGGATCATGTGGAATATTATTAGGATCTTAAGGGATATTTGGTTGGGAACCTTGAGTTTGTTGGTCTAACATTTTCTTTTTTGTTTGTGAACGGGTTTGAGCGGGCATGAACATGCAAAACAACTAGGTGATTTCAAGATGCAATCTCTAAGGGATGATCTAGGTGATGATTTGGATTGATTGATTTAGATTGGATGAGGGATCAATTGATGATGTATCAATTTGATGATTTGGATGAGGATTGGATTTGATTGGATCAATTAATGATGTATCAATTGGATGATGTGGATGAGGACTGGTTGATGGAGGGGATCCTAAAACCTAATTTGGAAATCACCCTAAGTGACTTATGACGTTGGTTGACCGATTTGAGCTAACTAAATCAATGATCACGGCACTAAATCCACCTTGAGATGGAAGGGGATTGATTTGGGCCAATGACGTTGACTTACAACACAAATCCGCCTCAAGATAGAAGCGAATTGATTAGGTTGAAGACAAGGATTGATTATGTAGAATAATGATCAACTTAACGCCTTGGTGAATTCGAGAAATAACTCCTAAAACAAGGTTTAAGGGATTTTGTGTTGAGAGATGATGATGAATGCAAATGGAAGATGTGTTGTTGAAGATGTTTAGGTCTCACGATAAGAATGGTATCCCAAATGGTGGAATGATCAATGTGAATGCGTTAAATGGACGTTTTAGAAAGGTTAAATGGAGTTTTGGAATGATCAAATGGATGTTTGGATTGGTTAGATGAGTGTTTAGGATGATCAAATGGTCAAATGGAGACTTTGGGGGTTCAAACAAATGTTTAGAATAGTCAAATGGATGAAATTGTCCGTTCAGAGGGCGTATCCACACTTCTGCAGTAAAACTATCAGAAACGTCGGAACAGGGGGGCGTATCCCCACTTCTATAGTGAAAAGTGTTGAAACAGGGGGGCGTATCCGCACTTCTATAGTACAAAGTGCTAAAATAGGGGGGTGTATCCGCACTTTTGCAATAAAAAGTGTTGAAACAGGGGGGCGTATCCGCACTTCTACAGTAAAAAGTGCTAAAACAGGGGGGTGTATCCGCACTTCTACGATAAAAATTGTTGAAACAAGGGGGCGTATCCGCACTTCTGTAGTAAAAAGTGTTGAAACAGGGGGGCGAATCTGCCCCTCTACAGGAACGGTGACTTGGTTTGGAAATGAGAGATTATGGCAAGGACTTGGAATGACTCAATGAAGGTTTTGACTTATCAAAATTTACTAGTTCTTCATAGAAAGACACTTTGAACAAGCACAATCCTATGATTAGTATTAAGGGGTATAGCCAGCAAAGGTCTTACTCTAGGATGAACAAGGTTTCTATGGAGTCCTCGATATACGCTCGGTACGTAAGGCACAACCATGAACACCAGTCCATCACAAGCGTGAGTTGGGAGCCCCAGCGAGATACTGAAAGGCTTGGACCAACTCTTCACGTCTATATAGGTATCACCCTAGCTTCAACGCTTTGCCAATTATGACGCAACTGGATTGGGGTATAGCTTTGGCTCTCCCCCCTTTATATACCCCGTTGGTACACGTGGTTGGGATCGTCCCTTGGGGTGATGAAATCTCCAAGCAAGTCTCGCTAAGAAGAAGAAACTAATCATTTCCAACTACCCCCTTCGGATCCGCACAAAGTGCAAAGGAGGAAGGTGAAAACAAACTAATGCCCCCTTAGGGTAAAACAAATAAAACAGACACAACAAGCAATAAATGTTACTTTCCCCTACTTATACTAAGTAAATAGATAAAGCAGTAAGGAAAGACTTCAAAACTCAGAATAAAATAAAGGCCCTGCAAGCAGATGTTAGTTGTTTTATCGTTTTTCTTTTTCTTTTGTGATTTTCAGCAAAACACTCAAGATATCAGCAAGAAATCTGACTTCACCCACCAACAAATAGGGTTAGAGGATTACAGCACAAAACAGCAAAAGAAAGGGACAAAAATGAAGCTAAAATGGAATTTTTTACCTTCTCGAATGTGTTGTTTAGGGCAAATCCGCCCCTCTGCAGTGAAAAATGTTGAATCGGGTCAGAAAATCCACCCCTCTGCAGAAAACAATTAACAAAAAAAATGTCGAATCGTGAGGGCGTATCCGCACTTCTGCAAAAAATAGTTAGGAAAAACGTTGGACTGCGGTCGCGTATTCACATTTCTGCAGAAAAATAGTTAGGAAAAATGTTGGACTGCGGGGGCATATCCACAATTCTGCAGAAAAATAGTTAGCAAAACATTGGATTAAGGGGGCGTATCCACACTTCTGCAGTAAAAACTATCAGAAACGTCCGATCGTGAGAGCGTTTCCGCAATTCTGCAAAAAACAATTAGGAAAAACGTTGGACTGTGGGGGCATATCCGCACTTTTGTAGAAAAATAGTTAGCAAAATGTTGGATTGCATGGGCGTATCCGTACTTTTGTAGTAAAAACTATCAAAAACGTCGGATCATGAGGGCATATCCGCCCCTCTGCAGCACCCGGGAGGGAAAATCCGCCCCTCTGCGACCTGAACCTACAAACAAGCTAAACGATAGCAAATAAAATAAGGAAACCCTTTTATGGGTCCCACCGGGCATGCCAGAAATGTGATCCTTTTAAAACGTCAAGTCCTAATGTGAGATGCTTGATAAAAACTAATAATGCAACAAGAAGAAATAACAAGATAAAAGGGCACCTCAATGATTAGCCTAAGAAATAGATAACATGAAAGCAAGATAAACAAATTGATTGTTGTTTGTTATACCTTCTATGTTTCTCTTTCCTTTGTTGGCCCTTGATCTTGAAGAGTTGTGTTCTTCTTGGATGACAAGTTATGTTGAATATGAAAAATGATATGCAAAGTGGATGAGGATGTGATGATTATGAGATGAGAGTTCAAATGGCAAATTGACAAGAGTTTGGTAGCAAAAGACTTGATCCCCAAAATGGGAGAAATGAGGGAGTATTTATAGGATAATTGGAATTCTCTAGAGAATTCAACAGTTGATATTGATCCAACAAGATCAAGATGAAGGGCTATGGTGAGTTGAGGACTCACAAGCCCTCACATCTCGACATGTGGAATGTGAGATGTCTTAGGGTGGAATGATGTGGAAATGAGGTGGAAGATAAGTACATGAGGTGGAGGAGAAGTACATGAGGTGGATGAAGGACAAGTACCTTTGAGGTACCTTGGGGGATGAGAATATTTCCTCAAAAAGGAACTTCTTGTCCCCAAATGAGGATGAAAGAGACATTTGAGGGATTTTAAAATTCCTCAAAAATCTCCATGGGAAAAGGGGAAGTGGTTGGAATAATAAATGCAAATTAAAAATTTACATTCATTGGAGAGTTTATTGGGTAAAAGAAGGTCTCCAAAAAGCTAGAGATTTGTCACATGTGGGTGATGTGACAAGTCCAAGGTTCTAGAAGTCCTTGGCACATGTAAAGTGAAAAGTCAAACCTTCTAGAATCTTGCATGGGGGATGGGGAAGACCTTGGAAAGACAAAAGTGAATTAAAAATTCACATGGGGAAGAGAGGAGCTTTGGGAAAATAAATGTGAATTAAAAATTCACATGGGAAAGAGATTCCAGGATAAAAATGGTAAGTGGGAAGGTTGACCAGAAAAGGTAAGCTAAATGTGGCTAATGATTCTAATTAAGGTTGTGCAAACACAGGATTAAGATAATTAATGAGAGATTAGAGGCAAGTGGGAGATTATGGGGGATGTGACACTTAATCAAGATTAAGTGATGCACATATTAATCACAAATTAATTAATTTAATCTAGATTAAAAGAAGGTTATGTAGAATGTGACAAGGAGAGAGAAAAAGGGGAATTAAAAATTGATTTTAATCCAAATGGGTTAAAAGACTAAATTAAATAATTTTTCATATTTATTTAATTTAGAGAAGAAAAGGGATAAGGTAAAGTATTTAATTTATTTAATTACATACTTTAGGAACCTTAGGCAGAAAATGAAATAATGATTAAATAAATTATTTAATCATTATTAATGAAATAAATGAATAGAGTAGACGATTTTGATCATATGGAAGTGATCAAATTTGGATGTCTACATTTCCAATCACCACAATTCCTATCACATTTTACCAAAATTGCACATCTCATCTCATGGTTTGGAGTACATATTTTATTTTAGTGTAAATAGGATCATTTCACATCTAGTTAGCTAATCATTATTTTTAGGTTGACCCATTCATGCTTGTTAAGTCTCCACTTAGGGAATTTTTCTTTTTATCTCACTTCATGTGGTTGAGACACATGTGTTCACCTCTTAAGATGCCTATCTTATGCACACTTAACACATGCTCTTACACTTGTCATATGAGCTAACATGTGTTATACATTTGAAGGGGCGGTTAGACATATAGTCCTATCTTCTTACCTCATCTGCCTTGCCTTTATAAACAAGGTTCCCATTGTACATTGACACACTCTCAATTTATTTGATAGACATGTTTGTTTGTGCTCATTATACACTTGTGGAAATTATCTTTCTTCCTGTATTTTGATCTTGGCTAATCGAATAGGGTATTAGAGACATGAACAACAAGTTCCTTCCTAGATTTTGGTGAATCCAACTTAGCCCTATCAAAAAAGTATCACGAAGCCAAATAAACATTACCATTGAGCCTAGAAGGCTCAACAAACAAATAATAGCCTTTCAAATGACAAAATTTGATTACATAAAATTTTGCAAGTTTTTAACACTTTTACCTTGTTATATCACACAAAAACTATACAAATCCATATTGTGAAAAATTCTATGTGTTTTTTTTTTTTTGAGAAAACTCAAGGCTCAATCTGTCCAGTTTCTCTCATAGACATACAACTCATGCACAAAATTTGTAGGAATTTCTCGCATTGAGTTGTACTATTTCCTATAAAATCAATTCCATGGGCTCTGCCATTTTTGTTTGAATTAGCTCCTCTATATAGTGATGTGAAAAAAAGCACCACTATGTGATGATCTTGGGTGCTTTAAGGTTTCAAGAAATATATCTACAAATAATTCCACATCCTCAAAAAATTCATGGCGCTCACAAAGCCAATAATCATGGCAAGATTCCCCTATTTGGGCAAAAAATATTCTACTTACTGGGAATAAACCTCAATGCGTTAGGATTCAATGTAGAACTTTCATTTCATCACAATGCAATGGCAATGGTACTGGAACATAAAATATTATCGATCTAGAGTTGAACCTATGACCTCCCTACACCTTGACTACAATTTATTGCCATTCAATTCAATTGGACTTTTTTCCCTAGGCTTCTCTAGAGAGGGAATTAACAAGGAAATCCCATATAGGAAATCTCCCTATGACCTCTATGTGTGACTCAATATTTGGTGGTGATGATTTTCACTACCATAAAAATTTGATTTACCCATTTTATTAAATGCAAGGTTGTAATTTACCAACCACCAAGTTGAAATCATTAACTGCCAACTAAATCTCAAGAGATTTAAAGAAGCCATTTTTTTAAAAAAAATCTATAACTTACGAGTCATGATCTTAAATAGTCGACGAAAATTTGGTTGTATCAATGATATTATGATGTTGATATTTTTCAAAATTTTAACATTTTCACTATTCTTTTGGCCTCTAAAGTCATGGTTTTGTATTAAAATTTGATAGGGCATAACTTTCACCTTATCAAAAATTTATAAGAATTTTTTTGAAAACTATGTGAATTTCACAAGGAATCCATTTTACATGTATAATTAAGATTTGAATAGCTAATTTATTAAAAGTTGTAAAAATATCTATGATTTATAAATGATTCTTTTTATACTATATTAACAAAATTGTATTTTTTCTTGCACAAGTTTTGGGGGATAATTTTCGTTATATTCAAATAAGGAGGTAATCTAGGTGTTTCTAATTTGGTTCATTGTACATGTGATCATGTATCTCACACTAAATCTCTTTTGTTTGGGTATTTTTAATAATCCTCATACTAAATGAAAAATCGAGTGTGGATATTGTGGAAAGAAAAGGCATATAATAGAAGATTGTATTCATTGTTACATTTATGAAATAAAATTTATTCTTGATTATGGAATTCCTTTACTTGATCATCTAGTTCCAACACATGAAAAAACATCATATGGTCTCAATTATATATCTTGTGAGAAATCAACATCATTTAGGGATGAATAATGTAGCCTTGTGGATTGCATTGAGATCTCATCTCCTCTATCACTTATTGCTACATCTAAATCCAATGTTGACTCATCCATAGATTCCAATGATTCTATGCACCAAGGCATTGATATTAACTTTCTAGATCCACCACATTGGGATGCATTTATACCAAACATATCATTTTCATTTGTAGGGATCCACATTGAAAATTTGGAAGATACTATTGAGCACATTTATCTTCTATTTGATGAAAACCACATCCACGTTGTTATCCCTACACATTCATATTTGGATCATGTTCTATATCAACTTTCACATCGAGCATTTGAGTAGTATTTGAAGATATTATCATGGGAACCATCTAGGCATTTGGATCATGTGCAACATTTAGAGGCACTCATCCTTCTTCCTAAGTTTTCTTATTTGGAATTGGAAGTCATCTTGTACACATTTGTGGTGTTATTTATTCTTAAGGATAGAAATGTTATTCAAAATTTATGGATCATCCTCATCATCCAATGGAAAGCATCCACCAACACTACAAGAGGTATTTTGAGGGGAGGCTACATTTTTTTTCTTATCATCTTAGTTTTGGGAGGGATTTAATTTCTTCGCAAGTTCTTTCTTTCTCACTTTTTGAGGGGGTCACATGGATCTTCTCTCTTTTCTCTCCTATGGGGGGAACATTTATCATACATTGTGCTAGAATTATTCCTTGGGGGTCATGATGAGTCCTTCCTTATATCTTATTTCTTCTTCATTTGTATATTTTTATCATACATCATTCTCTTTTAGAGAGGGATTTTTCCCATTGGCTTTTCTTCTAAGTTACTCTTTATATGATAAATTTATACATGGGTACCTAACATGGCCTAGTAATTGGGACCAATCATCATTGTATTTATCCTCCTTAAGTTGCACCTAAGGGGGTGTTAGTGTAATTTCACATTTAGTTACCTAATCACTCTTTCTAGTTTGACCCATTCACACTTGTAAGTCTCCATAGGTACTTTTTAGTTTTTTGTCTCACTTATGTGGTTGGGACATATGCACTCACCTCTTGAGACACCTATCTCATGTGCACTTAACACATGCTCTCACACTTGTCATATGAGCTAACATGTGTTATACATTTGGAAGGGTAGTTAGAAGTTCAATCATACCTTTATATGCAAGCCTCTCATTATACAATTACACTCTAATTTTATGAGATAGACATGTTTGTTTATGCTCATCATTCACTTGTGGAAGTTATCTATGTTCTTGTATTTTTATTTTGGCTACTCCAAAATTTTACACTAGTTCTATAATGTTGTATTAGAATTCATGAGAATTGGTTCACCACAAATAAATAATTAGGTCTCTGATCTATGATCAGGGCTTACCAACTAAAACTTAGTTTCACTATCATTACTTTCAACAACTTTCTAAATCTTGTGGAAATAAGGGAACACGTTCCTAAGCACATTATACCCAAGGGAGCTTATGGTATTAATTGCATCAAGATACATTGATCTCTCATCACCACATTCATTTAAAAAATCCATTTACACATTTCATGAGGCATTGAGATTAGAGTTGGCTTGTCATTCATTGGGATCACTCTTAAGGCAATGGGAATATATAAAAACATCTTGGAAGATCATTAAAAATTAGCAAAGAAAACAAAGAATAACTTGGCATGTCATTGTATTCTAATGTCTTTCTAGGTTTTATAGTTGCTCATTTATAATCAAACTATTGAGCCCTAGCATGTTGGAAGCCCATTGTGACACATTGTAATTTTTTTGTGGTTGTGAATGTTAAAAAGTAAAACTGTATTTAATCACCTCAACATAGTTTTTATGCATAGTCATGTCTCATGCAAGAGACCCACGTCTCCAGAAGTATTATCTATTTAAATATTTTTGGATTTATTTCAAAGCTCTCCAATTTCAAATTTTGGTATCATAGCAAGTTGGAGCATTGATTGCAAAGATCATTATTGAATATTAAAGGGAGAAATTGTAGCGCTGATTGCAAATATCATTGCTAAATTTAAAAGGAGAAATTGCAACATTGATTACAAAGATCATTGTTGAATATTAACGAAAGAAATAGCAGTGTTGATTACAAAGATCATTGCTAAATCTTAAAGGAATAAATTGTATCATTGATTGCAAAGGTTATTGTTAAATCTTAAATAAATAAACTATATCATTGATTGCAAAAATCATTGCTGAATTTTAAAGGAAAAATTACATCATTGATCAGAAAGATCATAAAAAAAATTAAAATGGTCTTTTGCTCATAGAGATCATTGCAAATGGAAAATAGTTTATTGAGTATTATTTCTATTAAGTTGAATAGTGCTAACAATTATGAAGAATGCAACTATCAAATGAAAAATATTTTTCTTTTGGAAAACCTGACCACTTTTGTCAATGGAACTAGAGTAAGACATCCCATAGATGTTCATCTACAAGAAGAATTTGGCAAAAAATCAAGCCAAGCATTAACTTTGATAAACTTGTATAATGATGGTACTTTGATAGAAAATATGTGGAATACAACTATGTTAAATGAATCTTGGGACACAATCCCTACAATATATTTGAGCACAAGAATGATGTGAGAAAATACATGCTTCAAACTCAATTATATAATCTAAGAATGGATGGATTAGTAATAGATAATCTATGAAAAATCAAGGGAATTATAATTCATCTTATTAATGTGGGTGAGGCTATAGCTAATAAAGATCTTGAATCTCTATAACTATTAATAGTTTACAAAAATCATTTGATAATTTCAAAACTACTCTTGCATTTCGTGGAAAATTGGCAACCTTAAAAGTCAATGATCTAGAGCATCTACTATTGCAACATGAGGAAATTTTTAATAGAAATAATGAAGTTGAGTCAATATTTTTCCCTCTAATTTCAAAGGCAAGAATCCTCAAAAATAAAAATGTGCTATTATGGATAACTATCAAAAAAGGAAAGGAAGGGTTTTCTATTATTGTAGTTATCTAGGTCATTTTGAAGTGTGATGTTTTAAGAAAAAATAAATATATGAATAAAATTAAGCAAAGAAGTATGATGGTTGATGCATATATTAAATTTGATGAAATTCATAGACTATTTACAACAAATTCCTCTAAATATATTCAAAATGATGATGTTTGGATTATCAATTTGGGTGCCACTCACCACATGATTGGTAATATTGACAACTTGATAAATGCAGTAAAACAATCAAGAGACACTATTACATTGGGAGATTATTCAAAATTTCATGTTGAAGGAGTTGGAAAGTCTCCTCTACATGTTCCAACCCAAGGTAAAAAAAAGTATTGATAATGTTTAATATGTTCCAAGATTAAAGAAAAATATTCTCAATTAGTCAAATCATTGCCAAAAATATCAAAGTTATTTTTAAAAAG
Organism: Sequoiadendron giganteum; assembly: GCA_007115665.2. Lineage (NCBI taxonomy): Eukaryota > Viridiplantae > Streptophyta > Pinopsida > Cupressales > Cupressaceae > Sequoiadendron > Sequoiadendron giganteum. The sequence continues at coordinate 189,679,994 of CM021109.1, forward strand.
GAATTTGTGAGGTGTTTGATAGTGAGGTAAAATTAGTATGTGATGGATATATATGAAATAATGCCTATTTTATTTGAGGAAAAACTCATCTCAAGTCTTATTTTCAAGTATTGCTTCAATAAATACCAATGGAATGGCGTGTGGGTATGGTGGTCTACAATGGTCAGCTATAGGGTGTCATTTTACAAGAGTATAGGATGGTCTCAGGGAGAATCGTCGGGTGGATACTAAGAGTGTTTGGCAGTAGGCTAGATGGGCTCATCTGCCAAATGCTAATCATATCAATCCACAAAAAGAGGGGTGGGGTCGACATGGTCGAAGACTTGACAGGGATGGTCTAGGTCATAGGGTTCATCAAGGTAGAGGCGGCTACACGAATGTTGCTTTCTGCAAGTTGTGTCAGCAAGAAGGTGGTAATAGAGTGTATGGAGGTAATCCAAGGAGGAAAACCTTAATCAGAGAAAAAGTCTCAACAAGGTTCAATGGCGGAGGAAAAAGGTGGATTCAGAATGGGAGGAGGATAGGGAAGAGATGAAGGTCGGGAACAATCAACAGACAGATCCACCGCATGAAAATGGGATTCTGGGTGGTTGGACTTATTTGGTAATCAGCTATGTGAAGCTTCAAGTTGAGGTCATGAGGCTAGAAAGTCTCGGGCTGATTGGGAAATGGTATTGTTTGGATCTTAACTAGGATTAACTAGTTAAATGGTGAAAAGAGCAATGGGGTTCAGATCTCCTATTCAAAACCTTTCAAAATGGGTATTTTTTGGTTATTTGTTCGACCAAAGATTTAAGGGATGAGATAGTGAATGGTATTTGGGTTTTGGATGATATTGCCTTTTATCTGTGGCAATGGATGGTTGGATTCAATCCCTCGACTCATGTAATGGAGACTTTGCAAGACAAGAACTACCTCCCAAACCTTCTCACAGAATATTGGGAATCAAGCATTCTAGAGGAGATTGGGAATCGTTTGGGGACTTTTGTCTACACTGAAGAAGGGAAAAATACAGAAGAGGCACACTCCTATGTGCGGATCTATGTAGAAAAAAATTTGGTCTGTCGCATCTAGGAAGAGATTGAATTAATCTCGGATTATAGGAGTTGGGTTCAAAATCTGACGAGGGATTCTTTCACTCGTAATAGTTTAGTGTGACCTTTGTGTTGTAGATTGTTGAATAATAAGGCGGGAAAGTCCAAAGTGGCTTTGGACCTCGAGGGATCTTGAAAGAGGGAGAATATAGAGCAAAAGGGTAATCTTTTAAAAATTAAAACTATAGCCAGTGGTGAAGAATTGGAGGTACCTATCAAGTCTATTCATTTAAACCCTGATAGGGAGCAATGTGTTAGGCCATCCTCACCTAAACAATCTGATCATGTTCAATCGCATATCTAATGCAAGGAAAAGAAATACGGGGAAGTCGAGAAGTGGGAGGCACAGAACATGGCTCTGGATGAAAATATTTTGGAGGCCCTAGAGATCCTAGGCAAATATTATAGGAACGTAGAGTTGGACACCCTGATAGAGGTTGGCAAAGAGTTGGTTGATTTGGTGAAGGTGGCCAAAGCTAATACCTAGGAACTAGCAGAAGAGGTTGGGCCAAAGGATTTGGAAAGTGAAGAGTTTCTAGAAGGTGTGGTTGCAGGTTTGGAGGTTTGTAGTCTGCAATCAAGGAAAAAAAGGAAAATAACACAAGCCCTAGCATATACCAGGGTTAAGTTGGGGATTCATAATAAAGATATGGCCAAATCAACATCGAACTATGGTGAGAATAAGAAGCGAGGTGAGATTTTGAACTAGGAGAAATTTAATTGGGATGGGGAAGCAAATGGCCAAAAGAAAATTGACTCCATTATGAAATTAGGGAAAAGTGATGCTCTTCCTGAACAACAATGAAGCTCATTACTTGGAATGTTAGGGGATTAAATGTCCCTAATAAATGATGTCTAATCAGGAATCATATCAAAGCTAGTCAGGAAAAAATTTAAACCTTTCAAGAAATAAAATTAGGTGATTAGGATCTAGCTAAATTCAGTAGAAAATTGAACAAATGAAAGTGGTTGGGTGTTGAGGTTGTGGGTGTTGCGGGTGGCTTGTTAACCCTTTGGAAGCCTCAATTGGTACTGGTGGAAGAATTTGTTTCTCTTCGACATTGGATGGCATGTTGGGTAAGAAGTTTGATCTCAAATCTCCAAATTTTCCTCATTAATGTTTATGGTCCTTCTTTGTGCTCGCATAAAAGGCTTGTTTGGCAAGAGTTGGATGAGATCCTCAATAGGTTAGGTCAGGAGTTTTGTATCTTGGGTGGAGATTTTAACATTATTCTATGTTTTGAATATAAAAGAGGTGGAGTGGGTAGAGCTCTTCAATCTTAAATTGATTTCAAGAACTTCATTGGGAGAAACATGTTGGTGGAGATTCAAATGGGGAATGGTAGTTTTACTTGGACCAATCATAGAAATGGATTTTGCAGTATAGCTAAAAAGCTAGATAGATTTTTCTTTAAAGGTAATTTGAGCATATTCCCCTTCACTCCGGATAGCAAAATTGATATGAAGATTAGATCAGACCATTACCCAATCCAACTACAAATTGATGGAGAAAAGGGGCCTGTTCATTTTCCTTTTAAGTTTGAAATGATGTGGTTCAAGGATCCTAGCATTTTGGGATTGATAAAATCTTGGTGGATGGAGTGTACCTCGGGTAGATCTAAAATGTTCAATATTGTCACCAAGCTAAAACATGTAAAGTAATAGATAAAATAATGGAATAAGGACAACTTTAAAAATATTTTTGAGGAAAGACTCAAAGTGGAGGGAGATTTGGATGTTCTAACTGAGGATATTATCAAGCAAGGTATGGAAAATGAATGCTAAGAGAAGTAAAAAGAGTTTGACAAGTAAATTGAATGATGTTCTGGTTAAAGAGGAAATTTTTTGGAGGAAAAAATCAGGAGAAATTTGGTTGAAGGCAAGGGATAGAAACACTAAGTTCTTTCATAACTCAACTAAGGCTTGGTGTGAAGTGAATAGGATTGCTTGCATAAAGGCAATAGATGGTCATGTTTTGGAAGATCAACTTGAGATTAAAGCCTTTGCAATTTTGTATTTTATATTCTAAATGATTGGGAAGGTTCTAATTTGGAGGCTCATAATGCAATTCTTAATGATATCCCAAAATTGGTCTCTTCTTCGCAGATGGAACTCCTGAATGCCATTTTTTTGGAGGAAGAGATTAGGGTTGCAATCTTTTATCTTCAGCCTGAGAAGGCTCCTGGTCTGGATGGTTTCCTGACGGCTTTCTTTCAGAAGTGTTGGGAGTTTGTGTGTAAGGAAGTTTCAAAGGCAATTGAAGATTCTAGATGTTCAGGTATGGTTCTCAAGGAGCCGAATAATACTTTAATTGCTCTTATTCTCAAAAAAGAGAAGCCTGAGTCTTGGGACTAATTTCATCCCATCTCTCTCTGCAACACGCTTTATATAATTCTTGCAAAAGTTGTGGCTAATTGGTTGAAGAAAATTCTTCCCTTCATTATTTACGATGAGCATATTGGTTTTGTTCTTGGAAGGTCGATTCTAGATGATGTGATTATTGCTCAGGAGGTAATTCACTCATTACAGAAGACAAAAAAACCTGGGATTTTGTTGAAATTAGATATCAAGAAAGTGTATGATAGGGTTAGTTGGAATTTTTTGTTTAAAGTTATGGAGCCTTTTGGTTTTCAAAAAAATTGGTTGGATTGGCTTTTTGGTTGGGTTGCAAGTCCATGGTACTCTATGTTAGTGAATGGTTCTCCTAAAGGTTTTTTCTCAACCTCAAGGGGTCTAAGGCAATGAGATCATCTCTCTCCTTTCTTGTTCATAATCATGGCGGAAGCAGTGGGTCATTCGATAGAAAAATCAAGAATGGTTGGTTGGGTGGATGGTCTTCAGGTCATAAGTTGCCTCCCCTCCATTACTCACCAGCAATTTGTAGATGATATGATGTTGTTTGGTTCTGCTTCGATAAGGGAAGCTCGAAGGCTAAAAGGTATTCTGGATAAATATTTTCTTTCTTTGAGACAAGAGGTTAGTGTGGCAAAGTTGGAGGTTTTCTTTTTTAATTATATTTGTGTAAGTGAAGTGCAGATTTTGAGAGTTCTAGGTTTCAAAAAGGTTCAATCACCATGCAAATAATTGGGTCTTCCTCTTGCGAAAGGTATTCAAAATGGAGACATTAGGAACTCTTTTTATGAAAGGTGTAAGGAGTGGCTCTCCTCATGGAAAAATCATTGGTTATCTTGGGCAGGAAGGTTAACGATGTTAAAATCGGTCATTTTTGCTCTCCCTATTTACATGATGTCTTGTCTATTGTTGTCTCTCGGCAACAGTAAATCTTTAAATTGTGTAATGAAGGAATTTTTCTAGATAGTGAATTTGGATTAGAAGAATTTTACTCTTTTCAAATGGTAGAAGATTTGTGAAAGGAGGGAGGAAGATGGTGCAGGTTTGAAAAAATCTACTTTTGCAAAATAAGGCGCTAGGGGCGAAATTGGCATGGGTGATCCATTCTCAGCCAGGGCTTAAATGGGTGAAAATTTTCAAGGCCAAATATTTGGACAATGAGCCAAAAAAACTTCTAACCATGAAATCCCTTCCCAAAGGATCTCGAATTTGGAATTTCATTATAAATTCTAGAGATCTTATATTGGATTTTCTAACTTGGGAGATAAAAGATGGTGGGGAGGCATTGTTTTGGGAGGATTCATGGGAAGGTTTACCCATTTTGGTAGAAGACCCAGCTTTAGCCCAGGTCAGGGAAAGAACTGAACAGGCCTGGGGAGTAAAGGTATGAGATTTCTTTGAAGATCCTTTAGCCTCTAAGGATAGTTACTACATATGGAAATCCATTAGACAGTTAGGTTTGGAAGCTCAAGAAGAAAGGGTAGGGAAAGGGTGAGGTAGAATGCATCGCCAACTGGGGACTACTCATCTAAAATTTGTTACGCCATTCTTGCTTCCACAAGGGTTGAAGAACCAAGTTTTCCAATTCATTTGTGTTGGAATAAGGCTTGTCTTCCCAAAGTTGGTATTTTTACTTGGGCGGCAACTTAGGGCTAGGTTCTCACGGGAGATAGGTTTTCCAAGTTGGGCTACTATGGTCCATCTAGATGCCCTTTATGCCAAGAAGTAGAAGAAACTGTTAATCACTTATTTTTGAATTGTCAATATGCGCAAGGAATCTGGTAGTGGTTATGTTTGAAACTCCATTGGAAAACAACGCTTCCCAATAAATTGATAGATTTGTTAAAGGAATGGCCCTCTCCTTTAAAGAAATCATTGTTCATTGATTTATGGGTGTCAAGCCCATTGATTGTTTTGTGGGAAGTTTGGAAGGAGCGGAACAGGTGCATCTTCCAGGACAAGGAATTGTCAATTCCCAGGTTGCAGTGCAAAATTGAAGTTTGTATAGTGGAACCCTTTAACGCTAGATTGGAAGAGTTGTATCCTAAGAGAGGCAATTTCTTAGCTTGCGACTCTTGGATTTTAAATAATTGGTTTGGTATAAAACCCCCTACTGAAGGGGTTATGGGGGGCAGCAACATTGGAAGAGCACAGTAAGGTGGTCTGGTCTCCACTCGATCTGGCCTGGGTAAAATTGTACTTTGACGGGGCTTCTAAATGAAACCCTAGTCCCTCTGGTGTGGGTTGTATTGTTAGAGATTACAAAGGAGTGATCTTGGCGAAATTAGCAAAGTATCTCCTGGTAGGTATGAATAATTTTGTTGAATTTTAGGATCTTCTTCTTAGTTTGGATCTTTCTAAGGAATTGGGGGTGAGGAGAGTAGTAATTGAAGGTGATTCAACTCTTGTGATTAATGCATTGAGGTCCAAGCAGATTCTAAATTGGAAGCTAGAGGAGAAGTTGGATGTTTCTTTGGGATTGATTGGTAGGTTTGAGCAAGTAATGTTTAATCATATTCTGAGGGAGGGAAATTCAGAGGCAGATCTCCTTTCTAATCTAGGTGTTGTTGGTCCTGACATCAAAGAAATAGGTATGGACAAGAACTAATGTCTATGGTTGGAAGGGTGGGCGTCCCTCCAGGCTAGTGGAGGGGATGTGGCAGTCGATGCCATGGTGGCAAGGTTGAAGGTTGTTAGGCAAATTGAGTTGGATACTCATCCTGACAAGTGAATGAATTGAGGTCTTATTGTAGCTATATGAATGATAACTGGAGGCTGCATTGGCACCCATCTCAATGTTTTGCGTACAGTGCACATATCACCTAAGGGATTTACTCCCCACAGTGAGGATATTTAGCACGTTTGCAGGAGTCTCATTTGGTTAGGGTGATGGAAGCCTTGTGAATGGAGTTAGTACTTATTGTTGGCTCATATCAAGGCCTGTGCAAGGCTCATTTTCTTTTTGGTAGCGAGTGGTGGTCTCTTGCTTCCTTTCAAAAAAGTGTGTATAGTGCATGGGTGATAATGGAAAAGCATTCAATATTCGTTGTCGAGGTCTTGGTGGATGGTTTGGTGAGATTTGGTGCAGATACCCTAATTTCTTTGTAGTCGAAGGCACGAAAGACTTCGTTCAAGGAAATTATGGATCAAAGGTTGAAGCGCATACTGCTCAATAGTGATCCTTTGATTGTCGTGGTTGTCAAGATGATATTGGGCTCTGGGCATTTGGAAAATAAGGAGAATGGGAGGGATAATTTGCATGTTTCTTCATTTTTCTTGGCATCCCTCCAAGATAACCAAGTTTCCAACATTGAGGCAAAGGTGCTACTAGTAAAGATGTTTAGGGAAGATTTTGTGGAGGGGGTTGATGAGGTTCTTCGAGTGGTGGTTGAAGGTAGGGTTATTCTAAGGCCTTGTGATATGGAGATACTCTAATGCCTAGATGAGTCTTTAAAGATATATCCTTTTCTTCTAGACTTGTGTGGCCCAGTCCTCATGCGTCATCGGATGTTAGTGGTGGTGGTTGTGGAGTTTTGAAGAAATTTTGTGGGTTGATGGCGACTGGTGGCATTGAGTGGGTAAAGGATTTTGAGGCCTTTGCAAAGGCCAACAGTTTCCTGTGAGTCCGGTTTTGGTTTGGGCTTTATGTTTTGTGTAGGGTTTTGTTCTTTGACTCTAGTGAAGTGTGGTTCGTGTTTTGTTTACGTAGTTGGCACTTAAATAGCCATTTTTCTTTGCTAATGTATGGTCGAGCATATTTGTGGGGTTGGTATGGTTGGTTGATTTCCTGCAATTTGGTCTTTTGAGGATAGTTTTTTGGTATGATGGCTCTCTATGTTTTGGAGATCGAAATCTATTTTCCCTGCTTAACAGACGATTGTAATTTTGTTAATATTAATAATATACTCATCTTGCGTATCAAAAAAAAAAAAATCTTCAATAAATCATTTATGGCATGAAATTTTTGGCCATATTAACTTTGAATCACTAAAGGAAATGTTCATTCAAAATATCATATATGGTCTTCCAACCATCACTATAGAGAAGTATTTTTGAATGGGGAAATAACATAAAGAAAAAAAAAATTGAAAAATCTTGGAGAGACTCCAAGAAGTTTGAGTTATTTCATTTTTATCTTTGTGGGCCTATGAAGATAATTTATATAGGTAAATATCAATATTTTATAAGATTCATTGATGACTTCACTTGAAAGATTTGGGTGTATTTTTTGAAAAAAAAAAGTTTGAAGCATTTTATTTTACAAAGAGTTTGTACATGAAGTTGACAATGAGGGTAAGTGCAAGAAGTTGAGTCCACGAAACGTGGAAATTTTTTCCTTAGCCAAAAAAATAAAGTAGGCATTGCAAAAACGAGATCCTGATTTTCATAAACGGGATCCCATTTTTTTTTAAAATGGGATCCCGAGCCTAAATTATAAACAGGATCTTGTTTTTCAAAAAATGGGATCCCATTTGTTAATGGGTCCCGAACCGATGGACGTAAAATGAGATCTCGTTTTGTAAAAAATGGGATCCTGTTTTAAGGTTGTATTTATTTTTAAAAAACAAACCAAACTCAATTCATTCAGACAACACGAGATCCTGAATTGGCAAGGACAACAACGACATTATAAGAGACCTCCAGGTGTGCCTCCACCCCCATTTTATTTCATTTTTTTTTTTTAATTTGTAATACAATAATAGAATTTAGCATGTCTTTTTTCCAATTTATTTATCGTTTTATGCATTTTATTTACTTGTAAGAGTAGAAATGATGATTTGTAGAAGTAGAATAAAAAATGCATAAAACCTTGAAGATATTGAATACAAAGGAAAAAATCAACCTTAAATTGTATCTTAAGAACAAAATTTAGCTTTTGAAACCTAAATTATTCAATCAAACCAAAAAAACTTGCATTTGAAAACCCTAATTAAAAGGAAACAAAAAAAATTGCATTTCAAAACCCTAAATTGAAATGAAATAAAAAATTGCATTTGAAAACTCTAATTGCTTTTGAAACCCTAAATTAAAATCAAACAAAAAATTGTTTTTGAAAACCCTAGTTTGAAATGAAATAAAAAAATTGCATTAAAAACCCTAATTGCTTCTTGAAACCCTAAATTGAATTCAAACAAAAAAAATTGCTAAAACCCTAAATTGAAATCAAACAAATCATTTTGCATTTGAAAACCCTAATTTCGAGCTCAAGAATATTTGATAATGGAAAAAATCATTTGCATTTCTTAAATTTTTTAAATATTATTTGCATCATATGGAGAAAACAATATGTTAAACTTTAATTTCAATGTTAAATTATAATTAGATTAGAAAACAATATGTTAAAAAATAGTTACAATTCATAAATTATCAATGTTTGTTTGCAAATTTAGTTAGCAAATTCCTAAATCCTTGTACAATCCATTTCCAATTGTCACTTAATTAGATAATATTTGCATTCATTTCTATTTTATATTTTGATCTCTCTTAGTCATGCCTTGTTTCCATCTCTTGTTTGCATGTGTTGTCTCTTGTCTTTCGACAATCTTAACTCTCTTTCTAGTCAATTAATTGTTAATTAGGCTTCTAGTTTAGTCTAAAATCTCAATTTGCACTAGTTACCTAGACACTAAAAGAATCTAAATATTTTTCTTTTCTTTCTTTTAGGTTCTTTCAATTCCAAACAATCCAAAATAAAATAAGATTCAACATTAACTAATTTTATTATACATTTTATATCATAAAATTCATTTAAGTGGGAAATATTAATGAAAAAAATGTTAAATAAAATAATCTTATATTCAATTAAAAAAATATCAAGTTAAAATATACATCAAACTCAATCTTAATAATACATAATTATGTGTTTCTATTATGGAAATAGCCAATCTATTCGTAAAATCAAAAATATTCATAAACTAGTCAATCTATTACCCTAAATCATAAATCGATGTCTTAAGGGGTCCTAATATGATATTTCTTAAGGGGATCAAAGAAGCCCTCAAAATTTGGTGAAGTTTCCCAAGGAAACCAAATTTAACAATAATAAGATCGTGGAAGATTATAATATGAATGAGATTTCATGATCTAGGTTGGTCAATCAAAACAAGAGCTATCTCAATCAATTGTTCTACAAGAAAATTTTGTTCACTAACTTGCAAGTCCATTACTCCAAGGGAAACCCAAACTTCACCCTAAGTTCCCTAAACCCTAAACCTTGAACTCTAAAATCTAAACCCTAAACACTAAAGCATTCATTTTGTCCTAGGACCTTAAAATGAAATTTGGTTGCCTTAGGAAACTCCACCAAATTTTATTCCCTTAAGCCATGTCATTTTGTCCTATTACCTTACTACATAGATCCCCTTAAGCCATCATATTACCCTAAACCCCAAACTCTAAACTCTAAACCCTAAACCTTAAAGCCATCATTTTTTCCTAGGCCCTTAATGAAATTTAATTGAACAAACTCTAACAAGTGTAACCGGTTGTCACTCAAATAAAAATGATACTCCCTCAAAACTTTTCTATGATCCTTTGTGCTATCATCTGCATGACTATAAACAATATGGACAAACATAGATACTTGCACTAAATTATAATAATGTGATTGAATTTCCTCTTGTGGAGCTAGAGTATAATTTTCTGCAAAACCAGCCACTAAAAGTATACTACCAATTGGAAATGTGTCTCTACATGCATGAAATTTTCCATCAAGCCATCGAGCATGTTGAGAGTGCATGACATATTTTAGTATAATCTTATTCTTAAATTCACTCATGAATTCATGTACACTAACTTTTTATGTAACTAAATCACAATGCTTTCATACTTTTCCATCTTTTAAAGAATAGTCAACATTCTTAAATATTTTAACATCTACTAATTGTTGTCCAAAATCATTATCAACACTTTCCTTCATACAAATTATTAAGAATGAAAGATTTCCACAACTAGTGCATTGTCCAAAAATACAAGAACTTAAATAAAATAATTTACCATTAGATCTTTCACAAAATAAACCTGATATAAACTCCCTTATTGTTTCAAGTGGCATATTAATACCACATTCCTGTATAATCATGTTAGTATGCAAAGTATAATGTATATATCAAAAAAACATCATAAAAATAATGAAATTAAACATGCGTTATACAAAAACAAGATATTTGTTGCTTATTAATTTTTACATACCAAGGTTTACATTTTTCAAAAGACATTTGACTTATTTTAATATTACTAAGTAACATTAAATCACCACAAAATTTTCTATAAAATTTAGTTTGTGTTGTATTTAATAGGTGTTTTGGATGAGGATCGTGAGTTTTGGACCCCACTCTTAGTTTTAAAACATCTCTAGCACTAGATGATACTCTAGTATTATCATGCCAATTTTCAATGAAATATTTAATTTGAACATTCAATTTCATGTCATACCTCGGGAGTCGACCACTAAAACTCCAACATTGGTTAATTGGATCATTTTCTATACTTTCTCTTCTTTTTTCTGCTCTTAGCAATGTTTTAGGATGTATTTGTAGAACTTCACTAATATTACTTACCATTATTTTATTCAAAGTTGTTTTATTAACTATAGTAGTTTTGACTAGAGGTAAAAAATGGGTTTCGAAGGGACCCAAAACCCTTTACAAAAAAGAGCAGTTGAAACAAAAGATACAAGCAATTAGAACATATCAGCCCAATCATAGCATAGCATCAACAAAAATTAAACAAAAAATGAGGAACCCAACCAACATCATTACATATTTTTTAGAATATCAGCAACCTCCACATCGCATGCCGCATTCTTTGGGCCTTCATCCCTATCAGCAAACAAATATTTAACAGGATCTCCAACCTGAGCTTTGGTCTTGTTACGTGTCCTAGCCCCAGACCCACCCAAATTAACCTCACTAATCAAAACATTACTCTTCTCACCACCCTTATCACCAAGCACCACCCCCTCCATCAGCATGCCACCAACACTAGTATCATCAGCCTCCTTACAAATTTTAACACTATAAATAAGAGAAGTAATACCAACAGATTCAACATTGAACCCATATTTAGTCCCCTCCCCACCTTTATCCATATAAGCATATAACCTCTCCATAAGATTTTTCAAGGTGAGGACTCTTCCTTCAATACTTTGCTTCATCAGAAGCATTTCCTTTGCCACAATTTTCATAGAGTTCATCATATCATCAATCTAATCTTGAATAGGGGACTACTCCACTTTGCTCATCACACCATGCACTTTCACATTTTTCATATTGAGTTCATGAAAAATCCATTTAAAAAGCTTATAGAAAATAATGGAGCCCTCTTTGGTAGCTCCCAAAACATCAGCAATATTTTCTTTATCAATATTTAAAACATCCTTACCCTCAGCATCCTCCTAATGTGAGGAGCTCCCCTTGTCCACACCACCAGTGCCATCCTTTCTCTTTTCAATAACAACCTTTCCCTTTTCAGCAACAATCGACGTCTTGATTTTACGAATGGACTCCACAATATCTGTAGCAACCACCTTCCTTTTCATCTGCCTATCTAGGTCCACCATAGGATAATCTTCAGCACCCTGCCCCACCTCAGCCACAACCTTCTTATCCTTCTACAAATCCCTAACCCCAACCGGAGAAACTATAACATCTTGTCTACCAACAATTTTAAGTGGAGAGTTTAACTCCATTTTACTCGTAGACCTCACCACCGACTTCTTACTACTTCCCATGATCAAATATTTTTTTCTAAAGTAGAGGGAGGCGAGGACACCTCACCAGCCACATCCTTCTTCTCCTTTCTACTACAACTCAACATTTCATCAGCCTGCTCCTCACTGCAAGTATCATAACCCTAATTAGGCTTGAATCCTCTTTTCTAAACTTTCCCAAAGTAGGGGATTGTGTATCCTCATCCATGGTAGTAAGAGAGTCTAGCACATAATCCACATCACCCTCTGACGTCGACTCCTTTTCTAGAATGAGTTTCCTCTTCTTAGGTTTTTTCGTTGGCCAACTCCTCCTCAGAGACCATCTCATAACCCTCCTCCTACTTTTTTTGCAAACCTTTAGGGGTAGAAAACGAGATAACAACTTCAAAAGCTTTGGCATAGTCAGAAATTAAGATGATAAGCCCCACATGAAGAACACGGTTCTTCGGGTTTTTCTTATGATTCATAATGCCAACATCCAAAGAGGAAAAAAGATAAAATGTAAAGGAAATCCTTTTCTTATGGCGAAAAGGATTAAGAAAAAAAAATGATAAGCATTTACAGCAGAGAAATGACCTTCAAGGGAAATGAATCGTATGATCTCCTCAGCCACATCCCCCCACAACGCCTTAATATTTTTCCTCTGATATCCACCACTCCTCGTCGTACGAAGGTCTTGAGCTTCATCACCTTTAAAAAAGAGTTGCATGGCATTATGTGCTTCCTTTTTATCTCTGAAGAATTTCATACCCTTTGTCGACAAACCAGTGATGTTAGCTATGAAGTCTTCGTTAACATCAAACTTCGTCCCTCCAAGCTTCAAAACCCTATTGTTCTAATTTTTAGCAAACAGAGTAGTACTATGAGGGTTATTACTATGCAATCTCTCCATATATGGTGCCAATCCTCCTTTCTCAAGGATTTTCTAGACCTCCGACTTCTTTTTAACCGCATCGCATGAGAAAGGTTTTGCGCAATTCCTATCTCCTCCCATGGTTGTCGAACTAACAAAGTCGAGAATTTTAAAAACAATGAGGAAAATTCTCAAGAAAGCGGTGCTAAGAATGCCCACAATTTGTGTGAAGGATTCATGGCAGAGGTGATTAATTATCCTAGTGTTCTATTCTCTATGGATATCAGCCCTCGTACAATCAACTCGACCCAAATCTTGTTTACCACTTCTCCATATCTTAACCAGCCACATGATGAAAGTCATGCACACCCCAAGCCTTAATAAATCATTAATCACCTTAGATTTGGGCATCATGATTAATATTTGCAATAGCTTCTATGGGTAGAGGATTGTTCAGACCCCATTCCCTAGACCCTCTAACTCCAAGATTAGCAAAAATATCAGCAAGTCTATTTCCCTCTCTCAAAATATGAGAGATTTAATAATCATCAAAGAATTTAAGAATATCAATAGAGTCTCTAATCAGATTTTCAATTGTCTAAGAGGTGGTAGCATAATTTTTCAGATTGTTAATGGTATTGAGAGAATCCCCCTCAAGCCAAACTTTCTTGAATCCTTTAGTTTGAGTCCATTATAGGCAGTAGCCGCTTCCGCATAGTGGTTTATCTATTAACTATAGCAGTTTTTATAGCTCTTCTTGTTTCATTTTTATCTTTAGATCGACTATTTTTCCCAATAGATTGAATGGCACTAGCAACAGTAGACATAGCATTTTTTAATGATTGATCTTTTCTTCTTGGTTTAACAAAAAAGCCTAACATTTTCATTATTTTCCTCATTTTTTGCATTCTCGTCAATTGCATCATTAGTTGACATTGAAATGCAAGTTTTTTACGATAATTTTTTTTTTGTATATTCTATTCGCATGTGTTCTTATTTGCCTCCAAGAAATCTTACCAGGAAGATTATCCAAAACATCACTTTCAATTTTTAAAAAAGTATTTTAATTAAATTCAACATCACATTCTAGATTTTCATTTTCATTTTCAACTTCAAAACGATTTACATATTCATCTTCATTTTCATCAACAAAACAATTTTCATTTTCATTTTCATCAACAAAATGGTTTTCATTTTCATTTTCAACAAAAGGATCATTCTCATTTTCATTTTCAACAAAAGGATCATTCTAATTTTCATTTTCAACAAAAGATTTTTCATTTTCATTTTCAACAACATTTAAACAATTTTCATTTTCTAATGTATTTTCAACTAATTCTATAAAAAAATCATCTCTCTGAATATTAAATGTCAACATCATTAAGTCCAACATTTTGTAAACCTTCTACAAACGAATTTTCCATTTCACTAAAATGTGGATTTAAAGACGTACCTGAATTTGTGCCTATTGAAACATTCTCCATAGCATTGAAAGATGGATTTTAAGACATACTAGGACTTGTTTGTATTATCATATTATTCTCCAAATTGACTTCTTACAAATTAGCTTCGTCTATAACCATGGTCTCCTTAATGTTTTCATCTTCAATAGTTGTGGGATTGGATGCTCCACCATCATTCATTGATTTAATTCTCATTCTTCTTTTTCTTTGTCTTTGTTTCTCCTTCTATATCTTTGCTTGAATTTCTTCAAGAGTCAATGTCTTCCTATTTCTCCTCTTATTATGAGCTTTTGAACCCATGATTATAAAATTCTCAAGCACAAATGAATGTCAATAGTGAAATTCTTTAAAAAATTCAATCCAAATTGCAAGTTGAAGACCTATAAGGACAAAATTCTTCCTCATTTGTTCCTCTTAAAAAGTACAAAACTAACACAATTCCACTTAAAAAATTGTTTACATGATGCCTCCTTTCAAAAATTCAATCCAAATTGCAAGTTGAAGACCTGTAAAAACAAAAGTCTTCCTCTTTTTTTCCTCCAAACAAGTAGAAAACTAACACAATTCCACTTCAAAAACTGTTTACATGATGCCTCCTTTCAAAAATTCAATCCAAAATGCAAGTTGAACACCTATAAAGATAAAAGTTTATAGAAAATAGCCCAATATTTCGTATTCATCCGTACATGTGAAATTGCAGAATTCATAGTAAAACTTTGCTAGTAAATTTTTAAAAAAACAATAAAAAAATAAACGAGACCCCGATTTACAAAACAGGATCCCATTTCTAAAAATTTGAAATCCCCCTTGCTTTGTGGTCAATTTTCTGGCTTGTATTTTGGTTCAGGAAAAGCATTGGGAATCTAATCCTAGGCCTTCAACCTGTTTTGACCTGCAAGTTGAAGGTCCTAACAATGTCAGAGAAAAATAGTGAGTTTGGACATATCGTTGATGACTTTTTTGCAAAAAAACTCGACGAAATTAAAACCCATTGTAGATGAGACAATGCAAATTCCAAATATGTAATTTTTTTTACAATTAGATTATTTTTTTATTTTTTAATTAATTTATGATGAAACAGGTCCATAAACTTGAATTATAAGGGGTTTTTAGTATTTTAATAACTTTTTATTAACATAATTTTGTAACGAACGGATTGCACGAGAATGTACTTTAAGAAATTATTTTTAATTTTAAAAAAATCAAAAAATGACAAGTTTAGGTCATCTTATGCGTGACATACACGACAATTTTTCAAAACAACAAATATGGCCATTAAAAAATTAACAAAAAAAAATTAATAAAAAAATATTGAAAACGTGCTTCTGTGAGTTACAAATCTTTTCCCAAAAGGACTTAGAAAAATACAATAATTTAGGTCAAAATATGGATGGCATACACGTGCATGGTATGGTAAAAAAAGGTGACTTTAAACAGTGGTTTTAAGAAACGCCTATTGAAACTCAATTTGTACAATCTAGGTATTGAAATAAATTACATATTTGGAAACTAGACTCTGAGTACTACATTTTATGATTAGTGACCTTTTTGAAGATTTCATCTCTAAGTGCTTCAAATTTTAAGGTCAAATATGTCAAATTCTGAAAATCGGGGAAAACACTTCCACTTTTTGGCCAAGAAGTGGACTCAACTTCTTGCCAGCACCCATGAAAGTGACACTTCAAGAGAAAGTTAAATCCATGCTCAGGGCTTGTAACCTTGATGAAAAATTATGGGGAGAAGCATTTCATACAACAACTTATTTGATTAATTGAAGTTTGACTACTAGTTTAGAAGGAATATCTCTAGAAGAGGCATGGTTAGAAAGAAACCAATAGTTAGACATTTTATAATTTTTAAAAGCATTTCTTATAAAAATATTCCAAAAGAAAAGAGAAGAAATTTGATGTTAAGAGTAAAAAATGAATCCTTGTTGGTTATGATGACTCTAGTAAAGCCTCATGATTGTATGATCCGAAGGCAAACAAACTTCACATATCTATATATGTCAAGTATGAAGAAGAGTGTCACCTTCCAAGTGTTTCTCATGTTGATTTTTTAGAAGAAAAAGATGATAGTGGCACACCATCATTCTTGCTTTAAATATTGAACTAGAAATAGAGTATGCTTGAATCTATAGAAGAAAGAGAAGAAATTGATGAGTTGAATTCAAGCTTAATTTCCACTCCACAATCTAATGTTCCTCTAAGGAGACCAAAATGAACTATGAGAACACCTATTAGGTTGAAAGACTATGAAGTAAATTATGTGTTAATGTCAAGTGTTCTAAGTGCTCATGAACCAAGCACTTTTGATGAAGAAATAAAGGAAGAAAAATGGTAAAACTATATGAATCAATAGATAAATTCAATTCATCAAAATCAAACATGGGAGTTACTTCCTTTACCTATTGGAAAGAAAGCCATTGATTATAAATGGGTATTCAAAATCAAGTTTAAATTTGATGGTTCAATTGACAAGAGCAAAGCAAGATTGGTAGCCAAAGGCTATAAAAAATTGAAGGTGTTGATTAAGAGGAAACCTTTTCTCCAATTGCAAAGATGATCACAATTAGAATGTTGATAGCACTTTCTTCCCATCATAGTTGGGAAATTCACCAAATGGATGTCAAAATTCATTCCTAAATAGAGAATTGATAGAGGAGGTATATGTCACACAACTTTTGGTTTTTTTGAAAAATGGAAGGAACAAATGGTGTGTCACTTAAAAAAGATACTATATGGTTTCAAACAAGCCCCGCAAGCTTGGTACTCAAAAATTGATAATTGCTTTCTTCAAAGGGGACTTAAAAAATATGATGTTGATCCAAGTTTATACATTAAGAACTTTGACAAGGTATTTTTAATTGTTTTATATGTTGATGATTTTCTCAAAACTGGGAATAGTCAATCACTAATACAAAATGTAAAAAAAGATATGAAGATAAATTTTGAGATGTATGATCTTGGATTACTTCATTACTTTCTTGGAATTGAAGTGTGGTGAACACCTAGAAAATATTTCTCTCTCAAATGGAGTATACAAAATAAATTCTCTCAAGATTTAAAATACAAGATTGTAAAGCTTCATCAACACCAATGGAGACATGAACTAAGTTAACTAAAGACCCAAATGGTAAATCAATTAATGAAACCCTATAAAGGATTTTGATAGGAAATTTGATTTACTTAACTACTACTTGTCGAAACATATCTTATGCAATTGGAATCTTGTCTTGATTCATGGCTCATCCAAAACATAGTCATTGGTTAGCTACAAAGCAAACTTTGAGATATCTTCAAGGAACATAAAATTTTGGATTGAAGTATATAAAAAGTGAAGATTTCAAACTTGTTGGATTTTCAGATTTAGATTAGGTAGGTTACATAAACTCTAGAAAATCAACACTTGGTTATTGCTTCAATCTTGAATATGTTATTGTCTCATGGAGTTGTAAGAAGCAACCTAATGTTGACATGTCATCCATTGAAGCAAAGTACAAGGTAGTTGTTGCAACAACTTGTGAATCAATATGGCTTAGACGACTTCTTGAGAATCTTCAGCATCCACAACCTAATCCAACAATTATATATTGTGGTAATCAAAGTGTGTTGAAGATGTCTTAGAATCCAATGTTCAACGTTCATACAAAACATATTGAAGTATACTATCACTTTATTCATGAGCATGTTCTCAATAAGGAAATTGAACTAGTCTATACACCAACCAATGAACAACTTGAAGATGTTTTCACTAAACCTTTGTGCAAGGTTAAGTTTGTATACTTTTGAGAAGGTATCAATGTTAAATGTTCTTCATTTGTAAATGGGTAGCTATTAAACCTATTTATTATAAGCGCCCCCATCATCTAGTTGAGTTGTGTTGTCTGATCAAATAAAGTTTATGAGGGGGTATTAAAAAAATATTATATTTAATCACATTCAACATAGTTGTTATGTGCACTCATATCTCATGCAAGAGACACATCTCTCCAAAAATATTATCTATTTAAAGATATTTAAAAAAACATTTATTTGACAATAGAGAAAATATATTCAAGCTCTCTAATTTCAACAATAAATGAATAAAGAATTTGTCATTTTATTGTTTCATTAAGCTAGGTTTGTGCTAGTTCAATTGATTGCATGATTGGATGATCCTTTGTTAAACCCTCTACCCATAACTACATCAATAGATAAAATCAAATTAATTTAAGATAATTTACATCTTTAATTAAAAATATATATCACCTATACATTAAGCATTCCATAAAGAACAACTAAATTAAAAGAAATCCAAAACTAATAAGAAAAGTGAAGGATATGACCATTATAAAATATAAATTAAACACTTTTCCAAACAGGACATATCCACCTAATTAAAATATGAAGAATGAGGAATAATAAGTAGGTTGAGATTTAGACAAATGATACTCAAGACTTATGTATTTATTGCAAAGATTTACACTAAACTATAAATTAAGCAAGCCAACTTAAAGTGCAAAACATCAATTGAATGTGTAGCCTTAATGTTGTAGTCAGTCCAGGTCAGGATTGTGTCAACACTTAATGTGTGTGGGTGAGCTGTGAAAACAATTGGACATGATTGATTCATTCTAATTCATGGCAAACATCTTTACTACCTCATTTTTCACGTGCTCTTCCCCTTTTTGCCTGCTATAGAGAAGCATTATACTCGTTGGTATGTCTGGAAATCTCCAGATTACCTTTTATTGCTGGTTTTTTCAATTTTTTTAACCAGTCTGCTCATGCCCACTTGTTTGATCTCTTGTTTTATAGTTTTTATTGCACTTGCTTGATTTTTGGGTCTCCTCCTGCTTTTCTTGTATGTTGGCTGAGTGCATAATATTCGGAATCAATCATTATAGAATGTCATTTGCCTTCATTTAAATGGCTGAGTTAGAAACTTATGCTCCTCCAGAGGAAGTAAAATTTCTGCAATGTGGTCATCTGAATAACCATCAACAAGTTTTTGTCCCAATCACTGCAGAATGCAAGACAGATGGGGCAGTTGCGAGGCTTAACTGTGGCAATTCAGGTGATTGTGGGTTGAAAGATGATGCACACCCACAAGAGAATTTGAGTAATTTTTGCCCTTCTGAGAAGGCTGGGGAGAAATCAGAATCTGTAATTAGTGCCGTGAGTTTTAAATTTGGGTGCCTGCAAGTGTCAGATTCAAGCGTCCTGCTTGACACCAAAGATGTTGTGGGTGTGGATCTGACTGTGAAAGAGGATCGGGGACTAGATCTAGAAATTGGTGGGGAAATACAAAGTGGGGTTGGCACTTTTTGGGGTTCTGCAAAGAGACTTTTCGGGAACGCCTTAGATAGATTCATGTCAGGAGATAATAATCAGAGCTTTGATGGGTCAATTGCCGAGGCCAAAAGAATTGAACCCACAATTTGTGGTAGTGCAAATGTGGATATGGGTAAGCCCGCAGTGGAGAACCTTGGGTCCGAGGTTGCAATTCCAAAATCAAAATGTAAGAATGGAGAAAATCAGAGGAATACAAAGTTTATTGGGTTTGAGAAGTTGAGGAATGAAAATGGCAACCGTCACATTAAACACAGTAACAAAAAGCCTCCCAGGCCCCCTAGGCCCCCTAGGCCTCCCAGACCACCAAAGGAAACCACAGATCCTTCACAGCAGAATCTGATGAAGGCTATGTTAAGGAGAGCCAAGTTGGAAAGAACTACATATCTGAAAGAAAAGCAAATTGCAAAATCTAAATCATCTAATTTAAGTGCTTGGGCTCTTGCATTCACTCTGTGCTTCTGTTTTGTACTAATCTTTCAAGGTACTATTCCTTAGGCTTCTCCTACTTGAAAAAAGTATTGAGGTGTTGGGTTGGTTTTACCTGTTTAGATCAGGGATTCTAATAGATATTATGAGGAATTTTTATTGGCTTTCTCATCTGTAGGAAAGCATAGAGATGAAGTTTTACATTTGCTTCTGCAATTTTTTATAGGTGTATTTTCAGAAGGGAATGGCAGTGTTCAAATCTCACCAGAAGCAGCAGTACAAGAAAGTACACTCTCTGTACATAAGTATGCTAACCATGCTACCAATGCTGAATCTTTGCATGCAATGTAAGTATCATCTCTAAATTCTACTCTGTACTCTTGGTACTCAACTGGCATTTTCCTGGTCATTTGTGGATGTTGTCTTGACTAATTTTTATTGTTGCTCTTTTGGGTATCATTCTTTTGCCTTGTTTGTGATGCTGTGAATGATTTCCTAGTTGAATATGATGTGTCCCTCAAGGCCTACATTTGCATCATAAATGAATTGTTACTCTTTACACAGTTTGGCATCCTTCTTCAGAAAAGAAAAAATCCTTCGTCAGAAAGTTGTGTTTCTGCTTTGAAAACATATTTGACCTAAAATTTTAACTTCAATAACTATGGTCTGAGCACTGTTCTGTGTAATCATGAACCACTTGCAGGGAACAAGGACAACCCTCTGGTTCTTTCTACCACGTTGGGTATGCAATGGATAAAGCCGGATCAATAGAATCAGATCAAGGGTCATGAATTCTTTCCAAATTTTAAATTATCTTTGTACAGGTAAGAAAGCCTGATCAGTTCTGGAAGGATTCCCGATATAACTCCAGGGCACCTACGCTTGGGGTAAATGGTAGTCTATTACCAAATAAGCTGATGTCAACTATGTGCATTGTAGAATAAAACTGGGTTGTAGCTGTTCAGTCAGCTACCTACCTAGGGCGTTGATAAGCTGCAGAATATGCCACCTAATGAGGGTGGATTTAAAAATTTGTATTTAATAAGATTACATATAAAAATAAAAAGAATTGTTTAAACCGTTTATGCTAATGTTTTTGATAAATAAAGCAATAAAACAAGGGTGCTGGTCCGATTACAGGACCGTTTATGCTAATGTTTTTCACATCACTATTAAGCAATTTCAGTTATTTATAACATACTTAGAGAATTTTGATTTTTTTAATGAATAAGTGAGTATATTGTCTTTTGTAAAATAGCTTTATACATATTAAAAGAAGTGGGTGAAAAAAGTCACACTCTAAAAGTTCAAATAGGGCAATAACTCGGAACAAAATGTAATTACAACAAGCTATTATGCAGTGGGAGCAAGAGCACTAGGAGTTAAACATTTAATTTGAACTCTATAATTGAAATCAAAATTAAAATCCATTTCGAGAGATTATACATATTATATGACTAAATCCAATGTGCGATGATGAAAGTGAAATTGATCCCGATCTAATGTACATAAAGGGACTTGAACAATATTGCAATGTAAACAAAATCTTAATTTATAAAATAAATACAATCATAGATTAAAAAATATTTTTTTTAAAATTATTTTTTTTGTAAATTTGAATGATTTACACAAAAATCTCTAGGGATTAAGTTTTGTTGAGATTATAGTCATAACATCATAAAGGAAAAGGTCAAGATTTGGGTCAAATTTGAGGAAATAGATACCTTAGTTTAGTGGAGGTTGAGTTGGGATATCTATCTTAGCATTTTGCAAGCAATATAATGCCTCAAGAGCATAAATAAGGTTTAATAGTGGTCTAAACTAACGCAAGCACCTAAACTTAGTCTCAACAACTCTAAAAATTTGCTCTTCTACACCACAATCATGAAAAATAAACAAAAGAAGGTTTATAGTGAGGATTCCAAATTCTCTAATGCTTCTTATAAGGAACAATATTTATGAGAATCCTATTGCTTTCCAATAACCTCCCACTCTTGAAGAATGAAAGACCGAATGTTTAAAAAATAAAATAAAATTGAAATGCATAAACCCTTCATATTCCTTGTGTTGCTTGCATTTCTATGAATTCAATGCTTCCTCTAAATTAATGTTTGCACATTTGTTGTAGCATTTGGTATTTTGTTGTCTATATAAATCAACAAATTCACTAAAACAACTTTTCTAGGTCATATTGAGGTTTGCAATTTAATTTCATAGTTCTAGAGATGTCTCATACCATTCCATACTCTCCCTTGAATTTACCACAAAGTCCCTACTTTAACAAAACCCACTAAAAAGAAATGAATTTCATGAAGTTAATGTGTAAAACTACTCCAAAGATTAATGCCAACAAACAAGATCCTAATAGTCCTACAACTTGACTCATTTTTGGATCACATCTCACCCATTAGGAGGATTTTGGGGACAAGTTAATGCATAAAATTACTCCCAAGGTTGATAACAACTACCAAGACCCTAATGGTCCTATAACTTGACCTGATTTTTTCAACCACATCTCCCCCATTTAGAGGATTTTGGGATTTCAATTAATAAGAGTTGATGAAAAATTATTTTTTCAAATGTCGTATTTCCTTTCATCATAAGACAAACATTATCCAAAACATGACACATTTTTATCTTCATGTG
The DNA here is from genome assembly GCA_007115665.2 of Sequoiadendron giganteum. NCBI lineage: Eukaryota > Viridiplantae > Streptophyta > Pinopsida > Cupressales > Cupressaceae > Sequoiadendron > Sequoiadendron giganteum. Next base: position 189,702,874 of record CM021109.1, read on the forward strand.
AACTGTCCTCCTCACTACTCTTTCTAAGAATGAAACCTCTTTGCATCCCTATCATAGATGTTGGCATAAACAGTTTCAAAGAATAACCCTTCCATTCGTATGGATCAAAATTTTGTATTTAGAAGTGCTTACTAATGTGACCTTGGACTTTCCAACATAAGGATTAAAAATAAACATCTTCCCATTCAACTAAGCCTATATTGATTTTTTCTCCTATGATAGACATCATATCTCTCTCTCATAGAGATATAAGCTCCCAAAATATAATATTACAAACATCTAATAGAAAAACATCTACCAACATTAGATCCTTAAACTTAAGAGTAATTGTTGGAAAAGAAGGTATAAGCTGCAGCAATATGAACATAAATATGTGGTTGCAAATCTGAAATTATGTTTACAAGATTACCATAAAATGATTAAGTGATTAACAATTACAATAATGAAAGAAAAATTTGCAATACCACAAGTCATCAACACAAGTGACACAAGATATGCGTGGAGAAACCCTTGTGGGAAAAAACTCCACACCCAAAGAGATCTAATGTTTGTATTAATCTTCAAGGAAGTGCATCAATACAATAATCCTCTCTATAATCCAACAGCACTTCGTCATCCTGAAACATGCAAAGAACTCATACTAAACCACCATCCCAAGGCTCTAATATATTCACCCCCATTGTCAAATCTCAACAACTTTATCTTATAATCTGTTTGTTTCTCAACTAAGGCTTTAAATTCCTTAAACTTAGTGAAAACTTCAAATTTTGCATGTAGAAAATGAATCTAGGTGTATCTTGACACATCATCAATGAAAGTAACACAATAACGATATTTTCCAAAAGAGTCAACAACCATTGGTCCAAACACATTCAAATGAATGATGTCTAATAATCTCTTAGCTTCATCAGTCCCATTAGGAAATGATGATCTATTTTTTTTACCAAACACACAATGCTCACAAAAATCATTTTTACCAACAAAATAATCAGAAAGATTGCCAGCCAACTTTTTATTCAAAATAATCTTTAAGACATTTTTCACTTATGTGACCCAATCTATGGTGCCACAACATACATGCATTTTCAGTACCCGTTACATCGACAAAATTATAAAAAGTGGAGGCATTAAGCCTAAATAAAGTCCCTATCCAAGATCCTTTAGTAATCACCAAACTCCCTCTTACCAACCTGCAACCAAACTTGTCAAATGTCACATAAATTCTACAATCATTTAACTTGGATACTAAAATTAAATTTCTCGCAAGTTCTAGAATATGTAGAACATGATAAAGGGTCTTAATCCTCCCATCATTGAAACACAAATTTTCCTTTCCCTTACCAAAAATCTTCATGTTGTCATCACCAAGGAAAACTTTTCCCCCATCATAAACTGAATATGAAGTAAACCACTCCTTGTGAGGAGTCATATGGTAGGAGCAACCTAAATCAATAAGCCTAGAATCATTACTAATAGTGTTAGTAGAAATAAACAAAGCATCAGAATCACCATCTTTAGAGGAATTTTTTGTGGAAGCATCCAAACTCTTTTTCTTGTTCCTACACTCCTTTTTCACATGCCCTCTTTTACCAAAATTCCAACACTTTACTCTACTCTTTCAGGGGATTTTAGAACATCCTTTAGACTTGTCTCTCTTCTTGTCCCCTTTAGGCCCTCCTTTTTCTTTACATCGTCCTCATACATGCAAGGCACCTTGGGAGCCCACATTCATGGACTTTCTCCTCATTTCTTTTGAAAGAAGTATTGCAATGAGACTTGGTGTACATGTTTTGCACACATGCCCCGTCGAAGGCAAGGACGTCCCTTTTTTTTTTGCTTTTTCCTTGCTCCTGCTATCTTGGTCCCTTCTCGCTTGCTTCGCTTTTGCCTTCATTTTTTACTTTGGGGAAAATTTTCCTATGGATTTGGGTGTTTTCGTGATGCCTAAGTGAACTGCCAAGGTTTTGTTAACTATTTAGAAGTTACAAAAATTTCACTGTGGGTCGTCATCCGTAGGTTTTCGTGTGTAGGTCACTATTTGTGGGTTTCCATGTGCGGGTCATCATCCACGAGTATCTGTTTGTGGGTTGTCATGTGCGAGTTTCCATGTGTGGGTCGTCGTGTGCGGGTTTCTATGTGCGTGTTTTCGTTTGTGGAATGTTGTTGCTAATGGCACTGGACTTTCTGACTTTTTCACTCCAAATCTTCGCATTTCCAAAAAGGGTGCAAACGCCAAGTTTTCAACATCTGGGGCCCATAAAATGAATGTTTTCACATGCCCAAAGAGGTTTGAGTCAAATTCACCAAGTATTTAGATTTTGTGGAAATTTCACTAGAGAAGTTCATCTGCAGGTTTCTGTTCGTTGAAGTTTGTTTATGAAATGATGTTGCTAACGGTGTTGGACCTTTCGGCTTCCACATCCCAATTTTTTGCATTTTGCAAAATGAGTCGAATCCTAAGGAAATATGTCTAGACACTCTTTCTACCTCTTTTCCCATGTGCTAAAATTGAAAAATATCAAATTTAACAAGTTTTGTGACTGTGTAAGTTTCACTGTAGGTTGCTATCTACAGGTTGTTGTTTGTGGGTTGTTGTCTATGGGTTGATGTCTATGGACTGCTAACTGCGAGTTGTTATTTGTGGGTTGTTGTCTGCGGGTTGCTATATGCGGGCTATTGTCTGCAGGTTGTTGTCTATGGTTTGTTGTCTATGGGATGTTGTCTGCGGACTGCTATCTGTGGGTTGTTGTATGAGGGCAGCCGATTGTGTGTCTTCTTGCCCCTGGGGCCATTTTCTCACTGCTTTTATCCTTGCTGCTTCCACCCCAAGGGAACCCACCCCTGGGTCCGCATTTATGCAAATGATCTGAATGAACTCCAAATACTAAACGATGATGAATTTTATGATCTTTTGATGATGAATGAATGGATCTAACCTTGGATTTGTAGGATTTGATTGATGTTTGCCTCATTATATGTGAAAATACTTATTGCACTATGTGTGTGTAGGATTTATGGAACCTACTAAGGGACCATCAAGGAGGCTCATTGAGAAGGTTGACAAAGGAGAGGATGTCCATAAGGAACCTATGTGAGATTGCAACAAGGATAGAGATTTCAACTCAAAAAGAGAGTTGAACAAGGAAAGAACACATAGCTACAATCATCATTCATTTTATGCTTTCCTCTCCTCCTAGCACCCATCAATAGAGTTGGCACTAGAAGAAGGAGGAACTCTTCGAGAGGATGAAGCTACAATGAGAAGAGTGCTTTCACGCAAGATATATTGGGGACCATGCACTTCAAATCAAACATGCTCAAACAAGGGAAGTGTTGTCTACCAAAATCAGGAACATGAGGAAGTTGTTTTATTTTCCACCAAATGATAATGATGATTGTCAAGAGTTGTCCGCCCGAATCAAGAGTGCCCTATCTTCTTTCCAGTAACACAAGTCTGCAAGAGGATTCATTTGATCAAATGAAGGATGCTACAAATACACCAACACAAGGGAAGACTTAAACAGTTTTCAGCTACAAGAAAAGGCATCTAAAAGACAAAACAACTATAATAACTAAAAGATGAAATAGGCTACAAGATAAAATAGAGAAGAGGACAAAATAGTCTATTTTAAATTGTGAATATTGGGGGTAGGTGAAACCCTAAGCTGTAACAAATTTGGGCCACTCATTGTAATTAAATCTTAGCCATTCACTTCACTTTTGGAAAACTATAAATAGGGGCCTTCTCCTCATTTGTAAGTGGTGGTGAACTATTGTAAAGGGAATTTTACAACAATATAAGGAAGCATTGTATTATTTTGGGTGTTTTCTTTGAGTTTTCTCATTTTGCATGCATGATTCAACCTCCATGTTAGTTTTAGCTTGTTAGTTTCTTGAATGTATTTAATGGTGGTTTCTATTATAGTATTGGATGCACTTCCAACTCATATTTTTTGTGGTTTATTGATGATGAATCACTTTGCAAAGCTAGTCTAAGCTAATTCATATGTTGCAATTTAGTTCAATTGTATATTCATGAGGTGAATGCACAATCTAAAAATTTGTAGACCTTAGAAGATTGCACTATTTTTGTGTAGTTGTAGGTTTCTCTTGGTTAAGAAAAACTCGGTTATGTAGGAGTTTGTATATTGTAGCATCATCCATTGTTATTGTTCATTCATAGCTTAGATTTAGAATAGCTTCTCTCAACCCTTGCCTCTTTTTCTATTTCTTTTAGTCTTTGTTAGTTTAGGATTCCAAGAATCACAACAATGCTAAATCTAATGAGCATAATGAGTTTCATCTTGTTGTTCTGAGTGGGTAGTCACTGTTCATTCACTTCCAACCCTTTGAAACTCCATTTTCAAACCCAACTTACCATGATTTGTAAACCATAAAGGCCTCCTTGTGATTACCAACAAATCACATCAACCAATTGAACTATTCCAAGCATTGTCATGACTTGACAGCCAAGAGACCTTGGGGTGATTTCTAAAACATTAGTTGTAGAAATTACCTTTCAAGAGAGGCATTGCACTTGTGTAGTGTTTGTGTTGAGAAGGTGCAAAAACACCCATCAACAAGACTATCCATCTTTTGTTCTATACCACCACCACTTATGGCAATAATTAGATTTTCCCAAGATTCAAGTAAAGAGAAAAGAAATAAAACACATTTATCTTCTTCTTCTAACTTAACATTTACTAATGCAAGCTGACTTAAAATCATATTAAAAGCATTTAAATGTTTTGTAATAGAATCATCGTCCTTCATTTCCAAAAAATACAAATGTCTTTTGAGATACAACTTATTAGTTAAACTTTTAGTTTGATAGATATCACCTATCCTCTTCCACAAATTGTATATAGTGGATTTTGTGACCAGTGACCTTTGACTCCCCTAAATCATACAAACCAAGATTCCAAATGAGAGAAAAAGAATACTAACACCTCAAGGATTAGCCTAGTTGGATTCAAAACAAAGAAAGATGAAAAGAAAAACTGATTATACCTTGTCTTGAATCGATCCTTTGGTTGGCCCTTGATGTAGATGGAAATATGTGCTCATTAGATGACAAATCTAATGCAAAGTGGTTGAAATGCAATGGAGGATACAAATGGTAAGATGAATGGGGAGTGAATGCAAATGGATGTGATAGAAAGCTTATGGAATGCAAGTATGGAGGCTCTAATGACTTAAAATCATAAGTTTGTTACAAAATGCATGAGGTCCCTTAAAGCATTTAAGAGGGGGGTATTTATAGAGGAATTTCAATTCTCTAGAGAATTCAATGGTCGAGATTGAGCCACCATGGCCAAGATGGAGGGCTATGGTGAGTTGAGGACTCACAAGCCCTCACATCTTTCCATGTGGTAGATGAAGTGTCACAAGGACACATGAGGTGGAAGATGACATGTGATGGAGGTACTTGCAAGTACCTTGGCATGTGACTGATGTGACCTCTCAATGATCACATGGGGAAGGGGAAAGCCTTCAGAGAATAAAAGTGAATTTTAAATTCACAATGATTGGCAGTATCCTAAGGATAAGACAAGGTTCCCATAAGGGTAAGTTGAGAAGTACCTTGGATAAGACAAGGTGCTTATAATAGAAGGTTCCTAACCCATGTGACTAATTTGACCTCTCAATGATCACATGGGGAAGAGGAGATTCCTTGGAAGAATAAAAGTGAATTTTAAATTCACATGATTGGGAATAGAAGGTTCTTGGCTTCATGTGACCTGATGTGACCTCTCAATGATAACATGGGGAAGAGGAGATTCCTTGGAGGAATAAAAATTAATTTTAAATTCACATGGGGAAGACAAAAAGGAATTAAAAATTCATTGGGGAATGAGAGAGTTGACCAAAGGGGGTTTGATTAGACTAACTAATCACTGATTAGAAGATAATTAGTGGCTAACGAAGATTAAGAGCCAACTTGCAAAAGTTGGAAGATGTGACACATCTTAATCAGGGATTAGCCATGTACACATCCCTAATGATAGGATTAGGAGATGGATTAGGATTAAGGAAAAGGATGTGTCATGTGAGGAATTAAATAAATGTCATATTTATTTAATTCATTTGATGAAAATGAGAGTAAAGGGGGTAAGGTATTTAATCATTAACTAAATACCTTAGGGATTAAAGAGGGATTAAGGGTATTAATTAGATAATAGCAATATTACCTAATTAACGTGAATAAGAGGATGTTTAGATGAAAAGGGATAAATTTGGACAAATGTAAGTGTCCAAATTTGGATGTCTACAGCTTCTTCTGAAACATTCAAGAGGATGAAATCCATCAGACACAACCAAATGGTTCCTCATGCCTTCTTATCCATTTTCTTCCAATCTTCATTGAACATTTTCTCTGGTTTCATTTTCTTTTAAATTACCAACCACTGATCTCTCTCTTCAATGAGATCCTCCATCTTCAACTTCCACATCTCGTAGCCAGTGCAATTGAATTTCTCAATATCCAAATGAGAGGTAGAGGCCATGGTTTTAAATCTTCTTCACAAATATTCAAAACCCACAATGCACAAGCTCCCACTGCAACCAAAAAACCTTCAACACTCAAAAGAAAGGTGTCCCTCTCTTAACAAAATTGTTAGCTTTGATACCAAATGTTGGAAAAGAAGGTATACCTTGCAGCAATGTGAACTTAAATATATGGTTGCAAATCTGAAATTATGCTTACAAGATTACTATAAAATGATTAAGTGATTGATAATTCCAACAATGAAATAAAAATTTGCAATACCACAAGTCATCAACACAAGTGACACAAGATATACATGGAAAAACCCTTGCAAAAAAAACTCCGCACCTAAATAAATCCAATTTTTGCATTAATCTTCATGGAAGTAAGTCAATACAACAATCCTCTCTATAATCCAACATCACTTCATCATCCTGACAACCTGCAAAGAACTCATACTAAACCACCATCCCAAGGCTCCAATGTATAGAAATTTGTGGGAGGGAATACCACAAATGGTATCCCAAAACAACAAGAAAAACCACCTGGAAAAACCCATGTCTCACTTAGTGGAAAACCCATAAACATGGAATAAAATATTCAATAATCACATGGGCACCTAACCCACAACCAATCAAAATGATTCAAACCCAAGTGCTCCATAAGTCTCTGACGGCTCTGATGGCTACATGCATGAACATGCACCAACATGTAAACCTGGGCACCCAACCATACAAGAGCATGCAAAACATGAAAATAGCATGCAAGGACATGCACACTCAAGTGGTCCCAACCCAGAAAGTTGGACGCCTAAGAAGAATATTCTCCTGGGATGCCTTGTAATCACCACCATGAGGGGGTCGCCTCTTTGAATGCAATTATAATTTTTCATAGGAAAATAAATAATAAACATTTTGTCCCTCATGTCCTCTACAACACTTTCCAAAGAACATGGAAATCAACATAGGCTAGCAATTATAATTCACCTATCCTAACTGTAATTCTAAGAGATAACTTACATTTCTTGGTCATGGTCTTCTCTAACCCTTCTTGATCCACCCTAAATAATATGAGCATACATGATCTACCATCTCCAAACTAAAATCACTAACTAGCCTATTAGAGATGAGCTTTATTTTTGGACATGTATCAAAAATGGAATTGACCTTCTTGTCTTTCACTCGGATGTGGAAAAATTAAGTGAGCCCCTCTCGATTGTATGAGTTAACATCAATCTTGTAAACACCCTTATAAAAATTAGCACAAGACAACCTATCATCCACTTTAGAGATGTGTTCAATCTCTTTGATTTTACCTCAATAGTAAGTGTTCCTATCTTTTACCTTCTTAGACCAAGTAGGTGCCAACTCTAGGTGCAACTTCCAACACCTATCCACCATATGCCCATTTTTCTTACATTTTACCTTGATAACCTCTTCATCCTTCTAACCACCTTATGTCTACCCTTCATCCTATTGATTATGATTGTAGGAATAACTACCCTTCTTATCCAACTCAAAATAATGGGCTTGGGAACATGGTTGTTCATTATCCTAGGGATTTTTCTACAAGGATGGGTCTCTTGAGGTGTCCAAACAACCCTCCTAGATTTTATCATAAGGAAATATCTCTTTTTTATTCCACAAAAATACTCTTATATACTTCATCAAGACCTCACAATCCACAATATCCTTTTCAATTTGTACCACTTTCTTCTTAAATTAATTTGTATAAGATTTGATACTTTTCCCTTGCCTTTACCTTAATTAATTCTATTGCATCCTCCTTCCTTCCTCATGGAAAATAGGGTAAAACTATTTTATTACTATCCCTTTAAAGTAATCTCACTTGGATACTAGTGGTAATTTTATAATCTTCAAAGGATGTGCATAAACACCATAACAAGAGCATGCCCAAACAAATTTAACCTTACAAAAAAAATAGTTTATAGCAATAAATCTTATAAAGATTGAAATAAACCTCTACTTGAGAGACCAATTGATTGAGATGCTCTGCACTAATCTCTGCATCATCATCAAATTCTCTTGCAATTATTAATATCATTAACCACGCTCTTGTTCTGATTTTAAACTCAAAAAGAAACAAATCACCACTCTCACTCACTCTAGTAGAGGGTATAAAAAATATTAATCAACCTCAACTAAAAAATACAAAAGATAGGCTATACAAATCTTCTTTGATACCACTTTATTCGTAAATAGAGAGGGTATTTGTAAAGTTCCCTTATTAGCTAATTATATTGAGCAGCTTGGTAATATACATCTACCTAATGGAATAGATCATCCTCTATGAGGAAATCATTAGTAACAAGAATTTGCAGTTGATTACCAACCAAGGACATGATTCTTAAGATGATGCCAGTACTGTATGCATGACTGGGAAAGTTCTAGGTAATTCTATGAAGTATTAACATAGCAAGCAAGTTTACTATTTTGAAAAGGAACAAATTTAAGAAATCATACAAGATCTATATAATAAATTTTTGCTACCAAAATAAAGCTATGGGTAAGTTATCACCTATGTAAGTTAACAAAGACTATTTGGCAATATCTATAGGTGATTAAAAAAAATCAATTAATAGTATAGTGTAGAAGGAAAACAAACTAATCACTAGATTAACAACAGAGTAGCATCATATCTCAAGTGGTCCCTTACTCGGGTATCAACACTCTTTTTCTAATTTACAAGATAACTAGTTATTCTAATCTCCATGTACAGTCGATTCAATGATTCAAATTTAATTTAGATGAAAGATTTATTCTTGCTTCTTCAAATGGAAATACAATAGTTGAAAGAAAAAAATGATATTCTCATTACAAGTACAAAATTCTATATAATAACTCAACTCTTAAAAAACTATGAATTTAAGTGCTACTTGTCATTCTTGCAAAATAGGAAGAGAATTATTAGTGATAAATACATGAGAAGAAAATTTGAAAGTAAAGTCCTAATTTGAATCTACCATCAAAGAGAAAGAATCTTCTTTCATAGGCTTGTGTGAGTAATGGAAAAGGTAGAGGTAATGAACAAAAGAGTTTGTGACCTTGTAGAAAAGTCTCTCATTAAATGATAGAAATTTATATTCTCAATGGTTTGTAGCTAACTTGGCTTCAAGCATTACTTCCTTCATTGCAGGTTCATAGTTCCTCGGTTGTGGGCTCGCAACGTTTGTGGTTGCGTACTATTGAATATAATCGATTGCTTCCAATTGGTGCATATAAGATTAGATACTACACAAAGAACTTGTTCATTACAACCAACATACTTTATCACAACATTTCATCACATTTTAAAAATAATTACACACATATGCAAATATCCATCAACTTATCAATAACTACTTCTATTTTTTTATGATTTAATTAAAGTGTGTTTGAAAATTCCAAAATATTAGCATAATAGAGGAAAAAATCTTAATTAAGACAACAATTTTATGGCTCATTACCCACAACTAAATTCATATTTTCCCTCAAATAGGAGGTGGTCTCTTGTTTCTCATCAACACTAGCTCTCAGAAGTCTTATGGTTATTTACTTCATTTCCTGTGGATAAAATAAAATTATTTTTGATGCTCTATCCTTGTCCACCTATTATTTTCTTGTTCTTCATCATAAGCACTATACCTGACCAGTGTAGTATTGTACACTACAACAATGGAAACTGAAATTCGAGGGGCAACCAAATAACACCATATTTGGTGGCTAATTTGATGTATTTATGTCCCTTTTTTATTGCTACATAGAATTTTTGTGATGGGTGGGTCTCTTTTATTTTCAATTCATTTGATAAATCTTCCCACCTAAGAGTAATATGTCTCATCGCTTCCCTTCCTTCATGTTGGGCTAGGTCAATGAATATTTCATAATTTGACTTCCTTGTCCTAAGAACTTTAGTGGCTACATCTGGATACTATATGAGTGTTATCCAATCCTCCAAAAACTATTGAGGGTCCTTTTCCTCCACCCTTAGCTTGAGTGGCACTCACTTCTCCATCTCCCTATAATCTTGCATTTATTGCCCTTTATTTCTCTTGTTTTGGATGAACGAGGCCAATGCATTCAACTAAAGATCTCCCATATATAGTAGTGGGTTCCATGTGGTTTCATAGGGTAGAGCATACTCGTGTAGGTAAAACTCACATAGTTGATTCCTCACCCATGGAGTAGAATCTTGAAAATTGGAGAAAAATTGACAAGGTGTTGTCATTGAAGATGGGAGATCATAATATATCTGCATAAATTGAAAGTTAAAAAAAATCTATTAAAAATAAATCATATACCCTCGCTGATTGTCTAGAATTCATAATTTGTGGTGACATGGTGGCCAACTGGTCCACCTTCCTTTTTAGCCTCACAGTTTCCATGTCCTTTTTCTTAATTTCCTCATCAAAATTTTGTTTTAGTTTTCATTTTCAATTATCAATTCCCTCTCCTTGAGATTTCCTTCAATATTTTCCATAGCCATAATGTGATGGCTAGATAGGATATCCTAGGAGTAGTTGGTGTTCAATGTCCCCTCTAATCTACCCAACTTCCTATTGTTGCACCTATCTCTAATACTGCCAAATGTGTGAGTTGTTCTAGTCCTCCTATCAGCTTCTACTAGAATAATTGGAGTTTCTCCTCCAATTCCTCTATTCATTGCAAAGAATATTATAGTTCCTCATTGGAATCATCACTATCACTCCAATTTGGAGAAGCAAGAGATGAACTTGGGTATTTTGAAAAAATAGCTCCTCACTTTTAGAACTTGATTTTGAATCTATAAAAACTAGATTCAACTCCTTAGAATTTGTTTTTGAGGTTGGCCCTTTCATCTTGAGGTGATGTGATCACTTGGGGGCTGACAATGGGACCCCCCACTTCTTAGCAGTCCTTCAGGATGAAGGAGCTACTAGTTTCCTTTTTGCAACATGTGACTTTACATTTGTAGGTTGTTAAGGCACATTTTTTAGTGCCCCTCCTATTTGTAGCTTATAGTTGTGAGATCAGTAGTTCACCTTCTCCATTTCCTTGTGATTTTGTGGTGATTGTATTATGGTTCTAAATGGTGTGTATGAACCCTTGTATGTTCAAGATGAGGATTCCTCAACATGTCAATTGTTGGCATTTGGTATATTTCTATGCATGGTTTATCATTATGATTCAATTTAGTGATGTTCATTATATATGTTGTGTGTAAATGCGATCTTGATTATTGACGTTCAGAAGAAATGATTTATATGGTAGATACATGGATTTTATTTTATGCTTTATGTTATTGAACCCTATTAGGTGATTATGATGTGCTTCAACTATATACACATTGAGTAGGTGCCCTCGGCATGAATTGAGTGGTTACAAGTATAGGGTTATTTCTCCACCTGGCTACATAGGTTTAGTTATTCCCCAATGGTGGTTAATTCAAAAATTTCATACTAGACCTCCTTACCTATTCCCCAATCGTACTTGAATCAAGTATGGTATGGGTTGGATGAATAGTAGAAATGATATCTTCCCTCTCTCAACTCTTAATATAGATATCCAAGAGGGGATCCTTGGAAGGGAGATATATGTTGATCCCTCTATGACTAATAATTAGAATACAAACGCCTTTAGAAATGAAGTAATAGATATTAAATAGTTAACTCATGACCAAGATCAATGGATACTAAAAAATAGGGTGATAAGGGGCTCAACATGTGTAAACCTTTATGTGAAGTTAGGTTCAATATGGTAGATGTATCAACAAGAAATGAAAGTTGCAATAGTCCATCTATTTTTCCCTGTCCCCAAGAGTAACTTCATAAAGGCAAGATTTGTTATGACTAGTATGAATTCTACAATAGGAAATAAATTTATGTAGTAATGCTAAGAATCCTTGAATAGGAATTCAAATTTCAAGTTTTCATGTATTGAAATGGTGATCACAATCAATTGTGGTGGACTCAATTATATGTGAGTTACTTTAGAAGAATGGTCTATTTAATAAAAAATTAATGTTGAAGGGAGACACTATTTTCGACCCATAAATGGAGTTTGAAAGCCATAAAATATTTTAGGATATTAGTTGAGAATCATTTCAATCAAAAAATAAATTATATAAGAGAGATTTTCAAGAAGAATGGTTATACAAGAAAGAAAATCTCTATGGAATTTCATCAAGTCAAGGAGACCAAGTGAGTGCAAAGAAAAAGTAAGGACTCATCGAGGGTTCCTCCAATACATTGAATGGGTCTCCAATAAAATTTATAAAATTCTAAAATTTCAAATTAGAAGATCTTTTTTTTTTGTTAGCAAAAATAAAATTAGGAATATCTTGAGATTTACAAAAGATGAATTGGGACCAAAGCTAAAAGAGGTGTTTAAGAGATTGAATGCTCTATTGGTGTATCTTATATTGGATAGATGAGTATATAAATCATTTATAGGATGAGGAAGCATTGTAAAGACATATAATATGGAAGGAATAGGCAATTTAAAATTAAAAAGCATTGTTTCAACCAAGAAAGACATTAAAAAACTAAGATTAAGGATACCACATTCAATGTTGTAGAAGATCACTACTTGAATAAGAATCTTAGGGAGGAAATGGAGTTCAGAAAATGCAAGGATAACCCTTAATTATGTTCAAACATAGTATTTATTCACAAAGAGGCACACTCCTTTATGTATTATAGGCATGTGAGTGTGCATAAAGAGACAAAATATGTGACTTCTCTTCATCAAGATAAGAAAAACAACAATAAGAATAATGCGTATGTAGAATTTTTTAGTATATATTTGTTTGGTGGTATTTAATTCATCATTTGAGAACATTAAGGCATAACAAATTTAAAATATAATATGGCAATTTATCTATGTAGATAAAAATTTGAGATATCTTTTTATGTACTATATGTAGAGGATGTACTCATTTTTTAGTAGTTTGGGAAATTTTTGTTTCAATTGTTCATTTGTAGTGATATTTCAGGGCTAAAAAATTTCATGAAAGATGGAGGAGCATAACATTTTATTTTGTATACAAATGTAAAAGATGAATCAAATAGGTTAAACTCTATAATGTAAATATAAATAAAATATAAAAATATGAGTTAAGATCTTTAATTATATCTCCCGAATATTACCTATAAGAAATTATTAGCATTTCCTTATCTACTCTAATACCATGTTAAAAATTAGGATATCATGTTACTAATTATTATAAATAAAATATAAAATAAATAAAATGAGAATCATATAAGCATAGATTTTACACATTACACAAGATATACATGGGGAAAACCCTTTCAGGTAAAAACCCCATTAAGCATCATTTTATTAAATAGAATGATCTACTAGAACATAGATCAAACATTACTTCCACATGACGAGTAATACTTCATGTGCATTGTGAAATGAATTCACTATAAATCTTTGAGTTCACCCTTTCTCAAATGAAAGAGAAATGCCTTAAATATGGTAGAAAGGGTGTCAAAATACCTCAAGGAGTATTAATCACACCTATTAAAAGCAACCATTCATAAATATTTAATAATATAATATTTATTAAATTATTAATTATTAAATGGTATATGCTTTATAACATAAGGTTTTATAACCTTATATCATAAAAATACATAAATTTTATAAGGATATGACGCTTAATAACATTATGTTATGACATGGATTTCCCCTCATTCTTGGTAGCCATATTCTAAATATTCAACCATATTAATATCCCTTCGAGAAAAATAATTAAATTGAGAAGATTGTTAAAGAATTCCAAGAGGTAATTGTCATTTTCCCTAGCACCAATCACTACTACTCTTCTATAGTTATGGTTCATAAGAAAGATAGGTTTTGGCAACATGCCCTAATTTCTATGAGCTCAATAAATTAACCATCAAGAATAAATGTCCTATTGTTGATGATGTTTTTGATGATTTTTTTTATTAAAGCATATCTTTATTCAGGCTATCACCAAATCTAAGTTGAAGAAGCTAATATTCCTAAAGTTACCTTTAATTATGAATTTCTGGTGATTCCATTTAGTTTATTCAGTCCTCCTACTTCTTAAATCCTCCTGAATACATTTTGTTGTGACTATGTGTACAGATTTAAATTGGCCTCCTTTAATGATATTCGCATATTTAGTTAGAACTAGCCTAATCATTTTCTCCATGTAGAAATCACCCTTAGGATTTTAAAGTCCAACATTCCTTTTTTTAAAGGGCTTCAAGTGTACCTTTGGAGTCTAATACGTAGAATATTTGGGCCATAATGTTTCACAAGCTAGCATCTAGGTTCAAGACCCAATGAAAATTATAACAATGCAAGAGTGACTATGAACTAAATCCCTCAAAATCCTACAAAGATTATTAGGCATGATAGGAAACTATCACAAGTTTATATGTAACAATGGTAAAATTGTTGGGCTCTTGAAAACTTTTCTCACAAAGAACTCTATCTAGACTAATATACTTGATGTGGCTTTTGCTAATCTCAATATTGTCATGTGTTTCATTTTAATTTTAGTCTTTCCAAAACTTCACAAACACTTCATTCTTGAACGTGGTGCCTCTAGCACTAGCATGGGTGTGATGTTGATGCAAAAAGGTTGGTCACTAGCCTTCATAACCAAGCAACTCACGAGTATCAATCTAGCTAAATCTTCATATAAAAAAAATAGTTATCTATTTTGTTCAATAATGGTGTCCTTACCTATTCAATTGTTAGTTCCATATAAAAAAAATCATCATAACATGATATATTTTTGGTAGCAAAGGGTGTCCTCCCTAGAAAAAAAAAATGGGTGAAGAAATATAGGGATATGATTATGATATTTTCTACAAGAAGGGAAAGGAAAATTTTGTAGTAGATTCCCTCTCATGTTAATATGAAGAGAATGACTCGATATTTTCTCTCGGTATTGAATTGGATTGATGAGATTAGGAATGAATGAGTTGATAACCTTATAGTAAAAAATATCATTCAATAGTTGGAACATGATCCACAATATGTTCCATGGTTCCTATATGAGGTTAGGTCCTTTCCTATCAAGACCAAAGTTTTTTACTTCATACCTCTCTACTGAAGCCTCAATTACTAATAGAATTTCGCTCCTCTATTGTAGATCACTTATATTTTTTTATGACCTATGAGTGAGTGAAGAGAGATTTCTTATGAGACAACCTTAAGTAGAATGTTAAGGTACTTTTAATTGAATGTGATGTGTATCAAAGGAATAAAGGAAAAGCTCTCAAAGCCTCAAGATTTTTGTGGCCACTTCCTATTCCACATATGGCTTAAACTAATAAGGATTTCATTGTAGGGCTTCCACTATTAGGAAATAAATATGTCATTTTGATTTTGGTATATTTTTTGACCAAATATGCCCATTTATAATGTATTACCTCAACCTTACACTATTTTTGTGGTTCTTCACCACTTGAGGCTATGCTCTATTTTCAATAATTTTGATCCAACAATTACCAAAAAGTTCTATCCATTTTTTTTAATTCATAGGGTATTACTTTGAACATGATTTTGGCTTATTATCATCAAATCAATGGACTCCTTGAGAATTTCTTACCTTTCTTTTTTTGAGCAACAAGGACAATTGGTATGGTGGTTATGTTTTGTTGAGTGATGGTGTAATACAACTTATCATAGTTATTCCTAAATGACACCCTATGAAGCCCTCTATGGTACTCACCCACCCTCCTTGTATACTTATATTCCAAATTCTACCAAGGTTACAATAGTTGACAATACTTTGGAAAAATGTGAGGAAACCTCTTGATTCCTTAAGGCCAAATTTGTTATTGGCCCAAAATTGCATGAAACAACATGTTGATCAACATCAAATAAAGCATATCATTGACATCATTGATTGGATTTTTTGGCATCCCCATCCCTATAAGTAGCTTTCATTACAATACAAATTATGTCATAAGTTAGGTCCCAAATTTTATGGTCATTATCAAGTGCACCAATGCATTGATGAAGTGGCATGCAAGTTGGCACTACTACCCTCTTTTAAGATCTACATGGTTTTTCATGTATATTGTCTCAAGATATTGATTGAAATAAAAAACCATGTGGATCTTAAAAGTTTGAGTTCTAAAAAAGCTACATGTATTAGATGAGGAAGCATCCATATATTTAGAACTTGGGATTATATTGGACAAATTCACCAAGAACCTTCCCAATTGTTCTAGTGAGGATTTATTAGTCCAATAAAATGTCTATAACTTTAAGATGTCACATGGGAACCCTATCCTTAAGATTTGAGGACATAGCTTTTCAAAGGGGGAGGTGATGTTATGAACTATGTTCTACTATATGGTGGTTAGTATTAGTGGGATGCATATACTTTGTAAGTTTCCCATAGCTAATACCAAATAAAGGTGGATTCATATGCTTTGTAATTCATCCCACTAGTTATTTAGAATAAAGTAATTATCCCACATGTATGGGATGGTAGTAGTTGTCTTTGGCAAGACTATATATTTTAATAACTTCCCAAATGCAATTTATCTTGGATATTTTTTATTAGAGTGTGTGCTCTATTGGGAGATTGCCCCCTCCAAGTGGTGTTCTGAAGATAATAAAAGCATTTTGTTTAGTTTATTTTACATATTTTTGTGTCTTAATATTGTATTCTTCTAGTTGGTTCATTACATTAGACAATCAAGGTTGGGGCTTATTTGACATTAAGTTGTAAACTTACTATATAGTAACCAAATTTTTACTTTTCATTGCATTATTATAACTTGTATATAGAAAAATTAGCAAGATTAGGCCTAATGTTTGTACCTAATTTTACTATTAGGAAAAAATCTTTTATAAGTTCTATAAAGTCAAAAATCATGATTATTACTTCAAAGAGGTGACTATTTCATAAAAGTGCACCATGGTACAAGACTTTATTTTTCTTTGAATGAAGTTATGAAAGTAATTTTAACTCAATTTCACAAGGTTGATAGCTCAATGTAGGTCCTTCCAAGATGGTGGACCTTCATTGTGAATTGGTTCCCTAATAACATCAATAATCCTTGATTTTGCTAAGATCTTTAATTTTAGTTCAAGAGAAGACATTTATCTCTTTTCATATTTTCAAAATGATAATTTAAAACTTGTTGTACTATCATGTAATGCTATCACCACTATCTATGATGAAACATAGGAAAGTCAAATAGAATTCAACTATATGTTTTGCGTACACAAGTAAACAATGAAGTAGGATTGATGATAAGCTTATTTTAGAAAACATGGTCAATGTGTTGTTTTGTGAGAGTGGTGCAATCAAGGGGTTCTAATTAAGGACTATCTAATCCATACAACCTAAGTAACTTCCTCTAAAGTAAAAAACACCACATACGATTTACAATGATTAAATTCATTATTATTAATGAAGCATAGTTCCACTAAAAACCATGTGAGAAAAAATATCATGCATGCACCACAATATCAAAAGATTTACAAACCAAAATCCTAATACAAGTGCAAACAACCTATACCCATAAACTATAAACAAGACATGGAGGTTTCCTACTTTAACCCATAGAGGAGTAAAATATAAGCTATCAAGTTTATGACAATTTTAGCAGCATAATAGCATGCAAAACAAACTTAGAAACAAACTAGAATGGAAAAAAGAAAAGAACACATCCACACAAATAGGTGACACAAGATGAACATGGGAAAAACCATTTCAACGAAAAAACCACCCCTCAAGAAGTATATAACCAATGTATTGTGACAATGAAACATGTTACAATAAAATATCCAACTCATAGCCTTTCATGAAAAATCACCATCTTGCTCCTTTGGAGAAAATCTAACATAACCACTACATTGTGAAAACCACTCCTCACTTTTGTCTTATCCACGTTTTTGGTAACATACTCTTGAAAACTAAATATCTTGATTTTTTCCTGGTCTAGACTTAACTCTCTCTTTTCATGCTCTTTCCATTCCAGCTACTCTTACACACCTTGGAAGTTGTTATGATTGCTTTTAGCAACTTCCATGACGCTAAGTGATGATTACCAATTATCAATATACAAGCTACAACTACATAATACCACTCCAAATAAAATGACCCAAATAAATAGATACAAAATATAAATAAACAGAACATTAAAATTTACAAGATATATAGCACACCTAATCCAACATTCCGTTATTTAACATTGCCAACATAAATATACACAAACCTCCTCTATAAAATCAAATCCCAAACTGCTCTATAGAACAGAATATGAAAGCAGCAATATGCTGTCCTCTTTTACTGCCACAAATCCCTCTTTCTCAGCAGCATCCATCAACTCTTCAAAATGAATTGACTTAAAAGATCTTTTTATCTTCATCCAACCCATTGTTTTTCAATAATTCATCTGTGGTAGCAACTGTGGCAATAGCTTTTTCTTAATTTGACAGTTCCTCATTACCATCATAATGATTTTCCAAGTCTCCATAAAAAGATACCAAGGAACTAGAGCATATCTCAAGTTATCTGTTGATTACATGCCAAATCACCACCCCTTTTCCTCCCAAAAGTATTGGCTTTTGACTGTCACATCTTCCAATTTGCACGACAAATGCAATTCCTATTCATCCTAAAAAAATTGTACTCAAAGCTTCTAGGGATTGGGGAAATTATTCTGAAGAGGAGTAGAAAAGCATCTAATGTTTGCTATGAACTGTTTGATGAAAAGTTAAACCCTGAAACAAAGCAGCACAAACAAAATATTAGAAATAAAAATGGTTCTATTATTTTTGTTAGAATATACTGTGTATTCTATGTTTGCTTTCTAATCTATTATTTTAAATTTTGGAAAGCACTGCTGGAGTGCGCCTGATAAACTTTTTTCATGTGACTGGTGACGCTGGCATGACACGCCCTTCCGTACCACAGGAACAGAGGAGAGACTAGACCTCATGACCTCTTGCCTGCAACAGAATGCTTTAGCCAATCAAACTAAACCCTTGACCCCTACCACGTGAATCTAATCTTATCTCACATTTTGAAATTTTAATTAATCTAACATGTAATAGTTGGACCATGAGTACCTATATTTGAAAATGTTATCCCATTAGTGACAGATTCCTTCAGTCCCCATTGCATTCTACCATGATGACAATGACCCAAATGAACATCTAACATTTCCTTAACCATGGTGGAATGTTAAGAAAAGTTTGTAGAGATTGGTAAAAACTTCAAGGTATTAAAATCAACATAAGGGTTTTTTAATCAACTGCCTAGAATTGCACGTCCATAGTAATCATAGAGGAAGTGTGATATGAGAGGAATCGTAAGCCTGAAACTGTGGTCTGATGTAATGGTGACAGTATTTGAAGCAAAGTTATTCTGTGCAGTATTTGATATTTTTATTTATAAATCTTTACGTACTGTTACTAATATTAAAATATATACCGTCCTTACTAGGTCTTTTAACATTCACTTTCCTATAAAATAAATAATCATTTTACTTTCTAATATCATATTGAACTAGGAATTGTCACATTGCATACTTAATATTTTTAAAATAAAAAGATCAATATTTTTTGTGGACCTACAATTACAGTGACCCTTTTCAATAATGAGAGGTCCCAATTAGTCATACATCGAATGAATATATCCAAGATATGTTGGAATAATGGAAGTTGAGATTCACTGCTTTTTCTAAAGAGAAGCAATTTTTTTGTATACTTGGTAGGCATTACAACTCTAGGCTGGCCCATAATCTTATTCAATATTTAAGGTGACTTTGATATTTTTAGATTGTGACTTCATGTCATGGATATAGATGAAATAACTCTATTTTACATATATTCATTGTAATTTAATATTTGTTTTTAATTTTTTAATTTTTTATTAGTTTTGTATTTATTTTAGAAAAATGATTTAATATATTTATATATAAATAGAAGGTATAATTTTATATAAAGTCTGTTTTTATTTGTTTATATACATTTTTATTTTTTAATCAAGTGGAATCAGTAGGTTAGCTTAACAATCTAAAGTTTAGCTCTTTGACAAGGCGAGCTTTCTTATAACCTCTTAGGTAATGTGCAGTGGACCCCCCCCAACCCTGCTCGATAATCACTACACATCACAAATAAATCACAGTGAACAAGAGTTGAACCCATGACCTAGGCTACCTAAAGCAATAGTCTAGACCAAGTGAGTTGACATGGGGGCTCAATTTACATATATTCTTATGTAGTTATCCCTCACCTTATCCATACAAACATGCATGCTCCAATATATCTACCCTAACTATGCATTAACTGTGTTTATACAGACATGTATCTCTATACATCCATTGCTTACCTTAATCTAAGTCATTTTATGTCCTAGGTCATTCCCATGAGCGTGGGGTTGACCTTGCAACCATGGACTTGACCCTTGAAATTTTAAAATTCAAATTCAAAATTTCTTCAACTCTCAACTATTCCTTTCACCTAGGGTCAATAACATAAGCTTGCATGATTTATTGACATGTCCTTATATGTAAAGGCATTTGATTGTATTAATATATTATTTAGATATCCTATCTCATTTTGATCATTCTTATTAAAGGAGCATGCTAGGAACACTACCATTCATCCACTAAAATTAATTTAGATTTGCTCAATCATCCTAGGAGCATCTACACAACTAAGAGTTGTGTTCAATCATTTACCTAATTTTTTAAGGGGTTGACCTACTAGAACATGTCCCCTTATGATAAATTGATTATCTTCCAAAGGTATTTTAAAATAATACTAGTTTTAGATATAAGAAAAGGCAAGTCAAGTGCAAGAGGAATTAGGATTGTACATTGTTTGAGGTTATTTCTACATGCACGAATCTCACCTTGGTTTATGGATTCAACCCTCCATATTACAAACAAAAACTTATAATGTTGAGACAAGCTATAAACATAGATCACACTTTTCCAAGTTTAAGACATTTAAAATTTAGTGTCATGCTTAAATTTTGTTCATCCTTGAGCACAAGCTAAGTACCCATATTTATCACATTTAATTTCTATAAAACACTTATTATGTCATAGAGCACATGCTCATAGTTATCATTCATTAATCTAGGTAAATTTGTGTGTGTTTGTATGCATCTAATTAGACTAGCCTACATAAAGCTTAAATACACTTTATTTTCCTTTATATTTTAGTGAGCCTGATTAATCCTACATAACTTATCCTTCCTTTAATAGGGCTTTCAACAATATTAGGCTTTTTTGAAACTATTATAACTTTGATTTATCATCTATTTCCAAATTTGTTGGGGTTTGTATTCACTTTATTTTCATATACTTTGATTATGGTTTCAGCATACACAATAGTTTATCTAGATCTTAACACCTTCTTGCCCTATGAAATTTTATCATTGTGGAACCTTTTAGGGATTGAATTATTTGTC
This sequence comes from Sequoiadendron giganteum, assembly GCA_007115665.2. Classification (NCBI taxonomy): domain Eukaryota; kingdom Viridiplantae; phylum Streptophyta; class Pinopsida; order Cupressales; family Cupressaceae; genus Sequoiadendron; species Sequoiadendron giganteum. Next base: position 189,724,772 of record CM021109.1, read on the forward strand.
TAATATACTAAAATGAAGAAAAAAATGTAACCCTAGGATTTTACTCTAAGGTTTAGCATTTTTCCTCATGCGTTTCATTTAGAATTTGAGGTAGCAGGGGTTTGATGGATTTGGACAAGGTATAAGTCTGACTTACAACCTGAAAGGTGAGTCAACTTTCCCTTGACCAAAATTGGAACAAATTTTGGAAAGAAATGTAATGATTCAACTAGCCTAATGATGTAATTAACTATTCTAGTGCAAACACAACAGACATAAAAAGTCGCAGAAAAATTCGAACTACAAAAATGGACTAAGTAGGACATTGTGCACCTATGATATGAATCTGAAGTTGATTTATAAGGACTAGGTCACCATGGATGACTATGTCCCAATAGGTAAATGTTAGATCTGATTTCATAGTCCTCTAATGTCAGATTAGAGCCTTTTGTTTCCACTTGTTACATTGTTGCATCTTCTTTAGGTGTAGAGATAGTTGAGTTTTTGTTTGTTGTCAAGGTGTAGGGTTTGAATGCAACAATGAATAATTGGCCTTCAACCTTCTCCCAATCTTCTTTAGATCTGAAACCTACACATTCAAAGAGAGAGATAGTTATGACATATAGGGGCTTTCTTTATTCAAACCCCATGTTAGTGTTTCCACAATGGCAATGTCAATGATGGGGAGCTTGTCCTTTTGAGGGATAAGTCTGAATGATTAAATGAATGATGAATTAATAATGGATTGCAACTCACCACCCAAAAATGGCTTCCTTGAAGGACTGAAGTCATACAAATCTCCTCAAGGCTTGATTTTTGATAGCTTGATTTGCTTGAAGACCTACAAGGGTTAGATCTCATAAATAATATGATAACATAAACATGAACAAACTCACATACACTTTGACATGATGCTTTGATATTAAGTTTCTACAATAAATTTTCTCTTGACTTGCTTGATAATGCTCTTGACAATAATTATTGCTCAATATTTTTCCTTGTTGCTAGATAAATTTCAAATGATAGAATAATTAGGTATTTATATGCAATTATTCTAATTTCCCAAAAATTAAATCCTAACAGTCGACTTTGGATATTTTAATTTTAACTAATAAAATACCGACACCAACATATTGAATTTTGAACAAAAAATAGGGGGACTAAGTTTCCTAGGGTGACTAGGTCCCAACCAGATTTATGGTATTTAAGGTATCCGAAGTAGAATATTAAATAAATGCTTAGGTTTTCCACTTGCAATTTGTTGGTAAATGTTAAAATGGGCCACAAAATGCATAATTTAGAAAATTAGGTGTTTAATTAGGTCCATGCACTTAGGGGGAGCAAAAACATAGTGTGAAATTGTCATGAGTGACAATTTACGATGCTACATTTAGCCGCCACTTTAGTGAGAGTATGAACTTACACTCAAACTCGCACTAAAGTAGAAAATATGTCAAGAGTGGTCCAATTGTCCAAACTTTGAAGAGATAGTATGACAATGAACCTAGGGGGATGCGCAAGCCCCTAGGATTCAAGATCCCCATGGAAAACCAACATAGGGACAAAGGAACACACATGTGAAGTGAAATGCAACATGGAAAACACAAAGAATGCACAATGAAAACACATAAAATACAAACATGGCATGAACATCAAGCAAAGCACAAACACAATGCAAAAATGGTGTAAACACATAATATATAATGATCACAAAACAAAACCCAAGTTTAGTACTAAAAGGATTCGAGTTGGTAAGGCAAAGAGATGCCAGTCATAAATTTGTCTCAAATACCAAACGTCATCCATCGAATGTGTTGTCTAAAAAAATGATGCTCTCATGAGGATGTAAAATCACTTATGAGCTACAAAGTCTCGCTTTAGGAAGCGCATAAATTTTAAAATCCAAGCGAACGAATGCCAAACTCACCTAAGAAGGTGAATAAACATCCAAGGGGACAAACAAGACTAACCTAAGAAGGTGTATAAACGTCTAAGGGGACAAACAAGACTCACCTAAGAAGGTGCATAAACATCCAAGGGTATGAATTGACAACCACGCCTCAAGGAGCGTTATAAACACCACCACTAAGGGGTATTTCAATAAGTCAAATCTCACAAGAGGAAATAGTGGGGTAATATATGCCCCCCCTTAAAATGTCAACATACTTGCTATGTTGGTATTTTAAGGAGAAAAGAATGCACACCTTCAAAACTAGTTATCATTGCCCCCCAAGTGTGGAGATAAATACAACTACATAAGATACTATTGCACATTGTTTCCATGGAAAATATGGTTGCACTTGAGATTTTACCACCATGAATGAAAATGAGCAAACACATAAAGCTACAAATGCCACATAGTGAGGAGAAACACCATAGGATAAAGATCATAATTGTTTAGAATGATTAGGTGCATCATCACATGGGAGAGTACCATAATCATTAAGTTTTTGAATTTTATTACTCAAGGCTTGACATTCATTAGTAGAATGACCGTGAACTCAATGATATGCATAAAATGAGTTTTAATTATAAAATTTATTTCATGTTTTTGGAGGGAGAGATATCAAGCGGGTTTTGAGAAGACTTGACAAAATTTGCTCTTGATCAGTAGTAGGAGACATTCCTCTCTTTTTTCAAGAAAATATTGCTTGCTTACTACAAGATGTCATACATACAAAAGATGATAAAGCATTAGATAATGATGGGGACGAAGGTTGGAATCCTAGACCTTGTTTAGAAAATTACAATAGAGACTTCACTTGATCCCTAGAATTTTGTTTCATGTTTGCATTATATCCATTTTAGAAAGAATTTAGTATCTAAGGCTATAAAATTCTTCCAACTCAGATGAAAAAATAGTATCTACATGCTCCCGAGAAGAATTGTCTTTTTCCTAAGCACACAAATCCTTTAAATAAGTTTTTTACATTAGGCATCTTACACTCATGATGGATGGTAGTTAAAGAGCCCCCATCACCATCATGGGTTGATGTTTTTGGATTTGTTGATGTAGAAATAGATACAAAACAAGACTCTTTAGGTTTAGATTATGAGATTTTATACTCTCCCATAAAGGAGGGTGTAAAATCTAATGAACCCAAATCAACATCTAAGAGTTTTGTTATAGATGACATACAATCAAGATTACCATTAATTTGTATAGGTTCTTTGGAATTTAATGGTGAGATTTTAGACTCCCCTTTGAAACAAGGTGTAAAATATAATGGCCCCCAATCATCATCCAAAGATTTCATCATGGGTAAAACACATTATTCTTTGTGTTCATCAAGTATGTGTTCTACTTTTGAAGTTAGAATCAAGTATTAAGAGATTTGGAAGTATTATGTTCGGCTTCGGCTTGTAAACTATCTCTTTTCATCTACTTTAGTTGTGTACATATCTTGTTATTTTATTTATACTTCATCTCATAGTGGAGGGTAGATGGTCCTTGACTCCCTTCATGGCGTGAATCCATGGTCTACCTAGGAGAATATTATATGAAAGAGGTCTTGGCATGTGAAATAAATAGGTGTAGGTAAAGTCATGGGTCTGGGTAATATGATCACTCCTAATGGTTGCTTATTATCATTATCAAATCCATAAATTTAAATATCATTAGGTTCTATAAGATTCTTATCCACGCCAATCTTATCAAGAAGATCAATGCTACAAACATTAAGATCTGATCCATTGTCTATGAGAGTACACTTAATTCCAATTTTATTAACAATCGCCATTATCATTAAAGCTTCATTTTTGTTTTGGATCTCAAGCGAGGGTAATTCATGTTGAGGGAATGTAATATCCAAATTTATCACTTGTGTACAATCAAACAAGGTTGCTACATCATTCAGTTTAACAAAAGTTTGGACATCAATCTTCTACAAAGCCTCTTGGAGCATCTTGTGGTATGTAAGTGATGTTTGAATCAAATCCCAAAGGGATATTTTGGTTGGAGTATTACAAAGTTGCTCAACAAGATCATCTTCTTTACCACTATGTTGAGGAATATTAGGTGTGGATGGAAGATATCGTTGAGGTAATAGAATGGATGTTAGTGTTTTTTTTGGTTTTTTATTATTTTTAGTGTTATATGTGTGAGTAACTATGTGATAACTTGGTTGTTGCTACACATGATTACTAGTGAGCTTTTTTGCAATGTTTAGGATATGGCCATGATATTTAGGAGGTCCTATAATGAGAGGTGACTTAGGAGGTCCAATAATTAGAGGAATTTTAAGAGGTCCAATAATTAAAGGAGTTTTACAAGGTCCAATAATTAGAGGAGATCTAATAGCCAATTATGTGTTCATAACCTCAAGGGTAATCTACTTGTTGATGATCTTCTAATTTGAGGGGGGTCTAATGACAACTTAGCATATTTATCTATGTAATACATCTTACTTTGTTTTGAAATAAATGTATCAATGATTTCATCCCCTTGAGCCATAATATCTTTCCAAGTAAGAGAGGTATTGGGAGAGAAACAAACAAGATTCTCATGATGCTCAAAGATTGGATCTTCTAACACCAAGATACCTTCTTCACAAGTGGGTGAGATATCATGAGAAGAAAAAACATGATTACCATGATTTTCAATGATTTCATTCTCTTACACCAAGATAACCTCACACATAGGAGAGATGGTGGGACAGGGATCAATGAAAATAACAAAAGAGGATCTAAATAAATTCATTTTCACGTGCTTGTAACAAAAATTATTTTAAATGCTTATTAAGATCTAACAATAGAACATGAATTATGAGGACATAATATTTTTGCAATGAGAACATTGTGTTATGCCTTATGGATCAAGCTAGCAATGTTTTTAGCAAAACAGACAGTTACATGATTGATATTCAAAAACTGATGCTAGATCTGGGTAGAGACCAGAGACAAGATTTTGCACATTAAATTTGGGCTTAATTTGGTTGGACTAGGTCGCCTAGGGCGACTATATCCTATACAAGCTTTTACAAAATTCAAAATTTGAGTGTTTACAATATTTTTTGAAGTTCTTGTTTTTGTGTGTATATATGTGTGATAGTGAATATGCTTCAAGAATTTGCCCAATTTATGATTAAGTAATTCAAAATGCAAGTGTGAAACAATTTGCAAAATATTCACGCAACAAAAGACAATTGTAACTGTAATTTATAAATCTATGATGCAACAATTAACTAATTCTAATATGCCAAAATTTGAAATTGATGATGTTGATGCCTTTTTGAAATAAAACAATGCAATTTTCACTTTTTGAGTTATATGCAAGATGCCTAAATGAATACAATGAACACTTTCAAATTTGATTTCAGATTTAAATGACCTAATGCAGATTTCTAAATGTAATTGGAATGTATATTTGACCTATGATGACTGAAATTAACCCTATTGCAACCTATGATGCAATATGATATGCATTTTGTTTGAATTTGTATGCCTTTTATGATGGGAAAATGAATTCCTAAATGAACAATGCAACACAATGCAATGGTAAACCTAGATCTAGGATGAATTGCTTCAAATTTTAGAAGGTTTAAAATGTTAACATGTTGGGTTCACCAAAATGAAATGAAGAAAAAATGTAACCCTAGGATTTTACTCTAGGGTTAGCATTTTTCCTTATGTGTTTCATTTAGAATTTGAGATAATGGGGGTTTGATGGATTTGGACAAGGTATAATATTGACTTACAACCTGAAAGGTGAGTCAACTTTCCCTTAACCAAACTTGGAACAAATTTTAGAATGAAATGCAATGATTCAACTAGCCTAATGATGCAATTAACTATTCTAATGCAAACGCAACATACACAGAAAGTCATGGACAAATTTAGACTACAAAAATGGACTGAGCAAGACACTGTGCACCTATGATATGAATCTGAAATTGATTTCTAAGGAATAGATCACCCTAGATGACTATGTCCTAGTAGGTAAATGTCAAATACAATTTCATAGTCCTTTCATGCTAGATCAAAGCCTTTTGTTTCTACTTGTCGCACTATCGAATCTTCGTTAGGTGTAGAGATAACTGAGTTTTCACTTTTTGTCAAGGTGTAGGGTTTGAATGAAACAATAAATGATTGACCTTATAACTTCTCCCAATCTTCTTTAGATCTGAAGCTTGCACATTCAAAGAGAGAGAGGGGGGGTTGTTCCATATAGGGGCTTTCCTTATTCAAACCCCGTGTTAGTGTTTCCACTTCCACAATGCCAATGTCAATGATAGGGGGCCTATTCTTTTGAGGGATAAGTCTAAATGATAAAATAAATGATGAATCAACAATGGAATACAACTCACCACCCAAAAATGGTTTCCTTGAAGCATTGAAGTCATACAAGTCTCCTCAAGGCTTGATTTTTGATGGCTTGATTTGCTTGAAGACCTACAAGGGTTAGATCTCACAAACAATATGACAACATAAACATGAAAAAGCTCACATACACTTTGACATGATGCTTTGATATTAAATTGCTAAAATAAATTTTCTCTTGAATGCTCTTGACTTGCTTGATAATGCTCTTAACAACAATTCTTGCTCAATATTTCTCCTTGTTGTTAGATAGATTTCAAATGATGCAATAACTAGGCATTTATATGTAATTATTCTAATTTCCCAAAAAATTAAAGCCTAATAGCTGACTTTGGATATTTGAATTTTAAATAATAAAATGTTGACATTGACATATTCAATTTTGGAGGCAAAATAGGGGGACTAAGTCGCCTAGGGCGACTAGGTCCCAACCCTATTTGGTAGGATTTAAGGTGTTGGGGGAAAATATTAAATAAATGCTTAAGTTTTCCACTTGCAATTTGTCGGTAAATGTTAAATGGGCCACAAAACGCATAATTTAGGAAATTAGGTCCATGCACTTAGGAGGAGAAAAAACATAGTGAAATTATGATGGGTGACAATTTATGACATTACATATACAAACATATAACTCAAATTTCACTATATTTTTATTTTTATCATTCAAATCACATGATGTCCATTCTTGACATATACTTAGGATTTTTCATGATATAGATGTGAGTATATTCTTTATGGAGGCTTTTTTACCATGACTCACCATTCATGTCCTTCATTCAATTGATTAATGCTTATCCAATCTTATTAGAGATTCTTATTTCTTTATCCAAATATTTCATGATGATCCTATATATTGTAACAATAATAAGCTCACTCTAGGCAATTATCTATTATGTGACTCACCTATACATGACATAGTACACCTATTGATGATGCATTCCTTATATACATCATGATAGTTATATGTCCATAGAATTATGTGCTTTGGTTGAATTATCTCCTCTCATACATGATTAAATAGTTAATACCATTAGTTTAAAACTCATGTTGAATCTATGAATAATTATAATAACATTCCATATAATCCCACTCCACATGATGATATATTGTGCATTAATTATAATTCATTAGCTTCTTATGTAGCCTCCAATATTGTTTCATTGTCTTATCCTATATTACATAGTGTTGTTATAATTTTGTGAAGAGCTATTACATGATGATTATGTTTTTTATTATAGGAAAAATAGGTTTTGAAGGGACCTAAAACCCTTTACAAGAGAACAACTACTATAAAGATATATGAAGACAAAACAAGTAGCCCAAAAGAAACAACGGCTTCCATTAAGATAAAATAAGACAAAATAAAAAATCAGTAGACAACAAAAAATAACACAAAAAACACCAGACCCTGGACTACTATAAGTTCTTCAAGATCTTAGTTGCTTCTAGCTCATGAGTAATGATATGCTCATGCTTATCAACAACCTAGTCTAGCTCAAAGAAGGGATTTGCATGTTCTTAGTCTTGCTCCTTGTGCAAAGACTTGGACCAACATTCACAACCAAAATTTGTATTCCTTTCAATCCTTTAGCCTCATCACCATTAACTCCTTTCCTCTGCACAATCATTTCCCCAGTCCATTTTCACCCTTTATCATTAAAAAAAGCAAGACCCTACACATTGGTATAAATAGAAGATTAACTAAATTTAACTACAATTTCCATATTTTCATGTAATTTCTCCATCTTCTCCTCAAGTGAAGTAATTTTGGCTTCATGGTTTATCTTCATTTTTTCCACATCATCAACCACACCATTTAGAACAACATGCATTCTCCTTATTTGATAAAAAAAATGAAGTCTCCATGTTGCTATTATTAATGATGTCAGCATTAATGTTGGCCAATGATCACACTTTGATATTGAGTTGGTTGACTTCACTAAAAAACCATTTAAAAAGCTTGAAAAAGTTCACAGTACCATCTTTAGCCATGCCCAAAACATTACTATTATCTTCCTTGTTACAATTAAAAATATAAGTATCAATACACAAGCTATCAACCTCCTCAAATTGATCCTCCTGAAGAAAATCACCATGCAATACCACATTAGCTTTCCCTTTATCAACATTGCCAAGAATTTTGATTCTTGGTGTTGCAACCTCCTTCACAACTACATTCAAGGAAGTAGGCACCTCCATAATCTCATTCCCAAACCTATCAACACCACAATCCTCACCAGACTCCATCACCTTCTCAAGTTAAATAATCCCCTGCTTATATACTTTGTCGATTGTCCTTCCAATATTAACGTTTACCCCATGTTCCTTATCACTTTTTTTTAGCATTTTCTTAGCTATAGTCACCTTGAATTTAGCACCCTTGGCACCCTCCATATCAGGTTTAAGGTTCTTCATCTTACTATCCCTAGGAGGTTTAGAACTCTCTCCCTTTTTGGTCACATTTCCCTCCTCAAGAACATTTTGACTCCCTTTCTTTTTTGAGGAAACCACAGCCTTCTCCTCCACCAACGCTTTAACATTATGTTCTTTACCCTTATCAGTAGTTGAAGGGGCTTCATCACCATCCATGTTCATTTGGGAGCCCTAGACCAAGAAGGAAGGGTGGCTTTCTTTTCTCATTTCTTGGGCAAATGGTCAAAATCCTCTTGGGGGGGTCTGAGTAAACTTCCACTGATTCAAACCCTTCATCAACCCAATCCTTATCCCCAAAATCACTTCCCATATCATAACCTAAAGGGACCTCCTTAACACGGGATTTGGCAAGTTTTTTAGGTGCTTCAAGGATATAATATGATTTTGCATATTCCATTATCAGCATAATTAAACCCTCATGAAGGATTGTGTTATTAGAGTTCTTTTGATTCTAATTTATCCCATTTTACAATGAAAGAATCAGATAATAAGGGAAGGAGACCAGTTTATTATGCCTAAAATGATTCAATAGCATAAAATAAAAATCATAAATAGAAAATAATTTCCCATCAAGAGTGAAATACCTCATCAGTGCTACAACCAAGTCCGCCTATATAGGTTTGATGGATTTTCTGTCATAACCACCACAAGCCAATTTTTTCACTCTCTGCCTCTCATTCCTTTCGAAGATCTTCATAGCAAAATTCGATGCAGATCTATCTCTATAAAAATTCCTCCCTTTAGTAGCTAAGACTGTTAAACTTAATATAAGCTCCTTCGTGATGTTGAACTCCATACCATAAATTCTTAGGACTTTGTTCTTCCAACCATTAACAAACACTTGGGAAATTTGAGAGTCAAACTCATGTAGCCTCTAAAAAAAAGGAGTTACACCTCCTTTTTCTAAGATAGTCCAAATCTTCTCATTTTCCTTCGTCTCTTCATAAATTTCATGGTTGGTAACGAACTTCTCCAAACAAAACACAAAACAACCCAAAACAACCTGATAACCAAATGAAAGCTCCAGAAGCAAAGGTAAAGGCTTGAAGACACACCCACAATTCATGAGAAGCTGACAAGAAAAGGACCAATTTCCATCATTAATATTAGTCTCAAAATCTTACCCAAAGCCTCACAATCATTTCTGGAAAAAGAGTTGACCTAAAAATGTCTTGTCATTATAAATAGGGAATTATTATTCAACAAACTAGCTCCTCTAATCCATAACACCCGTACCACCTTACAAAGATTGATCATGCTTAATAATGTTCATAATATCAATGGTCAAGGGGTCATTTAAGTCCCATCATTTAGGTTGAGAAAAGACCCCAAAGTTAGCCAAACAATCAACAAGACCATTAGCTTCACAAAAAATATGAGAAACATGGTACTCCTCCATAGATTTTAGAATAGAGATGGAGTCCATAATAATGTTTTCTATGGTCCAACAAAGACGATGAACCATAATTAAACACTTCATTTAATATTCAACAAATCCCCCTCCAACCAAATCCTTTTAAATCATTTTTCCTGAGCCAATTTTGATCCATGATAGGTTGCAGATACTTCCGCATAATACATGATAATTGTGTTAGTCCTATAGGTGTTTCCTTAAATGTGAAATATTTCTTACTTTCTAATTACAAATATTTAGATGGTGTCATATTTTTTATTTGTGAGTTTAGGTTATAGTTGAGTGGTAGAATTTTGTAATGGTTTGACTCATCTTATTTTCTCTACACCTCCTTTATAGATTTTCCCAATAAATTCATTGCATATTTCCCTAACCCTAATTCACATGAGTATTTGATATGCTTATAAATGAATTATTGTGGTTTATCTTTCAACCAAAATTCTATTGATATGGTTTATGTGTCTCCTATGCATTGCTTCTGTGTTGCCTCAAATTCACAATATTATAATCTTGTGGGGAACACACACTAAAGGATAGAAAGATGACAATCTACCACCACCTATCCTACCATCTAATATGGTTAATTTGCCTCCCAATATCAAGCCACAACTAAAAACAAAAAGAGTATGACGTTATTCAACAAATGTAAAACACTCAAATCAAACCTCTATGGGACTTAGTATTTATACATCACCATTCTATAGAGATATCATATCAAATGCTTTAGAGAAAATCCAAGTTGAGTCTAATGTTACAGTAAAATGGTATTTAAATAATTAATTATGTCCCTTTTCAAACTAACATCTTAAGCTTACTTAGGTAATGTGCATTTTTGTGTCTCAAGTCATTTGATGGGGTCACATGTCATGATCTATTTTTATACTTACCTAGGATCTCTCTAAGGTTTTTTTATTTTCTTCTTTTTTTATCAAGATACATTATTGTATTCACTTAATTGTGAGGATTCATATTCATAATGATTCATATTTTTCTGGATCAATAGATCTTGGCCTCCATAACTTTTATTTTTCTCTCTTTTTATGGTGGAGGTTTGATTGCAAGTGATTCTTGGGAGTTGTATGGTTTAGGAATCAACTCCAACATGGTATCAAATCTCTAGATATGCAATCCCTAGTCCATTTAAAAGATTAGGCCTTGGGTGAAAAAATGGTGTATTGTATAGCCAAACAATCCTCAATACTATGTTTGAAAGGACTAATTTTTTAAAAATCAACTATCCAAACACTAAAATCAAAGGAAAAAAATTGAAATATTTTTTAGGATCTCAAAATTTGAGTCAAAAATTCCATATAGTTGTATGGATTTATACGTTGTATTGAACCATACAATCCTGTGTAAAGAAAAAACTTCTACATCAATGATTTATAGGTTTAGTTTTTTCGATAGTAGTGGTCATAAGAATTTCTAGTAGTTTTGGTAGTAGTGATAGGATTTTTGGTTTTATGACATTTTTTTGAATTTTTTCAATGATATTTTTCAATGTTGGTGTTGTTTTTACCATTTTTTTCCCTAGCTACATACCTCCCTCTATTTTTTTGTCAACATTTATTTTTGGTCTTCTCAAGATTTCACAATATTCGTGATTTTAAAATTTCCAACATTCTTCTATTTTTTGGCATCTACAACGAATTGACTATGACATGAGTCGTTAATGGATTTTTTCTTAGTGGAAGTCATTTTTTCCATTGGAATTTGTATTTTTGTTGGCAACATTATCTTGGATTTCTTAGGAGCTGCTCTCTCCCATCGCAAGGAGAACTCCTAACCATCACCCCCTAAATCATTGTCACCTTCAAGATTCGACAACAATAGCTCAAATCCAACTGCTTATTTTTATAGTTGGCATCTTGGTCACCAGGGCCCTAAAATCATTTGTCATTTATTTTAAAAATATTTGGCTCAAAAACTTGTTCTAGTTTCTACCTATTTTTGGTAATATTCAGTGGTTTTTGGTGTCTATTTCATAGTTTAACATTTTTTCAAGTGGTTTCTATCACACAAGTAATTATTTGTTTGCAAACAATGGTTTCCTAGCACATCTTAATGGTTACAATATGGTACCAAGCAGTTTTCTATTTCTCAAGCTATTTTCAAGAAAATAAGTTTTTCTATGTCAACTATGACATATTTTATTAGCTCTCTGCATATTTCATTTGTTGAATGTTAGCCTAATGTCATCCATATGTCCAACCCCTCCCACCCACTCCCAAACCCTAATTTTATCCCAAAGGAGATTGTTTTAGTATAACTTGGGTATACAATGTCAAAATTTGACAAACAAATATTGTCGAAAATCTAGATTTAAGCACTTTCTAGTGGTGTAGGTATTTTTATCATATTTTTTTAGTACATTTTATTTCATTTCAAAGTCAAATCTACTTTTTTAGCTTTCAAGATTATAAATTTCTTCCTAGACCACTATTTTCTATGATTCTTGTAGCATTGGAAAGTTATTTCAAAGCTCTTCATAGCTATTCATGCATTTTTTCCATATTTTGACCCAAGTACCTTTCATTTTTTTTATTATTTCACATTTTGGTTTTTACTTAAATGTTTTGGCGCTTGGAAATTTTTTATTTACATGAGATGACTTATTTTGAGCTATTATATATGTATGTTATCCTTGTTAGTAAGTGTAATCATTGTTTGAATACACTTTCTCATTTTTAGATTCAATGAGATAAAGTGTCACTATTGGACATATCTTTTAGGGTGTACATCATGTTTTGTGCTCACACTACCTTATAAAGTGTCATGGGGGATTTGTTGTGTGTGCTTTGTTATTTGCAATCACAACCTTTTCAATCTTCATGCATGTGTTCTATTATGCACACCCAAGTTTCTAGTTGTAAGTACTATCTTGTGCATGTTCTAATGATATTTATTCTCTTGCATGCACTATATTATGACACACAACTTCATTGGGCATGAAATATGGTGTCAAAGTTGGGTTTCTAACAATGAGATATCTAGGAATCTTTTGGCTCTTAGTTGTTAAGAGTGGTTTATTATACAAGTAACTATAGGATGGTTATAAAAAATTGAAAAGTTGTGAATGAATTAGTTAAAGTTAGAGATCTAGAAGTTATGTAGAGAAATAATTACTCGTTAAAGTTGGAGGTCTAGAATGTTATGTAGAGAAATAATTACTCGTTGTTTCATTAAAACTAGGGATATTTAAGAAAGTTTAGGTTAGATATCTTGCTACCCTATTGTGATCATGAACATTGTAGATTTGTGTTAAGATTAGATTGTAGTCTAAACTATTGTCTTTTTTATCCATGTTGTGAACAAATTATTTTGGCTAAAAATAAGAATTCTCTAGAATTGCTTATCTCAACCTTGATTGATGTGATAATCCTTCCCTTTTTCTTTTAAGATTCATGGTAGAGTATGAGAGGTGTTAGGAGGTGTCATCCACCTTGTAAATCTTATGTCATGGTTTCAACATCCTTGGAAAGTGTCTCTAGGCACTTAAGGTGTATTGGGTAAATATTTTGTAATATTAATTCTTACCATTATTTTTAATATACTCATAAGTGGTGATGGGTCCACTAGCAACGGTAAAGGTGATGTGTGGACACAAATATTTAATATTGTTTTCCCCACATGTGGATGCATAGAAAGGGATAATAATAGATGAGGAAAATCATAAATGAGTGGAATTTGGGATTCTCCAAGTGGGTGCTTGGAAAGAGGAAACATGTGTCACTTAGTTTTTCATCATTCATTGCATTTAATGTAATGTTTATCTTCTAAGTTTGGGCGCCCAAGTTGGAGAGAAATTATTGGAAGCAAAATAGGTGTCCTTTTATATTTTGTGGAGCATTTCCAAAGCTTGGTTCATTCAAATTCAAGATTAATCTTTGTGAGCTTTATTTTGGGCTTAAGGCCTCTTCACACATCTATAAATTAGCTCTTTGGATGTAGAAAGAATGAGAAACATTTGAATGTAGTGTTACTCTACACGAAAAAGGATAGGTTGATGCATAAGGAGTTTTTTCATAGGTACATAGGTGTTTACATGGTGGAGGAAAAGAGGATAATGGAAGTGACTATATTGTAATCTCATTTATTTGAAAATAATGCATACTTGGCCTCTCTTCTTGGTGGATTTTTTTCCTATAAGGGTTTCTCCATGTGCATCTTGTGTTATGTGATGCTCTTATGTTGTTGATTTATGCCTCATTTCTGATATCTTATTGTGAGGTTATTATTCATATATTTTTGTTATAATTTCACATAAGATGGTGTTTATAAGCATGTTATATTGAGTGATTGTTGGTATCATAAAGAAGATGGATCTAATAATGGTAATTCCATATTAAGGAAACTTAAATTTTAGATTTGCATATAATTTTCAGATTTTCATGTTGTAGTCCAAACCTTGAATCTCATCCATTGAAGTCATATTTGGATAGATTTTTAATTTCTCAAAAATTGGTATTGAACCTATTTATTTCTCATCATTTAGTATCAAATTTGAAGATTGACTAGGTTATGGGTATTCCTTTTTCTAATTTCTTAGTCTAAAAAGCTTGTGGGAATTTTTTAGAAGAAATTGGAGGCTGTTGGAAGGATTGTGGGACAGCAATAAATGTTCCATGAGTTAACTTTGTTTTTGAGATTTATGAGATTGGAATCCATGGATATTGCCAATGTGATCTATGTTGGGAACTCGAAGCTCATGATTATGGATCTTCATGGAGCTAGTTATGTTTTGGTAACTTGGAGCTCTTGTTTGGAAATATGTTTGTATCCTCTTGTTTGGTGTTTTTGTTCCTTTATCTTGTATTCATGTGTAGTGAAAAAGGTATTCATGTTGGATGGGTAGAGACATCTTGGTCACAAAGAGAAGCATCCTCAATTTGGAATACACAATAGAGTGCGTATGTTGGCTTCATGGTTCTAGCCCTTGGGTACATGAAAGTACTAGAAGATAAACCACTAACCTCTTTGTGAGTTATGGAGATAATATGTTTCATATGTTATAAGCT
Organism: Sequoiadendron giganteum; assembly: GCA_007115665.2. Lineage (NCBI taxonomy): Eukaryota > Viridiplantae > Streptophyta > Pinopsida > Cupressales > Cupressaceae > Sequoiadendron > Sequoiadendron giganteum. The sequence goes on from CM021109.1 coordinate 189,739,934, forward strand.
CCTAGACAACTTGGTTTTTCCTATTGGGTTGTGGTTTACTCTTGTTTTCAGCTATAGGTTTGTAGATTTGTGCATATTCCATTATTCAGATGACATGTTGGATGTGAATGTCTAGATATTTAAATGGATTTTAGATTTATAGAGATGGTTTTACATGTTTTACATAATAACTAAAATATGTGATATATAGATTTGTGATGAGATTGTATTCAAGGTGTTTTGGATGAATATAGTTATAGGTTTGCATGGATTCTTGGAGGGTTCTTATTGATCTATGGTTACTCCTATGTGGGTTTGTTTGGAAAATCAATTCTAGAATTCATTATGGTGTTTGATTCTTGGAGATCCACATGTTATACCTGATCATCTCTATTTTGCATGATACTAATGCGGGGTTGAATCTATTATTTAGTTATTTGAGATTGGAGCATTGATTATGTATTTCTCCTTTGAGATGTTATATATGTGTAGATCTTGTAAATTTTTTGATGTGGAGTCTGTTTGGTAGGCCATATTCTTGGTCACCATTTACATTGGTATATTTATTGCAATGAGAGATGTTTATTAAGAGTACTTGATAAAGTTGTTCATTTGAATCTTTAGCAGTATTTTATGGCACATGAGAAACTTTTTTCACTTTTAGTAGAGTGTTGGAAATGTTTTTTTTTTTTTAGGCAAAAGGCGTAACGCCTTTATATAATATATTAATATTTAAAAGGAAAGTACAAAATATAAGTTAGGAAATATCATTTGTCATCAAATAGAGTGATTTCCATAAAGGCTATAATCTAATCCCCTTCAATGTGAATAGGGGAGCAAAAAGCAGGTGCTAGAGACATTTTGAAGAAAGGTTTCTTCAATTTTTGCACAAGTGTGCAATGATTGTCCATAGAATCCTTCTCTGAAGCTGAAAATTTACCTGATGGAATGTCCAAATCCCGATCCTGTGTATGATTATTTTGTTTCATTACTTCCCCAAGAGCCCCAGGCTTATTTGATTTCTGACCTTGTGGAAGAATCTCAAACTTCGCCCCAGATTTTTCTGTTGGAGCCACAAGTGAAGCATATTTCAGCCCAATTGGAAGTGATTTTTTCTGTTGTTACTAAAAGGTGACATCCTTCACATCTGATTTTGCTAAAAGAGTTGATGATCAAGTAGAAGAATTAGCTACTTTCTGCCCAAGTGGACAGGGCTTTGAGAGGACGTCTTTCCACCATGATGGTTGATTTTTAATTGATTTATCTTTAATATGGCATGTTTCAACCACATGACTTGTTTCAAAACATCTCTTGCACTGGAAGGGAAGACCTTCATAATCCAACAGTTGAGTCCAGGAACGACCAACAAGTTTTAGAATTATATTAGCAAGTAAATCCTTGGAGAGATCCAACTGCACTAAAATTCATGCAAAATTAGTGTGAGAAAAATATGAAGTTTTCTTGTCTATAGCCAAGAAAGAGCCCAAATAATTACCAATAGATTTGAAACAGGACTCGATCCAAAATTGAAGCAGAAGATTTGGAAGCTGAACCCAGGCCGACATAATGTTGAAGGATTCAGAAGAAGGGTTGAAGGTCAGGTGCCAAGGTTCAAGAAAGAGGTAATGTTGCTTCCAATACCAATGGTGGTCAAATAAAATGGAATCCCTATCTTTGGTGGAGTCAAAAGCAGCAATGAAAAAACCCTGAGCACTGAGAAATTTTTTTGGAGCATTTTGCAGTAAACGGTGCCAGTTTTCTTTTATCCAAATGTTCAAATCTAAAACGAATGGCCAAAATTGATGAAAATTACATTAAGTCATGCAAAGAAAAAATTTCCTTCCTATAGCACTTCATCCCCAAACTCCAGGACAGGGGATGCCTCTACACATTTGAGGGCTTTAAATCCCAAACTCATGTGACCTCTTAAATCATAAACATTAGAAGATACAGGAGGCACCTGATCATTTGTGCATACCTTTGATTTGAAAGAAGAATCAAAGCTTTCAATGGAGACTCCAGATTGTGAATAACTCATCTCATGCATTTTGAAAGAGCCATCAAAACTTTCGTTTTGAGATTCCAAATTCTAGGTAACTCTTTTTAAAAGATGAATTTGATCCTGCTTCATTTGTAGAAGGTCATTTAGAAGAACCAAAGTTCCCCAATAAAGAATCAGGATTAGGAACCATAGATGAGGGGGGAAATATCCACGACAGCTGTAGGAAAATGCTAGGACTCATTGAAGCATTCAAAGAAGAAGAAATACCAGCAGCATGAAGCCCTAATGGACGAGCAGGGGAAGAATCGATCAGAGCATTGGAGACATCATTTTTGGGCATTCTAGGTTTAACCTTCACCTTCAGAGTAAATGGATGAGGTATGTTTCCAGGAGGTGAAACACATAAACCTTTGAAAAATGAAGGAGTTGTTGTAGGAGCCTTTGGTTGAGTCGTCGGTGGAGCTATGAGATTGATACATGGGGTTGCTGAAACATTCAGAGTGGAAGAAAGAGCAGATGAAATCTTATTCCTTGGAAACTTCGAAGGATGTCGACCACCAGTCGGACCATCTACCAAAAAAGTATGAAACACTATAGATCCCTTCAAGACACCTGTTGAGAGAGATTCTTTTGATTTCAAAATAGCAGTGATGGATTTTTTTGGAGTTGTGGTATGCACGCTAACAGACGGAGCAAACAGTCGAGAGCTCCATGCAAGATAAGAGTAGGGAGTCGTTGTAGGGATTCATTGCAGTAGGAGTCATCGAGGGAGTCGTGAGTGTTGGAAATTTTATTGTTCATGTGATGCCATATCTAACTCAATAGTGGGAGATTTATGTAGTTACATAATGTGTTATATCTTATTTTTTTCAAGATTTGGTTCTAAGTTGTTGTTACAGTGTGTAATGAGCCATGCATAATATTTTATTATAAGATGGATGGTCTTTTACAATAGTTGTTGGTTTCATAAGGAGCTATTGGATTCTAATTTCAATTGTAGTGAGAATTTAATGACATATTTTGTTCTACTGACAAAGGATGTGAGGCAATTGTATCTTCTTGGTTTGGAGATTGTAATTGTACTTTACCTTTTGGGAGCTCATGGTGTTGAGTTCTTAGATTGTGTTGGGGCCATGGAGGATATTCAATTAGGAGATGGTTATCGTGATACTTGGAGAGCTTAGTTAGACAATTTAGTGGGAGATTTGGCAATGATTTTGATTCATCATTTGATGATGGATGGTTATTTTCATGTGATCTCTTAAGAGGGGATGCTAGATCATAATGTCATGATATGTTCCTAATTTTATAGTTGGAAAGTTGAAAATGGTTTTTTTTTTTATCTTTGGTTTTGAGTATTAATCATTTGTTTGAAGCTTAATGATTTTGTAGGGTTGCATTTTAAGTTGAGTGTCACCATGTCACACCTTTTTTACTGGAAAATTTATATTTTTAACTAAAATAGAGGCTCAAAGTATGATTTGATCTTTCTCCCTCCCTTTTGTTTAGTAGCCTTATTGGTTCAAAACTAAAGGATATTATGAACATGCCTACACTTGAGCCCATAAGTAGATCAAATATAAGTGAACAAAAACTTGATTGATACAGGTGAGGTTCGGAATGAAGGCATTTTTCTATTGTTGATTAATTTAATAGGTCTATTGTTGTTCAGTAATAAAGGAAGATAATGGAGATAAATATTTGTTGTTGATAATAGAGTTATATGGCTAAAACATTAATAGAGAATGTGTTTTTTTAGTTACATCAAGTTCCCTCAAATAAGAAAACAGTCGCAAGACCTAGAAAATTATAGTATGGTGATTCTCCTTTAACAATGGGTTGCCTACCTATGGCGAGTTAAATCGTGTAAGTTAAGATATTCATTTGTATCTGCATTGGTTGTAATAGGAATGAACATATGGAATCACCATGTTATTTATTTTGCAAGTTTCCTAGTTTTGGTATTATTATTTATTTTTACCACCTAAATAGGGAAATCCCTTATAATCATATTCAACACCCAGCTAAGGATACAAGGTATCAATATAAATTCTAGAATCACAATACTCGTCCAAGTATACTTAGGTGTCAGTATATTCATGGTAAATGGGAGCACAATAATTTTTTTAATGAAGAAACCAAATACAATTTGTGCACCCTAAATATTTCCACAATTCCTAAACCCTAACAAGTTATAGTATTTAGGAGATTCACATGAATAAATATTGCAAAGATTACTAATTTAATAGGTCAGGGAAAACCTGGTTAATGCACTACAACTTTCGAGGGCTCAGTGGGGTGGTTCTTCCTTGCTCATACACCTCTCCAAATATTTCATTTTTCTTTTAGTGCCAAACTCACCAGACCATTATATACTCTTGCTACGCCTTCCTTCACTCATTGTTTTCATGCAATCATTTTGTGTTCTGCAGGAAAGGGGTCATGGATTGTCTATATCCATGATTTATTTAGTGTTAATGCAAAAAAATTAGTTGGCCTTGTTTGTGGTTGTTTTTTCATTGGTTTGTTGCATTGAGATAGGAGTATGGATATACAAAGACTTGCATTTTTTGGGTTGGTATATTGATGCATGAAGTTCTATTTATGTTTTGTATACCCTAGTTTGAAGTATGTGATGAGCTTATTATTTTTCCTATTTATTTCACCATTCTTTATGATTTAATCCATGTTCGTGATGTTATAATATCATTCCTAAGATATTTATGAACTTTACCTTGATTCCCTGAAGCATTAAATATGATTAATGATGATTTAAAAATGTCTGTATGTTTTAGTTAGTTGATGCTAAATTATGATGATATATTATGATGAATGATAACTATTAAATAAATATTTGTAGAAGGATTAAAATATCATTTGTGGAAGGAATGAATCGTTCATGTAGCTGAAAAGAAGAGAAAAAATTTTATAGTTTCCAACATGTAGTTGTTGCTGGAAAAGTCCAAAAAAGTCAAAAAGGAAGTTTCAGTAAAACACGCATATCTCCCTCATTTATTAATGAAATTCAGATTTTAAAAATGATCTAGAAATCTTAAAAATAGGAGCATGAAACCCATAAATAATTTCAAGAGCTACACAATAATAAAGGAGCTTTTAATGACGAAAGTTGACTGAGTAAAAAATGGCGACTGAGAAGGCAAAAATTTAGTCCAACCTCCATCATTTGTTATACTCTGAGTTTTAACTCGAAAAGAAGTTGGACATGGATTGCCATATATTTATACACATCAAAAAATCTCCAACAAATCGGTTCGATCATAAAAGAGTTCAAACAAACTCTTTTCCAATCAGCCAGATGAAAAGTTGTAATAGGACTCTATTGTCCAGTCATTGTATTTGTGTCATTTGAAGAATAGTCCTTTTCCTTCTTTGAAGGAATGATGGGGCACCTATTAGATGTTTGTTAGCCTATATATTTGAGTAAGTAATCAAGAAAAAGATATAGAAGATAATATAGAAGGGGAGAATTTAGTTATTACTTTTAGTTAATAGTTTAGAGCCACCAACAAACCCATGTTGAAGGCACCTACAGCAACTACTGTGTGGAAAGGTTTCTTTTCAGTATTAACTGTGTTTTGTTTAAGTTATTGAATTTTAGTTATTCTTTTACACAATGATGATATATTAGGAGTCTCTCATGGTGTCCATATAATGCAAACCCATCATAAGTTTACATACCCTGGTTGGTAATTTAATGTAGGCTTGCAATGTCAAGTAGACTATTTAGCTAGGTACACCCTTGAATTATGTATTTTCACCAAGTCGACGACACATTAGTTAGTCTCTACATTTATGGCACCGTTGTCATGGATGGTGTCAAGCTATGAGAATCTCTAGGTTTCTTAAAATTTCTTCCTTGTTTTTGTAGAATCATAATTTTTATTCAAAGCACTTGGGATTATTAGGCATTTTTAAAGTTAACACAATCAGATTTAGCAATAGAAAAATGGATCAGATTGATATGCTTGAAAATAGTAAATTGGAAATCAATGAAGACATGTTCTCTAGCATCATATAAGAATTTTTTTCAAGAATTGATGCTAAAGAGGACAACCTTGTTTTGCAAAATGAAGAAGTTATTATACACAAGGTTGTTGGTCAAGATGGACATGATATCAAATCTGAAATCCTACTTGAAGAAGAGAGTTGTTATGAAGCCAAAACCGGTATTCTTATGCAAAAAAGTAAAGAAGAGATTGAAGAAGACTGATTTTGGGATTACTTAGAGGAGTTTTTCTCAACTTTAGATGTAACACCAATATCTTTTGTAGAGAAAAAACATGAGCAGCATGAACATCCTACAAAAAATTATATGTTGCTATCAAAAGAAGCAACCCATCAGCATGAAACCAACAAGGAGGGTTCAAAATTTGTTCTTTTGTGTGGATGTCCTATCAGACATCTAGCTGAAATAGAGGCAACAAAAGCATCACAAGTCATGCTTGCATTCACAAGTCATGCTTGCATTCAAGCATGAAATTAGAATTGTTGAAGATGAAGCTAAATACATATTTGCAATTAAAGAAGAATGGTCTCGGCTTACTTATTTCCTTCAAAACAGAAGTATGTATTTTCAAGTAAGTGAGTTTGTTTATGTATGTCAAAAATTATTGCAGTTGTTTACTAAGTTTCTACTTATTATGCACCTCTTTTTGGTTGCTCACAAGTATGTGAAGCATTATAACTTGCTAAGGAAAAGCAGCTATTTCATAGAACCATTCAATGGTTTTTTTTATCAAGTTTTATTTGTTGGTTAGTATAGGTTAGGATAGGTTTTTCATTGAATGTGTTGTTGCACAATGTCTTAGATGTCTTCTTCTCCAAATATTGAAGCATAGTTAGGTGGGTGTTTTTTGGTGTGGTTTGTTTCCCCATTTCTTCTTGTTTAGATGACTATTTCAAAGGTATTCATAGTTGGTTGTTTGGTCATATTCCAAATTCATTTTTCTTTCAAGGTCGTGATTCATGTCTGTAAAAAAAGGTTTCCATTATGTCGTTGGATCTTCATGGGATCAAGAATGTCTATTTAATTGGTGTTGTTCAATTGATTTAATCAAATTTTATTCAATATTAATGGACTGCATCTAAAGTTACATTAGAAGTCATTGGATAGATAGACATTTTCTACAATGAGTAGCCAAGAAACCTACAAAAACTATTGGTGATACATATGCAGCCACTCTTAGAGGGACCTATACATCCAACTATTTAGGAACCTGTACTTTCAACTATTCACCAAGTTTACAACTTTTCACTATATCATAACAGGTACTTACATTTATGATTCTTATGCATTAGTAATATTTATCATTTTTAGTTAATTAACTATCCATGCATTGCAATATTTTCATCAATTATCATTGTTCTAATTACATGCTTCATAACTCATTCATTCTTCCACTTGCATCCATGCATTGGCATTTGAGGACAAATGACCTTTCAGTTGGGGTAAACATGCATGCCTTGTATTGTTGTCCTAGACCATAGGAGGATGAGCTTTCTTCTATATTTTCATACCTACCTCCTACATTCATGACTATGTTTGCTTCAATTGACATATTCTTCTATTGATTTCCCTTTTCCATTATTGCCTCAAAGTGACAAAAGATAAAAGTATTTAGGGGCAATTGTAGCATATGTTATTCATGTTATCTCAAGAATGAATTAAAGAGAGAAGATGTTGAAAGAATATGGAGATATATCCATACATAAATTTTTCTATCTTGATGAAAAAGAAGGAAAGATAAAGTCATTGGACTTCATGTTGGTAGCTTTCATGTCTAACCAATGTCCATCTCCTGCTTGAGGACAAGCAAAACTTCAGCTCAGGGGAATGATGAGCTTATTATTTGTCCTATTTATTTCACAATTCCTTATGATTTAATCCATGTTCATGATGTTATAATATCATTCCTAAGATATTTATGAACTTTACCTTGATTCCCTAAAGCATTAACTATGATTAATGATAATTTATAAACATTTGTATGTTTTAGTTAGTTGATGCTAAATTATGATGAATGATAATAATTAAATTTCAAGTATTTGTAGAAGGATTAAGATGTCATTTGTGGAAGGAATAAGTCATTCATGCAGCTGAAAAGAAGAGAAACAAGTTGACAATTGCCAACATGTAGTTGTTGCAAAAAAATTCAAAAAGGTAGTTTTGGTAAAAACATGCATATCTCCCTTGTTTCGTAATGAAATTCAGATTTTCAAAATGATCTGGAAAGCTGAAATAGAGGAGCACGAAACCCAAAAATCGTTTGAAGAGCTACACAATAATAAAGGAGTTATTAATGACAGAAGTTGACTAAGTAAAAAGTGGTGACTAAGAAGGCAAAAATTTAGTCCAACCTCCACCATTTTTTATACACTAAGTTTTAACTTGAAAAGAAATTGGATATGGATTGCCATATATTTATACACATCAAAAAATCTCCAAAAAATCAATTTGATCATGAAAGAGTTCAAACAAACTCTTTTCCAATCAGCCAGACGAAAATTTGTAATAGGACTCTATTGTCCAATCATTGTATTTGTGTCATTTGAAGAATAATCCTTTTCCTTGTTTAAAGGAATGATGGGACAACTATTAGATGTTTGTTAGCCTATATATTTGAGTATTTAATCAAGCAAAAGATGTAGACGATTATATAAAACAAGAGAATTCAGTTATTACTTTTAGTTAATAGTTTAGCAATCACCTACAACCACTGTTGAAGGCACCTGCAACAACTACTGTGTGGAAAGGTTTCTTTTCAGCATTAATTATGTTTTGTTTTTTAAGTTATTTAATTTTAGTTATTATTTTACTCAATGATTATATATTAGGAGTCTCTCATGGTGTACATACAGTACAAACCCATCATAAGTTTACATACCCTAGTTGATAATTTAATGTAAGCTTGCAATGTCAAGTAGACTGTTCAGCTAGGTACTCCCCTAAATTGCGTAATTTCACCAATTCTACGACACATTAGTTAGTCTCTGTAGTATGGTTAGCTTGGATGAGTTGCAATTTTTTGTGGTTGTTATTCCAGGTAGTATGAGTAAGGAAGCTACTCAGAACCTTTTGTTATCATTTAAATTTGATGCTTGTGTTAATATAAATATTGGTGTAGGTTTTAGTGATAGTTGATATCTTTCACCTTGGTATGTTCCTTTTTCTTTCATAAGTGGCATGTTGGAGGATGTAAGGAGTTTTTTTGCTTGATTCTGCTCTTAGAAAGCCAAGTAGCTAGTGGTAGTTTTTCGAGCTTGTATTTTCTTTTCCAAACAAGAAACATTTTTGCCATTTCTGGATACGGAAATTTCTCTATTTTTTTCTTTGGTGTATCTACTTGCTTAGTATTAGTATCATTTTGGAGTTTTTCAAGTCTTTTGCCTTCTCTTTCAAGGCGTTCTCTCTCCTTCAAGCGTTGTATTTTTGGGTCTTTTTCTTTCTTTCGTTCTTTCGAGTTCTTCTTGGTTTCTTGTGTTAGAAACCTCTCTTTTTTTCTTTTTCAGGTATCTTGTTGGAGCATGAAAGCATGGTGAAGATTTGGATGGTACATGATTGGCTAAGGGATGTTTTTCCCTTGTTTGTGGAAGGAAAAAATCAAGATGGGTGTATTTACAATGTTAGGATTAAGGTGTCATCCACCTTGTAAATCCTATTTCATCATTCCAAAATCCTTGGAAAGTGTCTCTAGGAACTTAATGTGTATTGGGAAAATATTTTGTAATATTAATTCTCACCATTGTTTGTAATATACTCATAAGGGGTGATGGGTCCACTAGCAACGGTAAAGGTGACGTGTGGACATAAATATTTAATATTGTTTTCCCCACATGTGGATGCCTAGAATGGGATAATAAAAGATAAGGAAAGGGATAAATGGGTGATTGTTGAGATTCTCCAAGTGGGTGCTTGGAAAGAGGTAACAAGTGTCACATGGTTATCCATAATTTATTGCATTTAATGTAATGTTTATCTTCTAAGTTTGGGTGCCCAATTTGGGGTGTAACTTCTCCATTGTTCTACCCATTATTTTTACTATGTTTTACTTGCAAGTGAAATTTTATTCTACTAACATAAAGAGCAATGAAAAAATTTCCTTTCAATATGAATAAAAAGATGCACATTTGAAAAAATATTGATTTCAAACTTTCCCAATGCATAGCAAAGAATCATTTCAATAATTCAAGTAAAGAATCCACATAAATATTTGCAACATAAAGATATTTCCCATTTAAAATTCCTCAAATAGAGTAGAGATACATATTTTCATTCATAGCTTCTATGAGCTTAATGATATAGAAATATAAACAAAATACATTGGTCCTGATGTCCCCAATATTGGTGTATACCTCCTAGATGTCCTCATCACTTGGTGCATATATTCTAGGTGTCTCCAACTGGCACTACATCCTCAAATACTTGGTCACCATTTGTATGAGGGATAGCATCACTCGATTTCTTTTTTTCTGACCACAGACTTCCTACGGTCCCCCACATATCTACCTAACTAGTAAGATGGCCCTATCCTTCGACGAAGAGATTGGTTTGATAACCCCATAATCATGTCCGTATTCATCATAGTTTTGTGTCCTACATATATAGCGCTACCATATATTGCTTTCTCTACTTAGAATGCAATCATGGATCACAATGGATTGACAGTGTAAATAGTGGCTACATACACTACTTTGGCCAAAGAATTCATTACGTAGTACTTCAAGTGAGAGTCATTTGTCCACCCACTCTTTAACTCTATTTTATTTAACCATAACACAACATACATTCACCCTATGGTGATAATAAAATGTACAACAAGGTTTATTCCCTTAACCATGGATTCCACTAACCCCGAGAATATCCAAGCCTATAATAAACTGATTACTAGGTTACACCCTTTCCCATGGATTTACCATAACCCCAAGTATAACCATACTAATCCTACATGTTCACATACTAAGATTAAATTAGCTTACCCCCATTCTCATGTATTTCACTAACCCCAATAATAACCCTATTAACCTCTTAAGTTAAAAATGGCATTTCCATAAAAGTACTATAAGATAGAAATGTATTCCTCCTCATGCATTATCTATATAGACTAACAAACTAACCATATTTCTAATAGAATTTAATCCCTACATATTTACATAATATATAAATATACTCCTATATAATAGGGTTCCCATAATTTGAGACTCATTTAAGAGTCACACAACATATATTCCATACTTGGTAATAGATAAGTTCATAAGAACAATCATATCATGCAATCAAAGATTATTACAACTCTAGGAAATAACTAAGATCATAAGATTCAAGCATACCGTGCAATCAAAGATCAATCCAAATCCATGAAATAACTAAGATCATAAGATTCAAGCACATCATGCAATATTTCCCAAACAAATCATTTACAAACAAATTACCTTTCAAATATAAAGATAATCGGGAATAGAAATCAGCATACCTGATTCTATGTTCCCACTTGAAATGTTGTTTCCCAACCTTAGCCTTTGCAATCATCAATTCTACTTCTCCCAAAATTTAACTAGACTCCAAATCTTAGCCTCCTCTTAAGAAATCTTACAAACTAAACTCGCAATAATTATCTCTCTCTCTAAAATTCTTACACAAAAATCTTGCACACATATTGCAGTAGAGTAACAATATAGAAATTAGAATAAAAAAGGTGTATCAAATGAAGGAGAGAGCTCCTCTATTTATACTAATTTTGAGCTCCCAAAGGTTACAAATAAGCAATTAAATCTGCCACCTTTCTTCTCACATGCAACGACTCAACTGAGTAAGTTCCTATCTTTCAACACATAACAATCCACAATCTTGAAATGATTGATTCGACTTCATGCTTGGTGACAACAAGACTCCATTTGTTGGGTCAAACACAACAATGCATTGCTTCAAGTTTACTAAATGAATTACAATTCGACTCCCTTCTTATACTTTTGTCGACACTACTTTGACTGGGTTTAAGCATATCTAAAGGTTTAAGATTCCTTGTTTGCTTCTATATGCAGCAGGCTTTGGCACCACATTCCCATGTTTTATCGCTGCATTTCATTAAACAACACCATCAAGGATAGCGCAGGTTCAAGACTCATTCACTACGTTTAAATTTGCACTCTTCTTTTATCAGCATGAATACTTATCCATTTTCTCACATTTTAACTACGACTCAACATTCAGATATTTGACTAATTCAAAACATGTTGAGTTTGTAGCTTACAAGCTTGGTTCACATTTATTCCATGTGTTATATTCATGCGCTACCCTTTGAAATATTTACACAACCCTTTATATTCTATAAGCAATGTTATTAATAATGTGTTATCATATGTATATTGCATTGTTTAATATATAAAGTGCTTTATCATATACAATGCACTATTTCAAATACTGTGTGCTATAAATACTATGCGCTATTTAAACACATTAAGCACAAATCAATATAATATATATTTAATATATATAAATATATATATATATATATATATATATATATATATATATATATATATATATATCCAACACAATATATATGTACATATATATAAATATATGTATATATATATAAATATATATCTCAACCATATGATTATAAAATGCATTATTCACCATTTTAATACATATGCATATATTTTCATAATAACAATACATGTATATATATGTAAATATAGTAATATATATGTATGTATGTTTCCTTAATGTAACTACATATGCATATATTATATATAGATACATATTATATATGTATATATATCACTATCTAGATATTTATATTTGAACACATACAATCACAATCCCATCGATTGACATATATACATGAAGTGTATATATACATATATATATGTATGTCACCTTCATCCAATCGATATTCCCATGCATATGGGTAGTTTGTCTATAAGCATGCATAGATACGTCTATCTACGTATACTCATGCATGTATTTACTCATGTGTATGACTTTATCATGGACACATACATATATACATATATATATAGTTAATGTATATATCTCATTGATATAACTATGAACATGCAAGGAAGAACTCTCATAGGAATTAACCACAATCCTCAACTACAACATTCATAGAACAAGATCATAATTCAATGTAAACATTCACAACCAATACTAAAGATTACTTACCTTTTTACCCAACTAACTTGACTCAACTTAGACCAACTAAGGTGGTGAGTGTGTGTATGCTCAATTAGGTTCATCAGGGTTTCCAGACCAAGTTCTTCTTTCGATTGATACTCCCCCTCTCTTTCAAAGTCTTGAAACCTTGTTCTTGCATTCAGGTTAGTACATTGTAACAATAGTTAGCTGATACAATACATTCATAAACATCACATATATCTTTTTATTTCCACAACATTATGAAATATCAATTGAATTAGCATTCATTCCACATATTCCATCAAGATTTATGTACAAACATAATCATAAATATATATATATATATATATATTCAAGGATTTTCACTCATCAAGGTAAAAGTAAATAAGTAGCAACACAACAGGGTGTAACATATTTCCCCCTTGTGAATCATCATCCCTGATGATCATTATGTATCAACATGGGCATCGCATAAAATAACATAACATCATAAAACATCATTTTTTTCTAGATTTTTCAAAATTGAACATGACTTGAGGAAACTTTTGCTTCATCTCAACATAATCTTCCCAAGTGGAAAAATCTTATGCATACCAATCCAACTGGACCTTACATTACAAAACCTCTATATTCCATAGGTGAAGCTTATGTGTTCTAAGAACCTTGAGAAGCTCGATTGTTACTACTATGGGGTCTTGTACCTGTAAATCATTCCAATCAATAACATGGCTATCGTCTGGCGCATAACTTTTAAGGTATGACACATGCAAGACATTATGCATTCTAGCAAGAGTGGGCGGTAGAGAAATCCTATACACAATAGGGTTGACTTCCTCGAGAACCTAAAAAGGGACCTACATAGTGTGGAGCTAGTTTGGATGAATTTCCAAAGTTAATAGAACTCTTATGAGGATTAACTCTTAGTAAAACCTTCTCTCCTACTGAGAAATTTTTGGGTACCCGTTTGGAATCGGCATAACTCTTTTTTCTATCATTAGCTTATGCTAACCTCTACTTAATAATACCAACTTGCTCCTCCATTTCTAATAACATTTCTAGCCCAAGGCTTACCCTATCCTCTAGCTTATTCCAATTTATAAGGGTTTGATACTTCCTACCATATAATTCTTTGAACAGAGTCATCTTGATTGTAGAATGATAAGAGTTGTTATATGAAAATTCTACCAAAGGTAGGTAATCTTCCCACTTGTATTGTTGATCCATGCAATACATTCTCAGTAAATCCTCTAGCACTTGGTTCACTCTTTTAGTTTGACCATCTTTTTTTGGATGATATGGCTAACTTATGTTCAACTGAGTTCCAAGTGAAGACAACATGGTTTTCCAAAACCTAGACATCACATGAGCATCCCTATCTGAGATAATCTTCTCATGAATTCCATGCAACCTAAACACCTCTTGTATGAACTCCTGAGCTATAATAGGATCTTCATCAGTTATATTACCTAGTATAAAGTGTGCCACCTTAGTAAGCCTATCCACCACTACCAAAATGGCATTATGCTTATTCCATGGCATTGGAAGACCTTGCACAAAATCCATTTTAATGATTTTCCATTTACTTTTCGAAATATCATGAGGATACAAAAAACCTGATGGGTGATGATGCTTCACCTTCACCCTTTGACACTCTAAAAAACTTTCCACAAAACTTGCAGCATCCCCTTTCATCCCTTTCCAAAAATACAATGGCTTCACATTAGCCAACATCTTAGTAACTTTGAGGTGTCCAAAATATGGTGTAGTATGAACTTCTTTCCACACCATGTTCCTTAATTCTATAGAATTGGGTGCATAGATTCTTCCCTCAAACCTTAGCAAACCATCAAGTTCAAAGTGAAATCCCTCATACCTTGGGTCTTGTGGATTATCCATGAGTGCCTACTTAATGTGTTCATAATATTCATCACCCTTGGACTCTTGCAACACTCAACCCTTAAAATCGGTTTGGATTGATATCATGGAGGATATATGCCTCTTATGACTTAGGGCATCAGTAACCTGATTCTCCTTTCCTTTGATATAATTGATATTAAAAGTATAGTCTAATATCAATTCCAACCACCTTCTTTTCCTTGCATTCAGATTTAGTTGAGTAAACAAGTACTTTAGATCATGATGATCAGTCTTCAATTCAAAAGGTTTTCCCAACATATAGTGTCTCCACATCGGCAATGCATGAACAACAACTGCTAACTCCAAATCATGTGAAGCGTAATTTTTTTCATAAGGCTTTAGCTTCCTTGATTCATAGGCTATGAATTTTCCATCTTGCATCAACATGCCACCCAAACCTTCTCTTGATGCATCAGTGGTAACAATAAAGTTACCATCTAGATTTGGTACCTTCAATATCAAAGTTGTGGTCAATCTCTCTTTGAGTTGATCAAATGTCACTTGACATCTCTCTGTCCATTCAAACTTATTCCCTTTTCTCTGTAAGTAATTAATAGGAAAAACTATCCTAGAAAAGTTGGCAACAAAATTTTGATAGTACCCAACCGAGCCCATAAAAATTCTAACTTTTGGTACATTCTTAGGCACTAGCCATTCAAGTACCACTTTTATTTTAGTTGGATCAACTACAATCCCGTCAGTTGAAATCACATGACCTAGATATTGCACCTCTTTCTGAAATAAAGTACACTTAGAGAGTTTTCCATACAGCTTATGCTCTCTCAAATGTTGGAGAACAATCTCTAGATGCTTTAGATTTTCCTCTTCATTTTTGGAATGGATAAGAATATCATCCAAAAATACCATACATTTTTTTCCAAACAGTCTCTAAAACACATTATTCATTAGGTTCATGAATGTTGCAGGTGCATTCATCAATCCAAAAGGTAGGACTATGAACTCATAATGACCATATCTTATCCTAAAATTTGTCTTGAAAATATCTTCATCATTGATCCTTAGCTGATGATATCCCGATCGTAGGTAAAATTTAAAAAATGTTGTCGCTTCTCGCATATAATCAAAGAGATCATCAATATGTGGCAACGGATACTTATTCTTTATCGTTTCCTTATTAAGCAAGCGATAATCGGTGCACAAGCACAATGTGCCATCCTTCTTCTTCACGAAGATAATAGGCACTCCCCAGGGTGAAACACTGGGTCTAATCAACCCCTTGTACAACAATTCCTCAAATTGAACTTTTAACTCCATTAATTCCATTGTGGTCATCCTCTATGGAAATTTGGATATAGGCTCCACCCTTGGAACTATGTCGATGGATAAATCAAACTCTTTTGGGAGGTAATCTAATTATCTCATATGGAAATACATCTACAAATTTCTATAGGATAGGATATTTCTCCATATCCATCTTCCCAAATTCCACCATCTTACCTTCCTCGACATCTTGGAGATCTTGAGGTCCATAAAATACCATATTAGCTTGATAAATGAACTCACTACATTCCTCAATTTTCTCCATTTTTATAGCAAAGAGTTGACAACCTTTCTTCTTCACTCTATGCATTTGTATGGCAGAGATCTGCCGCAACTTAACTTCTCTTGGTGTTCCTTGCAAGAACACCCAGTTACCTAGATCATCTAGACACTCCATTTTTTTAGAATGACAATCTACTTTCGCTCTATTTTTCCATAGATAGTTCATCCCTAAAATGACATCATAGGAACCTAGGGTTGCTACATATAAATTCACTTCCAAGGAGAATCTTGGAAGCTCAACCCTTGCTTTGAATAGACATTGATCCACCTTAGCTCTTGTCTAGTTTTCATATTCAACCATCCAAGATTTTTCTATATAGCCAGCTTTTATAGAAATTTGACTAGCTATTATAGGTGAAACAAAATTTTCAATGGCACCAGTATCAATAAGAATGGAAACAAGTGTACCAAATAAAGTACATGATATTTCCATTGAAGTGATCTAGTACTCAGCTTGTCAGTTTTCCAATGCAACATGAATCCTTTGGTGGAATACTTCTCGTTGTGGTGGAAGAATATTCACTTGTGGTTGTGACCCTAACGGCTTATTGGGATACTGATTGGAAAAGTGATACTCTTCACAAGTATAACATCTTCACAAGGGTCCCACCCTTGATACATGCCTTCCAGAGTTGCCTTCCTTCCTACCAGCATTGTTGTTATTGATGTTGTTGTTATCCCCCCTACGGTCCCTTCTTGAATTACTCCTATTACGGGATCCTTTGTCCCCTTTCTTCTGCATTTCTTGCCCTTCATTAGGCTTCTTTGATGCTTGATTAGATGGAGTACACTTAGACCTCTTTCTATTCATCTCTTGATAGTTCAAGATAGATTTAAGTCATTGTTCTTACTTGACAGATTTCTCGTACATCAATTCCATGGTTGTTGGACCATGCACGTCTACCTCACCACCTATTTGAGCATTGATTCCCATGATAAACTTCATTATACATAACCGCTCATTTTTTGGTGCATGGGTACATACCTCAAGAGATGAGTGAACTTCTCCCAATATTCATTAATCGAGGAGCCTTCTTGCCTCAGATTCTAGAATTCTATCATCTTTTGATCATAAAAGAGTTGAGATAACCACTATTTCCAAAAAATATCCACAACTTCACTACAATTTTTCCTTAAGGAACTTAGCCCAAGTTCCATCTTCTTATTCATCCACTAGTTGGATGCTTCACCAGCCAATTGGAAAGCTCCCCAAATGGCTTTTGTGACCTCAGAGTAGTTTCTAATTTCAAATTACTTTTCCATACCAATGAGCCAAGCTTCAGCCTCGCCTCCACTAGTACTTCCTTTGAACTTCAGAGGGGTTATTTTTCTCATATCACATGATAGTTCACTAGCAAGTTGTTTTTTCTTGCTCCCCTCCGATATAGATTGTGATTCCTCATCCTCATGATTACTAGACCAAGTATATTCATGGGAGTTTTATCCTTCTTCATTATTATTAGGAACTTATAATTCCTCCCTTTCTTTTCCCTTTACCTCTTTCTCAAGGTTTCCAAGGTGTTCTCGTGTTTCATTCATCATGAAAATAATGTGGTCTAACTTAGCTTCCACATTTTTTAGTCTTGACCGACTTCTTGACTTTCCAAAGGATTAGTTCTAGTTCTAACTATTTTAACAAAAAGGTTTACACCTGGAGGTTTCATTTTCAATTAGATTCTAGGAATGTTTACATACCATTTAACAATAAAATACAAAGAGCAACATTCATGTATATGAAGTTAAAAAGATGAGATTATACACAATGTTTTCCAAAACATGGTTTTTTGTTTATTTCATAGGATTTCAATATCCTAGCATTTACATTGAATGAATATTCAAATATTCAAGGAGAGAGTATCCCTCAAATTCACTCTTCGATACATAACTTAGTGGGGTGTAACCTTCATATTTTTGTTCATATACATCATCAAAATGGAAATAACCCTCAGACCTATCCTTAGATACATAGTTTCAAGGGACGCATCCCTCTGATTCGCCACTTGAGGCTATTAAAATGACTTCCAACATAGGTATAACAGGAGGGTCCCCAAATATCATGACTAGACTAACACTACATTCTGGGGGCATATCCTTGGAAAGTGATAAAGAGTCTAACTTGGCCAAGGAGACAGAAGGTAAGAAGTTGAAGTTGGCAGCCTCTCTCATCCTCCTCTTCTCTTAACTAATTAGTGAAAGGGAATGACTAAAATTCTCAATATCGCTCAGCCAAATGGCATTTTCATGATTGGTTCCCTCTATGGTTTGAACAATGGCTTATCTTTCCTTCTAAGGCCGTAGGTAGCACTCATTTCCAATTACTGACTTTCTTATAGTCATCTTGAGATGCACCATCTTGACACAAGAATTTACAAATATTAGACTCATATAATGTTGGATTGGAAACATAGCGAGCACATAGGTTGAAAAGCTAAACCTAGTAGCTCTGATTCTACATGTAATTACCCCATTGTTCTACCCATTGTTTTTACTATGTTTTACTCACAACAGAAAGTTTTTCAATATGAATAAAAAGATGCACATTTGAAAAAATATTTATTTCAAAATTTCCCATTGCATAACAAAGGATCATTTGTACAATTCAAGTAACGATTCCACATACATATTTGCAACATAAATATATTTCCCATTTACAATTCCTCAAATTGATTAGAGATGCATATTTTCATTCATAGCTTCCATGAGCTTAATGATATAGAACTATAAAAAAATACATTGTTCTTGATGTCCCCAATATTGGTTCATACCTCCTAGATGCCCCCACAGCTTGGTGCATATATTTTAGGTGTCTCCAACTAGTGCTACATCCTCAAATACTTGATCTCCATTTGTATGAGGGAGAGCATCACTCAGGCACTTTTTCACTAACCACGGACTTAATGTGGTCCCCCACACATCTACCTAACTAGTAAGATGGCCCTACCCTTCAATGAAGAGATTGGTTTGATAACCCCATAATCCTAAACTTACTGAGCATAGTGTTATGTCCTACATATCTAGTGCTACCATACATTGGTTTCCCTTCCTAGAAAGCAATCATGGATCACAATGAATTGATAGTGTAAACAGTGGCTACATACACTACTTTGGCCAAATAATTCATCACCTAGTAGTTCAAGTGAGATTCATTTGTCCACCCACTGTTTAACTCTATTTGGTTTGACCATAACACAACATAAATTCACCCTATGGTGATAATAAAATGTACAAGGTTTATTCCCTTAACCATGGATTCCACTATCCCTAGAAATATCCAAGCCTATAATAAATTGATTACTAGGTTACACCCTTTCCCATGGATTTTCCCTAACCCCAGATATAACCATACTAATCATACATGTTCACATAATAAGAGTCAATTAGGTTACCCCCATTCCCATGGATTTAACTAACCCCAGGAATAACCTTACTAACCTCTTAAGTTAAAATGGAATTTCCATAAAATTACTATAAGATAGCAACATATTTCTCCTCATGCATTCTCTATATAAACTAGCGAACTAACCATATTTCTAATAGAATTTAAGCCATACATATTTATACAATATATAAATATACTCCTATATAATAGGGTTCCTATAACTCAACTCATTCAAGAATCACACAACATATATTCCATACTTGGTAATAGATAAGTTTATAAGAACATATCATGCAATCAAAGATTATCTCTAGGAAATAACTAAGATCATAAGATTCAAGCATATCATGCAATCAAATATCAATCCAAATCTAGGAAACAACTAAGATCATAAGAGTCAAGCACATCATGCAATCAAAGATCAATCCAAATGTAGGAAATAACTATCATAAGATTCAAGGACATCATGCAATATTTCCTAAACAAAGCATTTACAAACAAATAACCTTTCAAATATAAAGATAATGGGGAATATAAATCAACATGCCTGATTATACGTTCCTACTTGAAATCACGTTTTCCAACCTTAGCCTTCGCAACCACGAATTCTACTTCTCCCAAAGTTTAACTAGACTCCAAATCTTAGTCTCCTCTTAAGAAATCTCACAAACTAAACTCACAATAATTATCTCTCTAAAATTCTCACACAAAAATATTGCACAGATATTGTAGCAGAGTAAGAATATGGAAATCAAAATGAAAAAGGTGTATCAAATGAAGAAGAGATCTCCTCTATTTATACTAATTTTTGATCTCCCAAAGGCTATAAATAAGCAAGTAAATCTGTCACCTTTCTTCTCTCATGCAGTGACTCAATTGAGTAAGTTCCCAGCTTGCAACACATAACAGTCCACAAGCTTGAAATGATTGAGTTGATTTCATGCTTGGTGGCAACAAGAATCCATTTGCTCGGTCAAACACAACAATGCATTGCTTCAAGTTTCCTAAATGAATTGCAAGTCGACTCCCTTCTTATAATTCTACCAACACTACTTTGACTAGGTTTAAGCATATCTACAGGTTTAAGATTTCATATTTGCTTCTTTATGGAGCAAGCTTTGGTGCCACATTCCCATTTTTTAGCGCCACATTTCATAAAACAACGCCCTCAAGGATAGTGTGGGTTCAAGACTAATTCACTATATTTAAATCTGCACTCTTCTTTTTCCCATATGAATACTTATTCCTTTTCGCATATTTTAACTACCACTCAACATTCAGATATTTGACTAAGTCAATACACATTGAGTTTGCAGCTTACAAGCTTGGTTCACATTTATTCCATGTGCTATATTCATGTGTTTCCCTTTGAAATATTTGCACAACACTTTATATTCTATAAGCAATGTTATTAATAATACGCTATCATATGTATATTGCGTTATAACATATACAAAATGTTTTATCATATACAATGCATTGTTTCAAGTACTACGCGCTATAAATACTATGTGTTATGTAAACACATTAAGCGCAAATCAATATAATATATATTTAATATATAAAAATATATCATATATATATATCCAACACAATATATATATATGTGTGTATATTAATATATATATCTCATCCATATGATTATAAAATGCATTATTCGCCATTCAAATAAATATGCATATATTTTCATAATAACAATACATGTATGTACATATATTAATATATATGTATGTATGTTTCCTTAATGTAACTACATATGCATATATTAATATATATATAGATACATATATATATATCTATATCATTATCTGGATATTTACATTTAAACACATACAATCACAATCCCATCAATTGACATATATACATGAAGTATATATATATGTCACCTTTGTCCAATCGATACTCCCATACGTATGTGTATTTTGTCCATGAGCATGTGTAGGTACGTCTATCTACGTATACTCATGCACGTATTTACTCATGTGTATGAGTTTATCATAGAAATGTACATATATACATATACATACATTATATATATATATATATATATATATATATATATCTTATCAATATAACTATGAACACACAAGGAAGAACTCTCACAAGACTTAACCATAGTCCTCAATTACAACATTCATAGAACAAGATCATAATTCAATATAAACATTCACAGCCAATACTAAAGACTACTTACCTTTTTACCCAACTGACTTGACTCAACTTCGACCAACTACGTTGGTGAGTGTGTGTATGCTCAATTAGGTTCATCAGGGTTACTAGACCAAGTTCTTCTCCCAAGTGATACTCCCTCTCTCTCCCAGAGGCTCAAAACCCTATTCCTGCATTCAGCTTAGTACATCGCAACTGTAGTTAGCTGATACAATACATTCATAAACATCACATATATATTTGTATTTCCACAACATTATGAAATATCAATTGAATTAACATTCATTCTACATATACCATCAGGATTTATATACAAACATAATCATAAATATATATATTAAATCATTTTCACCCATCAAGGTAAAAGTAAATAAGTAGCAACACAACGGGGTGTAACATGGACAGAAAGTATTGAAAGCTAAAACAAGTTTCCTTTCATATTTCATGGGGGATTTTCAAGGGTTGGGTCGTTTCTATTAAAGATTCATGCTTGGAAGCCTTGTTTTGGGCTTAAGACCTCTTCGCACATCTATAAAATCAGCTCTTTGGATTTAGAAAGAATGAGTAACAATTGAATGTAGTGTTACTATGCATGATCAAGGATAGGTTGAGGCATAAGGAGGTTGTTTATGTTGGCATTGGTATTATTTTTCATTGATTTCAAAGGTCATGGATACAAGGTAGGTTTGGTTCATCATGCAAAGTTAAGGTAGCAACATATGCCAAGGTTCAGTTTATGTTGTTGAGTGTTGTTGGTGCAAAGACAAGGTTTAGTTTGTGATGTCCACATTTAGATTTGTATTTAATGTTCATCTTGGATCTAAGAGATAGGGTATGACAAAGTGAAATTTCCATCATACAAAGACATAGAAAATTCCAAAGAGAAGAATTATTGAGCAAAATTGCAAAGTTCAATTTTGGTGAGGATTAAGGTTGCTACCTTCATAACATAAAAACACTATCTAGTATATACTAGGGTTTATCCCTTGTGGATGATTCTCAAAGGAAAGATTGGTCTTTTGTTCTATTTTAACATTGACCTACTATAAAAGGTTAAGTGCCACTTAAGTGAACACTAAAGGGAATTGTTTACATCAAGTAACCAGCCCTTGCTCTTAGCATTAACCGGGTAAGAAAGTTAAAGACTAATGTTTGAATGCTTGACATAAGATCGATGGTTCTCATTTAATTATAGGGTTGGAAAACTTTGAGAATCAAAGGTTCACATTTAAAGAGTGAATGGCTATTTTATGTGGTTTGCACAATGACAGGGATATGAGTGTCACAATTTTTGGTTGATTTGTAACTCATAGTTTTATAACTATTTTAAGATAGCGTATGGTATGAAGACCTTAGAAAGTGCATAGAGATTACTCTTGGCCTATGGTCTGTGCAGAGTGAAAAATGTGTTGAATTTTATGATTCTATCATTTTTGAAAAGATTAACACAGGGAGGAATTTTTAGTGTCAGTATTAAATAATACTTTTGTATGTTTGTATTCATTTAGTGTGATCTGTACATTATCACTAAATGTTGCCAATGCATTGAGAAGATTTTCATGGTATTTTGGGCTTTATAAAATATTTGTGAAGGAAAATGAATGACAATTTTATATAAAACCATTATATCATTGTGTTCATAAAATGTGATTTGGACAAGGGTGTGGTCTACTTGATAGCATTGATTCTTAGAGGTTGTAAGGGCAGTGTGAATTTGTGAGGATGTTTATGTGATCAAAGACATATGTAACAAGGAGAGTCATTGCTTGTATTAATCTTTGTAATCATTCAAATGATATATTTTTCATAACATGTGTGGAGATTTTGTGATCTTTGTATCACAAGTATATCAGTATAAAGGTCAGATAGTATACAGATTTTTCTTGTAGTCAAGGTGTTGAAGGTGCATTTTATTGGTGCACATTATAATAGGCTAACCCCTTGAAATAGTGTTTCTTCTTTCATTGGAGATTGGTCATTAAGTCCATGAAGGTTTTTCCAGTGAGGCAGTTTTATTTTCCAGTGAGGCATACTTGTAACTAGTGAGGTTCCTTTGTCAGTGAGGCATACAGAATAGCCAGTGAGGCTTTGCTAGGAAGGCATAAATGTAGCCAATGATTTTTTGCTAGGAAGGCATAAATGTAGCTAGTGAGACTTTTCCAGTGAGGCATATTGTGTAGATAGTGAGGCTTTTCCAATGAGGCATAAATTGTATCCAGTGAGGCACAAAAAGTAGCCAGTGAGGCCCTATAATCAGTGGGTTTTTATTAAGCTAGTGAGGCATTTTTTCTCGAGTGGCTTTTTATCCATATGAGGGTTTTCCACTCATAAGAAATATTGTGTTATGATTCTTTTATAGTCCATGTGATTATCATGATTCATGCAATTTAGTCTTGTTGCTTCCTTTATCTACTTTGCAACATTTGTTTTTTTATGTTGTTTAAGGATCTGCTATTGGCTATCACATTTGGTTACACTCTTGAAGTTGAACACTCAATGATTACAAAGAGATTATGTGTTTTGAAAAACCATTGAGTTGAAGTTGGTTATTGAAACACTGATTCACCCCCCTCTCAGTATTTCCCATACTCCAACATTTCACATGTACACAAGTGCTTCCATGGTGGAGGCAAAGAGGGGAATGGAAGTGATTTTATTGTAATCTCATTTATTTGAAGATAATCCATACTTGGCCTCTCTTCTCGGTGGATTTTTTTCCCGCAAGGGTTTCTCCACGTAAATCTTGTGTTATGTGATGATCTTGTGTTGTTTATTTGTGACTCATTTCTACTATCTTATTGTGGTGTTATTCTTCATATATTTTTGTTATAATTTCACATAAGATGGGGTTTATAAGCATGTTATATTGGCTAATTTTTGGTATCATAAAGAAGATGGATCTAATCATGGAAATTCCATATTAAGGAAACTTATTTTTTAGATTTTCATGTAAGTTTTATATTTTCATGTTGATGTATTCCAAGCCTTTAATCTCATCCATTGAAGTCATCTTTGGATAGAGATTGAATTTCTCAACAATTGTTATTGAACCTATTTATTTCTCATCAAGAGGATCAACTATTAATATATGTTGATTAAATCTCCTATGGAGACATTTGTATTCTTGACCATGTGTGAAGAACCATTGTTGTTATGTTAACTCTAAACATATGCTTTCCAATATCTCTCTTTTAGTATGAATATTTCATTAATGCTAGTCATAGATATCCCTTGGATGCAAGAAACACTAGTTACGCCATCTTGATTTATTTGTGAATGAATAATGAAGGAAACAAATATTAAATACTTGATTTATTCTTTAAGAAATATGAGTCCTTCCAAATGAATGATTTTTTTCCTTGGGTAAAATAACTAAACTACAAGTTGCTTAAACTTATTTTGTTTACCTATACCTCCCAAGTATGAATTTATCTCATTTTCATATTATTGGTGGAACTTAATTTGTGTCTCACAAAAATAAAGGTCTTGGTTATATATATTACAACTAGGGCTTGTGAATTATTATTTTTTAACCCTAAGTGATTTTTGTAGTTAAGAATTATTTTCCTCGAATTAAGTTAAGTTGGTGCCTTTTTCTTATAACTTTTGAGCCTAAGATAAACTCAACTTGATAATTTAGTAAAGGGTGTCATAAAAGGGGTAATATAACTATATAGTAAGTATTTGATTTAAGGGTGCATAAGGTGTTCCATCAATTAGGAAAATGAAATAACTATAGCAAGAGTAAATAAGAAAATTGAAATTAAATTATTAGTATAGTCGAATAAATTTTAAAAATTTGAGTCAAGTAAATTGGTAAACCATTAATATGTGTAATGTGGAATACACTAAAGTAGATGTGCTTCCCTAAGTATTTTAAAATGATTTCTTTTCATTTTTAAAATTTGAATTATGAAAGCTATATTTTTAATTATGGGTTAAACTTTGCCTAGAACACCTTGTTTTATATGCATGTTTGATTGTATTATGATTTGAGGAAACTTGAAATTAAAAAGTTGGACATAAAGAAGATTAGATTTTTCATATTTTAATCTAGAGTTTCTAGATTATTTATGAAACATTGTGACATAATGAATCGTTGTAATGGAACATGATAAACTTAGAGATACAGGAAGTTAAAAGTAGAAAACTTAGAAAAAATAGTAGTGTTAGTAAAGGAACAAAATTAGCTTTGTATGTTGAAAATAATGATTCTCTTTTTTATGTTTCTCTTAGCAACAATACTATTGATGATTAAAATAAGTGCATCTTAGAAAAAAAAAGTTAATAGTGGAATTATAGAGTAATGTGTATTAAAAAATTTAAAAAATATTACTCATAAATAATGATTATTTTTTGCTTAAGAAGAAATTAAAATAGATATTGGGTAGACCTAAAGAATTTATTATGTTGTGTCTTGTGAAAAACCAGTGAATGTTGTGTTCATGACTAAGTATGAGATACCGGGTATCCAACTTGGTATGAGGGTGTGGTGGACATCTAAATGATCCACCTATGTGTACCCTTGTGATAATTATGTTTGATGTGAAATTAATGTAAGATGGAATTTTGTTGATAAATGATGTTGATCATGTTTTTTCTATGTTGGTTTAGTCCCTAGTGTCAACCACTCCAATTGGAGAAGGGTCCACTAGCATAACTCGGGGTTGAGGGAAAGGTCCATTCATTGGAACATTGTGATTTTTCCCTGATGTTCTCCCCAAGCTATACAAAGGACCGATGTTGGAATATTATGAATTCCCATGAATGTTGACATTGGATCTAATCCTCCACTTGGTAGGGCCACACTTGTTGGTCCATAGTACAAGACCTCCCTTGAGTTTTGTATCCCATGGGTTGAGGATGGACACTTTTGTGTCAAATTGTTGTATTTTTTCTACTTTGGCTACAAACATTGGATACTTAGTGGCATAGGTATTGGATACAATTACAAATTAATGGGTACAAGGTATAATCATGTTCTATTTGCATAAGGGTAAATTTCAGCAGATATGGATCATAAGTAGTGTTGAAAAAGAGTGAATGGAATGGAAATTGTTTTAACTTTATCACCAAAAAACTTCAAATGAAGAATATAAAGAAATAAAACTTAAGGTTTGAGATAGTGTAACATCTTGGAGATACATGTATCTTGGAAACACTAGCTAGATAATAGACTGGGCAATGGTAATGATAGATTTTTGTGATGGTGAACAATGTTCTTATTATGTGAGATCAAAATATTATTAGAGAAATATAGATAACTTCTTTATGGGATGATTCAAATATATAATTTATGGACATATTGGTTATCAAGTCCCAAGTTATGTGGGACTATGTTTTTTCTTCAAGATATGGTTACTATGTCAATATTATGTGGTTTGAGACCACCATGATATTAAATTTCTTATGTGGTTTGAGGTCACCATGATATTGCCATCTATTATACTTATATATGTGTTTTGAGACAACCATTCCCCTCCACTCCTTAAGGGGATTTATAAAAGTTGCATAGTGGAAGTAATGTACAAATTTTGGTGAAAATATTATTATTGTTGATTTATTTTTTGCTTGGTGATTCTTTTTCCTTCCAAATTGATGCTAGTAATGTTGTAATTTTGATCTATTTATCTTGTATTAATTTTGCAATGGTTCTTTTGCCTCAAGAACTTAATTTGATTTTTAAAAAATTGATTGAAGTTGAAATGTTTCCTTGTTGTTACTTTTATTATTCTTTACTTCTCTTTTATAAGATATTTATTGTAATTTTAGAATTTTGTTTTTACATTTCTTATTTTTGATACTTTCTTAATGTTTTTGTAACTATTGGCATGTGTGGAGGAATGTGAAAGTTATAAAATTTCATATCAAGGAGGGATCCCTAGCAAGTCATATGGGGGTGTAGATGTGTTGGGAAATTTTTATTGTAAGGATTGGAGTTGAAAATGGGACCGATATGAGACGGTTGTAATCTATTCCACCTATTTCTTGTGAGAGATTATTTATGTACCTTAATTATTGGAGGCTAATCCCCTTAAAAAACCAAAGGGAAAGTACTAGGAAATGTATGGAGGGAACCTAGGAAGGGGCCTCGAGATCATCTTTCTTGATATCATCATAACCCCACCTTTTTTTATCCTTTTTTACTCTGTGTTTCCTTGATGATATTATGACTCTTGTTTGATTTTTTCATGCTTCCTATGTTAGGAATTATATAGGAGCATTGTGTTGATGGATTTGTTCTTGGTTATCATGGGTTATTTATTAGATCATGGATTTTAATTGATTATTTCTTGTTGCAGTTATATCATGGTTATCAGATGATTACCTTATTTGAGTATGCAAGTATATGTTCTTGAGATGATATTTGATAAGTTAAGTTTCACTTATGATGGCTTATCTGATTATACAATATGCACAATTATTTGTATATGATAATGATATTGTAAGTTTTGTATTACATCATATAGTAAAGTTAAAAATATTGCAATAAAATATGTATACTAATTTATATATGATAATGATGTTGTAATTTTTGTATTACATCGTATATATCGTTTCACATGTGTTGGTGTTGTGATAGTAACTACAAGGCATTTGACAAAGAAATCATAATTGCATATGTAACTTAGTGTATGTTGGAGCATGAACAAAGATGCGGGAGAAAATGCAAAAGAATTAGAGTTCACATGGCACAAGTTGAGAGAAATATAATGTCCTAAAATATTGCACAAAAGACCACAAATATTTAGAATTAATGTTATGTTTGTATGAGATATCACAAGAAAGGAGTTGGTAGTGTTTATACTAGAAATAGACATGTATATAGGCAGTGTTAAGATTGTAACTATTAATTCATAGTGTGTGGTAATGGTAGAGTGTACAAGTTGATTATCTATGTATAGACATCACACTCTATGTTTTATGTAGTACCTTGATATTTTGTATGGTCAGATGATAGTGACATGATTTTTGATATTCCATAGGTTGGCTAGACATTTAGCTTAATTGATATGCCCATGAATATTCCTACATATATCATCTATTATAAATATCATGACAAGGTTACTTAGTTGTATTATAGGTTGAAAGGAATAGTATTAAATTATAAATTATTGGCATGTAAATATTAGAGTAATTTCATAAGAGTGTGTTATGTATTGATACTTTGTACAGGTTTCAAATATATTAGTGTATTGAATCAATTTTGATCCTAAATAATCTAACTATAAGTATATTTTGGTTGTGGGTTTTCTCTAGAAAGGGTTTCCCACATAAATATTTATGTCTTGAGTAAATATTATAGATGCATATTGTTCCATTTACTTATGTACATGTTGCTATAATTTTCTACAAGTATCAAGTTAATTATTATTTGAATATATAATCATAAGTTTTTATCATCCCATTTTATTGATCATTTATAATAGGAATTAAAATCCCCCAACATTGGTATTAGAGTGAAAAGTTGTTATTTGGGTGGTTACTTCTTAGTTGGACTGTAAATCCTAGTGTGTGTAGTGGTATACCCTAATAATGATGGGTTTTTTTGTAGTTCATGTATAATTAGAAAGAAATGAATAATTTGAAATGTTTTATGAGAAAGCATAATAGTATTAAATTTATGGCTAACATATCGAGATCTGAAATTAAAAAATTCAATGGTTAAAATTTTGAACCATGGAAGTTAAATATGAAGTATCTTCTGGTAGAAAGATATCAATGGTTTGTGGTATCCACTTTGATAAACCCTCAAGTATGTTTGTTGAAGACTACGTAAAACTACATAAGAAATCCAGAAGTATAATTTTATTGTGTATATTAGATGGCTAAAATTTTGAACCATGGAAGTTAAATATGAAGTATCTTCTGGTAGAAAGATATCAATGGTTTGTGGTATCCACTTTGATAAACCCTCAAGTATGTTTGTTGAAGACTACGTAAAACTACATAAGAAATCCAGAAGTATAATTTTATTGTGTATATTAGATTATGTGTTGATGAATGTGTCTAAGGAATATACTACAAATTCATTGTGGAAGAATATATTTATATTATATTAGTCTTAGATTTTGGTTAATAGTCTCATTTTAAAAAATAAGTTATACTCTTTAAAAATGATCACTTGTATATATTTAATATGATTTTAAGTTAACTTGCATCAATAAGATTCAATATGGATGAACAGGATAAATGTATTGTGTTACTTTATTCCTTAATAAATTCAAGAAAAAACCTTATAATTTCTATAAGTAGTAATTCTACATTACTTGCACTAGAAAATATTGCCTTTTTGTGAAGTGGGGAGATTAGGAAAAGGTCCAAGGATGGTAATTCTTTTGATGCCATAGTTATTAGAGGTGGGTCTAAGGAGAAGAAAGGTAAGAAGAAGACTAAAGATAAGAATTCTTAGGGTAAGGATAAGTCTAAATCTCCTAATAAGTCTAAATTAAAATATATAAATTCTGGCAAGTAGGGTCATCTAAAGAAGGATAATTCTTATAATGAGTCCTTTTATAATGATGAGTATAGTAGTGATACATTTAGTTTTTCTAGTTTTATTGGTTATGATTCTCAATTATTTAATCTAATTTCTTCTTTTCATACGACATTATAGGCACCTAAAATTTTCCACATCCTAACCACACTTGATTTTATCCCCTTCTAGTGTCAATTAAATAAGATCAATTACTTAATTAACCTTCTCCATCAACCTATTAACATTAATTCAATAAATTAAAATCATTTCTTTAACTAATTTATCATTTATCCCACTTCCCTCTATAGTCCACCCTTAATTAAATAAATTCCCACATATTTAATTAAGTTAATTAAGTTCACTCTTCACATTCCTATCATTCATTTATTAAATAAATACAACTATTTATTTAATTCTCTCAAAAAACCTTCTGAAATAACTAGTTGGTTAGGCTAATTAGTTAGATAATTATTACATTTTCACATTCTAAAACATTCTTAATACATGGTCAAACTTTTCATTCACTTCTCCCATCCACCCTTCTCTAAAAATCCTCTCATCAAATCATATCCATTCATTTCTCCAAGAAAATGGTCACCCTTCACATATCTCCAAAGTAATTTTTGGACTTCCAAAAGTAAATTTTTTATCCTCACCCTTTATCTCTTTCTAATAAATGTTTTTTCATCAAAATACCTTTAATCTTTGTCCCCTTCAATTAAATCAATCACAAGGTGCCACATGAATTTTCCTCCTCGATTCTCCTCCTCTCCACAATCATCTCAACCATCCTCAACCATTGGTATTTTGGATCAATCACAACCCTTGATCAATCATCCCTCCAGTTTATAAATATCCCCTCTTGGAATCCATTTTCATGAGCCTCTACAATGAAAAGTCATGTTGTTGGTTTGAAGAGAAACCACTTACAATATATCAAGCAAAAATCCATTTGAACACGACCACACATATCTTATGTGTGCAAAAACATGTTGTGGGTGAGAGAACACTTATTTTCTTTCATATTTGGCTCAATTAATCTCCCTAATTAGAGGTGAAATTATATTTAAAATAGGATTTTTTTTTTGATTGAATCCTTTTTTATGCCCTACATCTCTATTTTTCATAGACACCTCATAGGGAGTGGTACTTAGAGGATACCAAGAGTAATGAAGGGTAAGTTTTCCTCAATGATAGAAAATCCTTGAAGATAGTTGTTTGAGGAAAATTTAATGTTGCCTTCATGGATGATAGAGTAAGGATACTCTTATATGTATTACATATTCCGAGCTTCGCTAGAAGCCTTATTTTTATATCTAAAATATATGAATAAATAATTCTTATCATTTTTTATATAAAATATTGTTGATTATCTATATTTAATCTATTGTTTGCAAAGGGAGTGTGACATGGTACTTTGTATAGGCTATATGGATTAAAAAAAAAAAAAATCTAGTTGAATAAGGGTTATTGTGGCATCTAAGGTTGGGTCACCTAAGTGAAAAAGGCTTTAAAATTTTGGTAAGGATATGGTAGATGGTCTTGTTGATGTTGTTTTTTATCATCATTGTGTGATTGGAAAATAGAATAGATTGTAGTTAAACTCTAGAAGCAATAGATTATAAGATATTTTCAAGGTTATACACATCAATTTGTTTGATCTTGTGGATATTTCATCCATTAGTAGCTCTTTGTATTATTTTTCATTCACAAACGATTACTCTTAGTATTCTTGCTTTTATTTTCTTAGGAGGAAATTTGAGGTGTTTGTCAAGTTTAATGATTTTAAATCTCTTGTTGAGAATTAGATCAATAAGAATATCAAGGTACTAGGGATAGATAATGGTGGTGAGTTCTACTCTAAAGAGTTTTATTTATTTTGTAACCTTTTTGAAAACATAAATCAAAAGACTACACCTAAACAATATAATAGAATGAATTTATTGAGAGGTTAAATAAAACCTTGTTATATTAGGATAGAAGTATGTTGAGTAGTCTAGGCCTATGACATAAGTTATGGGCTGAATCAATTATCATTAGATTCTACTTGAAGAACAAGTCTCATACTTTTTCCATGTAAAATGAGATGTCATATGAAATGTGGATTGAAAGGAAACAATTTATTTCAAATTTATGGGTCTTTGGATATGAGGCATATAATCAAGTGAGGTGATCTACATTAGATTTTAAGGCTAAAAAGTGTATTATCATAGGTAATGGTGAAAAATTAAAGGCTACAAGCTATGGAATTAAAAACCTTAAGATTTCTCCACTCGAGATATTTAAATTCATGGAAATTAGAGTCTTAATCAAGGAAAAAAAACCAAAGGTGAATGAAAGAGAGTAGATACATTTTGAAATAAAATTGGAGAAACAAAGTGCACCTAAAAATAAATAACAAAGTGGATAAGATAGTTTAGGAGAAGAAGAGACAAACATGTCTTGTGTTAACTCTAAAGAATATGGTATATATGTGACAAGAGATTCTTCATTGGTAACTATGAGAAGGTCTACAAGGTAGTAGATATCACCAATAAGTATAATCCACCAGATTTTTATAGTGTATTTACTCTTGTATTGGTAGTGAAAGTTTTGTGAAAGAGGCTCTCACTTCTAAAGAAAGAAAGTCTAAGAAGAATTTCATGGATGACATGATAGCATTAGAATTTTGTAAGACTTATAATTTAAGGCTAAAAAGTGTATTTTCATAGGTAATGGTGAAAAATGAAAGGCTACAAGCTATGGAATTAAAAATCTTAATATTTCTCCACTCAAGATATTTACATTCAAGTAACTTAGAGTCTTAATCAAGAAAGAAAAACCAAAGGAAAATGAAAGAGAGGAGATACATTTTGAAATAAAATTGGAGAAATAAAGTGCACCTAAAACTAAATAACAAAGTGGATAAGATAGTTTGGGAGAAGTAGAGGCAAACATGTCTTGTGTTAACTTTAAAGAACATGGTATATATATGACAAGAGATTCTCCATTGGTAATTGTGAGAAGGTTTACAAGGTAGTAAATATCATCAATAAGTATAATCCACCATATTTTTATTGGGTAATTACTCTTGTATTGATAGCGAATGAAGTTTCATGAAAGAGGATCTCACTTCTAACGAAAGAAAGTCTTTGGAGAATTTCATGGATGAGATGATAGCATTAGAATTGTGTAGGACTTAGAATTTGGTTTATTTTACTAAGTATATGAAACCCATTGGTTGCAAGTAGGTATTAAAGAAAAATTTAGATTAGATGGATCAATTGGTTGTACAAGGCGCAATTGGTGACAAAAGTATATTCCCAAGTTGAGGGAATTGAGTTTAGTGAGATATTTACCCTTATCGCTAAGTTCCATTAAGATGTTATCTATTGCTACAAAACTTGATTTATAAATTTAGTAGATGGATGTTAAGAAATAATTCTTGCATGGAGACTTAAAGAAGGAAATATTTATGGAAAAACTCAAAGGTTACAAGGTTAAAGGTAAAGATAAATTGGTTTCTAAGTTGAACAGGTCCCTGCATGGATTAAGATAGTTCCAAAAAATGTGGAACCAAAATTTTGACACACATGTGCTACAATTAGCTTTAGAAGAAGTGATGCTAATCATTGTATGTATTGAAAATAGCTAAATATCACATTATGATTATTATTTTATATGTTGATGATATGCTTATCATTAGAGAAAAAACATTAATTTATGAAGTTAAAACTCAATTATGTACTAAGTTTGACATGAAATACTTTAGGAGCTACACCAAATACTTTCTCGCTATGAAGATATAGAAGGATAGTTGCAACAAGAAATTTTGTATAAACAAAAGAAAGTGCATTAAGATAATCTTGTAGAGGTTTAGAATATAAGGAAATAAACCAATTAATTCACCCCTACCAGTTGACACAAAGGTGATTTTGCAATAATGTTCTAAATTTAAAGATAATCTGGAGGACATGGAGAAGGTTCCTTATGCAAGTTTCGTAGGAAGTCTTGTGTATTCTATAGTCTACACAATACCAAAAATTTCTCATGTAGTGTGATTTCTAAGTAAGTTCATGATGAAGCTAGGCAAAGAACACTAGAAACATGTGAATATGGTGTTCATGCACTTCAAGATAACTCTAGATTACTGATTAAATTATCATGGTACTAATGGTGTGACTAGAGCATTGAATCTAAAACTAGATATGTGTTTATTTTTTTTGGAGGGTTAATGACTTGGATGAGAAGAGGTAGCAAATGGTTACCCTACCAACTACTAAAGTATAATATATGGTCACAACACATGATTTTAAGGAATCCTAGTGCTTAAAGAGGTTGAGTAGCAATATCACTTTTAAGAGAAAGAGTGCTGAAGTGTGGTTCAAAAATTTTAATTTATCTAGCTAAGAATATTCTTTACTGTTGATGCCAAAAATTGGCAAGCAGCAGCCTTATGGGAAACTCGGTTAAAGGGGGGACCTATTGCGCTAAATTGAGTAACCTTTGGGTTTTTAAAGAAGTCGGCTTCTTCTGTAATTCCGGGTTTGGAATGGGAAAAGGAAGTAGGTATATAAAATAAAGATCTAACTAAGGCGATGTGCCAAACTATAGGTGTATTCATACATGGTTTAAATGTCGTTCAACAATCTGCTATGTCCTAGAATAATAGAAATCACAAATGAAAGACTTGAGTAGTTTATAAATTAACATAAAATAACTCCCATACATATTTATTGAAAAGAAGAGTCCAATACATGGTTTGAATCAACAAAAAATATATTGAAATCATAGAAGTTCTTCAAATAAACTACCTAGTACAATAATGGCACAGTATAATGTTTTATCAAATAGCTAAGAAACATAAAGGCTGAACAATGGCATAGTCTGTGAATCTTATAATCTAAAGAAACAATACAAAGGCCTGGTGTCTTTCCCCTATTTTTTTGTATATTTCAAACTCATTTTCAAAAGGAAGAAGCAGTATATATAGATAAAAATCCCACCACCTAGCGGGCCAGTAACAAAAAAGATTCCTTCATCATGAACAATGATGCCCAGAGCAATGATTTCCCCTAGTCGTTGCGACAAAAAAATATTTGAGCCATGAACATGGTCACTTTTAAAATAGATACATCCCCTCTGAATGACGATAGTGGTCCCAACAAAACCTTGTGCAAACATGTGTCATTCACCCACGAAGGCAGTTAGAACACATGGCAATCTAGCGGGGTACGATGCTCACTCCTTCCCTCATCTCAATGAAATATTCATAGAGGAGACATGTGGCGATAGGTCAGAGTCTGTTTGGATTCCTCCCTCCTTGCAGTGAAAATCTACACCTGGAAGACACATGGAGAAGTCTTCATTATTAGTGTTGATTATGGGGTCCACCCAAAAGTGAACATGGATAGCTGCTACATGGTATGCAGATGTGGCTTGGTTGAAAAGCGAAGAGAAGCAACCTTGAATTTCCCATGGTGTTGACATTTGGATGCATGGCGGGAGCCATTAGAAGAGCGAAGGAAGAAATTTATATAAAGAGCGCATGGCGGGCACGTGGCGACAATGGATGAAGTTCCTTGCAAAGGGGCCCGATGACGTTCAAATAGATGGGACACGAGCTGGTACTTAGTAAAAATAAAAACCACCTGGAGGGAGCTTTGGGAATTTTATGTCCACAACTTTTGGCAACTACCAGGGGTGTTTCGTCTATGAAACAAGGAACCCAAAATTTCTAGTTCGCAGACCAGAGTCCTATCCATGGAGTGACGCAATCAAAGCTTGGAGAGAGAAATATGCAGAGATAGCCAATCGGCCTCACATGGCCTCGATATGTCGCGTAGATTCTCTTGCACTCTATGCAGATCGATCATTTCTTTGTATGGTAGTGTCATGGATATACCGACCCAAGACTCGAGTTGGAAGAGCAGTCGCGCTATCGGATGGGTGATGCCCTCAATATCTTCTGCAATAAGGGGTTGGTTGAAGCTCTGAAAAGTGGATGTGTCCTACTACTTATCTTCAATCTTTGCCTTAATTTACTCTGTTGTGGCCACCGATTCATCTAAAAGAAATGGGAAATGTAAGCCCATATGAGTTATCTGGGTGAACCTCGCCTGCATGCTATTCATGGTTTGGTCCAGTGTGGCAGTGCACTCGCTAGCATGGAGGATGGTTGTGTGGCAGTGGATGATCCTGTTCGTTGTTTTGGCAATGGATTTTCAGTCCCTGATCCCTGTGTTTGCTAAGTCTTCATACGAGACTATGTATAGCTTATCCAACAATTTTTTTTCCTTAGGAACCTTCTCCACGATGGATTGCGGGGAACCGCTCAATCGCTCCACGAACTTTCTTGCCTAAAATTTTTGCCTTTGCCATGAATTGGAGCATCAACTGGAGAGTTAGGCAGAAGGCCTTGACCTTTTCCCACTATGAAACATATAGCCATTGTCCTACTTGAAGGAGGTTCAAATGGGTAGCTAGGGGTTGGGGAAGATTCTTCAAAGCACTGATCTCTACATCCTTTGAACCAACATCCTATGTGAGTTCCACAATCCTTTTGTTTGCGGCCGAAATTTGTCCCTGTAGGGTTCTTAATTCTGCAAGCCAGTTTTCTTCGACCCATTCTTTGTTTGTTGATTCCCTCTTAGGGTAAGAATTCATTTCCTAGACTTCATTCTCTAGTTGAGTCTGTTGTTCCTCAAATTCTATGTCCTTATGTTGCATTTTTTGTTCTAATTAAGCACGTTGATGGTGAAACTCCTCATTTTTTCATTGCATCTCTTGCTCCACCCAAGCCTACTAGTCTTGATATTCTTGGTTTTTTCGCTGCAGCTCAGCGACCAGGTTGGAATCATAGGATTGGAACTTTGCAAGTTCCT
Organism: Sequoiadendron giganteum; assembly: GCA_007115665.2. Taxonomy (NCBI): domain Eukaryota; kingdom Viridiplantae; phylum Streptophyta; class Pinopsida; order Cupressales; family Cupressaceae; genus Sequoiadendron; species Sequoiadendron giganteum. The sequence continues at coordinate 189,777,446 of CM021109.1, forward strand.
CCTGAAGTTTAGCCTACTCTATTTTTTCTTGTTGTGATAAGCGCGCAAATTCTGCATCCCTTGCTTTGTCCTTCGCTAGTAGGACCTCGACTCTCTCCTTGATAATTCTTAGCTTTTCTTCTCTCTTCTTCAACTGGCAACTGGACTTGAGGAAGTCAGTGGTCACCACCCACTATGTCTCCTCCATGAGATCAACTTTGTCTTGCGGTCAAGCTATGCTCAGATCGAGTCGCATGGCATACATGTTGTAATCATTGGGTTGCATCTCTCCTTGCGGTTTGATGACAGTCAGGTACATCGTTACAAAATGTAGCACTTACTGAGCCTCATTGAAAATAGTCTCCACCTTTGGCTCTGCTGGCTTTTTAACATCCTTGGCCTTTTTATTTTGGACCCTAATAACCTATGCCTTTTTTTTTATCTCCCTCCGACAAAAAAAAATCGGCGACCAGATGATTCCACCTACAAAAGGTGCACCGAGAGGAAGGGTGAAAGGGAACACCTTTGGCTCTGCTGGATTTTTAGCATCCTTGACCTTTTGCTTTTGGACCCTAATAGCCCGTGCCTTTTTTTTATCACCCTCCAACAAAAAAAAAATCAGCGACCAAATGAGTCCACCTACAAAAGGTGCACCAGGAGGAAGGGCGAAAGGGAATGAGAGGGTAGTGGTTCCGAGCGATTTCTTCCTCAGAAGATTAATAGTTTGTAGGGAGAAAGGAAAAATATGCCAAAGAACAATTTGTAAACTAGTGGGAGGACTCAAGGGAAGCGATGGCAGAAGCGGAGTCATGGCAGATTCCATCTGCCGGGCAGACTGGGTTAGGGTCGACAGAGTAGTAGCAAGAGGGGTATCAATGGCAGTCATGGAGGAAAAATGTGAAGTGATAGAGGATGCAAACTGGGACGAGGTGAAAGGTGGAAAGGTCCGTTGAGAAGTAAAGGCAAATGGTCCTGCCTGGGAGAACTGTGAGAAGCCTCTCATGACCATTGTAGCAGAAGCAAAGAAGGAAGGGTCAGCACTCGAAGTGAGGAGCATCACAAACACAGTAGGAGGAACTAAAGATTGTAAAGCAAGAGAAGAGAGAACCAAAAATACTTGTGGTGTAGATGATTACAATCCCTGGCTTGTTGTGGGCTCCTGGCTTGTTCTAGGCTCTTGTGAAATCTCTCTAGAAGTTTCTTTTGTACGTTGTTGTTTAACAGGCGGGGAATTATCCATGTCTAGAGCCTCTAACTATTGTTGCGAGGTTGTTTTGGTTCTTTTCGTGGTCCAGGTGCGAGTCAGTGAGGCCCTCGCACACGATATGTTCACCTACACATTTTAAGAAACCTTGATAGGTTGCTTCGTCACCTTCTCTTTCGGCTATAACAAGGTCGTTTGTACTTCTATTTCCTTCTCCTTTCCTTTCTTAGTATATTTTTTGGCCTCCTTCGAGTCAATATCTTCATCATCACTTGTGTCAGAATCAATATACACATCGTTCCATAATTTATCAAACCTTTCAATTGTCTCTACACTCTCATAAGGGGCATCAAGGCGTTGGATTTCTTATAGGTAAATCCAAAAATCCCTAATTTTTTCCTCGCTCCAATTGAAATCCCTTATCAAATTATTGCGAAGAGTGTCCCCAATTCGACACTTCTCATTATACTTTGCTGACCAGAAGTAGAACTTAAGTCATGGCGGCCTACTATCCTCGGTTAGAATATGAACTAGTTCAACCACCAGATCATCCTAATCCTTTAGTGGGTTATGATGCTTCTCCTAGTAAGGCTGGGGGTTGTGCATTACCTTGACATGTTCATTTGGTAAGTCATTTTCAAGGTTTTAATGCCATTTGTCACAAATCCATACTAGCCCCAAATGAGCCAGCTTCACCTCTAGCAGCTTATGCATCCACTTCTTAGCCATAACCATCCTCTTAAAGCTTAGTGGGTAGATGAAAAATCCTTTCTTTTTGGTTGGTCCTCCGCAAAAAGTATAGTCAATAATTGATACTTGTTGGAACATTTTTAGGGCCAACACTCGATTTGTGAGACATGTTGGAAGTCGAAATGGTTCCCCGGTAAAGCCATGCATCCGAATGAATGTGAAATCTTCTCTGAGAAACTAGTCGCATTTCAGAGTGAAATTTTGCATATACTTTGTCTGGTCTTAGGTGAGCCAGTAAAGACCACCATCCTCACTCAAATCTTGTAGAATTAGAGTCAAGAAATAATCTAAAAATGCATAATAATCATAAGTTGAGGAGAGCAGAGGATTCCATACATAAACTAGCCTTCTCCTTCCCTTTTCATCAAATATAGCCAACCTCACATGTTTTTTCAAGAAGTAGGGGTTCTGATGCAAAAAAATATGGGTGAGGAAAGAAGGAAACCTGAACCTCTATTGTGTTCTATATTCCCTTATCTGGCTCAGTATCTCCTCAATGATGAATTTTGTGAAGTCATACCAAAAAGGGGAATGTTTCTTGCGCAACTAGAACCCCAAGCCTAGTTGAAATTCCTAAACACATTTATCGGTGTCCAAGCCACAAACAAATGCCCTAATACAGTAGCAAAGTCACACTTAGTAATTAGCAAGAATTGGTATTAGGTGATTGGCTAGAATTAGCATTAGGCAGTTGAGTAGAATTTGCATTAGGTAGTTTGAGGAGAGCTTATCATCATGAATACCCCAATTAGGCTAGTTTGCAACAAGTATCTGACATAATTCCTAGGTGAAATCTCAAATAGGTGACTAAAGAGAATGATCAAGAATAAGCATTCACTGGCTATCATAGCCATGAAGTGGGTGTTGGGTTGAGATTGCATGGAATATGAAGATAAGTACAAAGTCAATACCGATGTATGTTCTCATTTTTTCATATCTCTGCTTGATATTCAGGTTCCCAAGCCAATGATTCTTCACCTCGTGTTGGAAATCTTCCCAGAGCGCTACTTAGGAGTCCTTAGCAAGATTGTGGCTAATGCAATGTACACCCCGAGCATCCCCACGGTGAGTGACCTTCAAAAACATATTGAAGAAGATGTTGTGGTGTTGTGGGTGCCATTTCTGAGTGGGTTCTGCATCCTTTCGCAAGTTGAGCACCGTTAGAGGGACACCCATGCTTTTCACTTCCTATTGCGTTGCTACAACATGGTATTGTTTTACGACATGGAATGGTATACTGACTCCAAGAACTTAGTGTTCCCTCTGCCACTAGTTGTTGCTGTTGTGAATGCTCCCACCACTGTGAATGATGTTGTTGCTGATAAAAATCCTATTGTTCCTGCGAACAATCTTGCCAACTAAAGTCTCAAACATTTTTTATACTTTTTTTGTATATATGCCTAAATAAGGCCCTTATCGTTTATAACATTGCATAGTATATAAATAAACTTTTGAAAGTATGGCCTCAACCATTTTGGAAATGTAAGTTCAAATCATATAATACTTATAGAATAAATATACATCTTTAGCTAAGCCTCTGTTCATTTTGTTTTTTGCTATTGTACATCATGGTCTATCTTTTTTTGCTTATTCGAGTACTTTTTTTTGCTTCATGGGTTGCAAGTTACCTCTATGTGCTTCTTGAATAATGGGTTATCTATGCTTTCCTTCTCCCTTGCACTGTGGAATTTGTTGAAAGACCAGCGGACAAAAAACATGAAGGAAAATAATTACAATACTTACATATTTACATTGGCGGAATAATATTGAAGCTTAATTAAACAATTTTAGGTGAATTTCGTTAACCAGAATACCTAATGCATCCTACTCCATGTTTTCTAATTCAAATGTGTTGTGTTGTTTGCACTAAATTATTATGAAAGGGCCTTCCCATAGACTGTCAAACTTTCCATGTTAGTAAGGCTTCATGGCCCTTTCATTGAACTTTAATACTAGGTCCCCGCACTTTAGACCTTGGTCTGAGGCTTTCTTATCGAACCATCTCTTAACCAACTGTTGGTGGTTAGACATGGCTATCAGGGCCTTCTCCCTTTTTCCTTGTACATCCAGCAACTTGGCCAATCGAACCTTTGTGGTGTCATTTTCTTCAACTTCAAGATATTTGAGCAACTATAGTGCAATAATCTCCATGGAAACGAGAAATAGTGCTTCCTTGTCGTATACTAACTCATACGATGAAGTCTTAAGGACCTACTTGGGAGTTATGCGGCCCACCTAAAGTGCTACCTAAAGGTTCTTATGCCATTATGTTTGATGTTCTTACTCGATCCTTTTGATGAGTTGGACTAAATTGTTGTTAGTCAACTCAGCCAGGTTGTTCCCTTGTGGGTAGTAATCTGATGACGTTTTAAAGAATATTCCATGCACGAGTGTGAATTGACATACCTTAGAGCCTAGGAAATCCTTGGCATTGTCGGAGATGATGGTCTTTGGCGAGTCGAATCTTGTCACCAATTCCTCACAAAAAGTCCACAATCTCTGCCTTTGTTGCATTCTTCAGGGGCGTGGCTTCAATCCATCTGGTGAAGTAGTAAGTGGCCATTAGAATCCATTTATGTCTCACATTGGAGGCAGGATTAATCATCCCAATGAAATCAAGGCCCCATTACGTGAAAGCTTCATCAACCACTATCGGGTTGAGGGGAATTACGGAGTTTTTCCTCCTTGCTGCAAAGAATTGGCATTCCTTGCAGGCTTTCACCAAAGAGTATGAGTCATTGAATAGCCTGGGCCAAAAGTACCTAGCACACATGATTTTGATGGTTGTGGTCTTCACAGAGAAGTTTCCACCTGCAGGACTGTTGTGGAAAGTGTCGAGGATCTTCTTCGCTTGCTCCATAGTAACACACCGTAGCAGAACGCCATTGAATTTCCTTTTGAAGAGGACTCCTTCAATACACACATATATGTTGTTCTTCAGTCTATAGAATATTCTCTTCTGAGAAGGAAGGGCCAAAAGATATTTACCAATATGCATGAACCTTGTTCTATCTGCTAGCCAATAGCCTTCAGACTTAGGTTCATTGGTTAGAACAAGCTCGATTTGCTCTTCTTCAACCACCATTTCTTCATCTTGTGCCAAATACTCACACAACCCTCTTCCTCGGACAGTCTTTGTGGGCTTGACCTTAATATCATAATCAAGGATTTTTGTGATCCAATTGGCCCTTTTTTTTTGTGATCTCTCCTTCCATGATATACTCTCGCACATTGGAATTTGTGACATACACACTCACCTTGTTGCAAGCTATGAGGTTTCAAAACTTCTTGAGCCCCTTAACAATGGTGAATGCTTGCCTTTCGATGAAGTTTTAATCCGTCTCATAATTTTTTAAATTCTGGGAGTGAAATGCTATCAGGTGTTCTCCCTTTCCTTCATCATCTTTCTGAGTCAAAACAGTAGCAATGTTGGACTTTCTACTGAATACATACATTATAGAATCCTTTGATAGGTCTAGATTCAACAACACAGGAGTTGAAGAAATAGTGTCCTTAACCTTCTCAAAGGCTTCTCTAGCCTCCTTTGTCCATTTAAACAATTGATCCTTTTTGAGCATTAGGGTGATAGGCCTAATTATCCCTATAAAATCATAAATGAATTTGCTCACAAAATTTACCTTTCCCAGAAAGGCCTAAACACCCTTCTTATTGACTGGAAGAGGAAGCTCTTTGATTGCCTTTACTTTCTCCATATCGATTATGATTCCATCTTTGAACACTACATGTCTCAATAGTTTTCCTTGCAGCAATTTGAAAACACATTTTTTCGACTTCAGGGATATCTCGAACTCCTGGAATTTTTCAAAAACCATTTCAAGGTGATCAAAATGATCATCCTTATGCTTGGAGAATACTGTAAGATCATCCAAGTAGATCAAAATGGTTTCATTGATCAAATCCTTGAAATCGATGTCCATTGCTCGCTGGAAGGTGCCTCTCGCATTTGAGAGGCCGAAGGGCATTTTTCACATAAGAAAACATTCCCCACTTAGTATTGAATGTTGTTTTGTGTCAGTCCTCCTCTTTTACCTGGATCTGGTTGTAACTGGAGAAGTCGTCCAGTAGAGAAAACATCTCTAATCTTGCCACTGCTTGTAAGATAGATTCCATGGAAGGCAACGGGTAGTGGTCCTTCAGGGATGCTCTGTTCAAGTCTCGAAAATCAACACATAGGTGGATATCTTCGTTCTTCTTTTAGATGGGAACCAGGTTAAATATCCAAGTACTATGCTTGATCGAGAAGATGATCTAAGATTGAATTGGCTTTGTTAGCTCCTACGGCATCAAGGTTTCAATCTTCGGATTTACTGGCCTCTACTTTTGGCGGACATCTTTTGCACCTTTATTCAGCTCTATTGTATGCTGGATGATGTCAAGATCGTATCCCTTAAGGTCATCATATGAATAGGCCACTACTCCTTCATACTTCTCAGATAAATGGATGAGTCTCTTTATCGTGTTATGGGACATCCTTTCCAACTTTGAGCTTTCTTCCATCTCTGACCTGGAGATCTGCATAGTCGCTTTTATCTGCTACAAAAATCCTCTTGTCATTTCTTGCATCATCACAATCAAATATTTTTTCGAGAGTGACCAATCCTTTTGGGATTTTGTTGGATCTTAATTGAATAACTTGTCCTTCATATGCCTTGGCAATTTTTGGTTGGAGTTGTTCAATGAACTCTCCCGACTATTGGATGAACGAGGTGATGTGTTCATCACTTTCAAACACTTTCCAACTCTGATCATTATCTGGGATGGTCGATCATACAATTACTCATATAGAGTATATGTTATGGATCAAATCGGAAGCAGGATCAAATTAAGATCTGATTGCTGCCATGCGGTCTACTTCTGTATTTTTCTCTTTAGGCACTGTCTGGGTATTGAAGGCTTTGAAGCTTTCAATCAGGTCCCAGACTCTATGTCTATAAGATCTCATGCAGATATTCTTGACTGTGGAAATCCCTTGGACTTGATTGACCACTAGCTCAGAGTCTCCAAATACTGTTATTTGCTTAATACCCATATGCTCTGCAAGGCTTAGACCTTCCACTCGGCCTTCATACTCAGCTTCATTGTTCAAACAAGTGAACTAGAAGTGGAAGGATCAGAGTGTCTTTTCATCAGATGGGGACATCAAACAGATCCTAGCTCCTACTCCAACTTTGCATCTTGCTCCATCAAAGTACATCGTCCATATCTCTAAGACTAGACAATCCTTGGATTCCTTAGCAAGCTTCAAGATCGCCTAATCTTCATCATAGATGACATAAGTCCGTAATCTGGTGGCATGATAGTTTCCAAAAGGATCAACTTCTATATATTCACTTAAAATGACCTCTTCCCGATTAGTTCAATTTCTAGTCACCTCCTAATCCTCTAGTAGCTCGGTACTATACATCTCTTCTTTGGTGAAAGAGGTATGAGTGGCCTCGAATTTAATAATGGCTTCATTGGCCACATGGTCTGAATGTAGAGGTTCAGATATTATTTTCATTTTATCTCCATTCTTGGTCTTGAGGATCAAGTGTGACCAATCTAAATAAAGATATCCACCTATCTTTGAAATGAATTCCCGAGATAAACAGACACCGAACATGGAGGGAACATCTATAATCATAGTTTCTTGTGGAACTGTGATACTAGGGTAGGAGAATAGAGTCAAGGGGAGGTTTTCGATGACACCTACGGTTTGAACCTTGTTCCCATCAAGATGCATAACCCCCCTTTTTAAAGGTTCATAGTTGAGTCCTAAGGCTTCAGCTATTTTCTTGGGCATGACTATGGTGCTAGCACCAGAGTCTAATTATGCAATAATTTCTTCCCCACAATGAGTTAAGAAAAAGGGCTTGGGTTTCAAATTCTCTTTAACTTTAGTAGAGGTCTCCTCTGTACTATTTGCGAGAACTTTGGCAGGAGGTGATGGGTTAAAAAAATTTCCCTTGAGTGATTGCTTTTTTGGCTCAATAACTAATCTTCCCGGAGGGCCTTTTGTAGCAATGACTTCTGCTTTGGAATAACTAAGATATCCCAAAGGAATACGTTAGCAAAGTATTTTTTCAATTGTTCCACCATATTGAATGGCGTTGGATTTGAAGGCTTCTTTTCCTTAGCTATGGTTATAACAATCTCCTTGCATAACTAAGGTTGCGAAGCAATTGTGGAAGGACTGGGGGATTGATTAGGAATGCTTCTATGTTGCAGAGTGATTGGTTCGCCCATGAATCTCCTTTTTGAGTGAGTGTTGTAGTTGGACTACACTTGTGGGTCTCTGATGTGGATGCCTCGTATGTGAATACCGCCTCTTCTCCTTCCATCCATGAGAAGAGCGTGTGGTCAGGAGCTATGTCATTTTCTTGTTCCAAGAATATTCCTTGCATTTGAGCGGTAAGAACTGCATTTTCCATTTGTGGAGAGGCATATGTATAACCTCTTGAACTTGATGCCACACCTTGGCTACACTATTTTGCCACTTTTTGTTGTAAGTTTCCACGCGGACAATTTTGGGCTATATGTGTGTCGTCGCAGGGGAAGCACTAGGGATTGACATCTTCGGCGAGGTTGTTATTCCCCATGATCAACTTTCTACTTGAGCTCAGGTGAGCATTCTGCAACGAAGTAGGCACTGGTACTTTTAGATTATTCATTTGAGCCTGCATATTTGCATGTGTACCTCCTTGGTATTGGTTCTGTTGGTAGGAGGGTCTTCTACCTTGATAGTTTTGGTAGGTTTCCCTTGGAGGCACTGATTGGTTGCGCTTGATGGTAGTTACTTCATTTGAGATACTTCATAGCAACTCTTTGACATTGTTCTTCTCATCCCTTGAAGGATTAGATGTATAAGCGACATTCTATGGTGCGCTCAAATATGTATATATAGATTGGGGAGGAGCAGGCGCACTGGTAGATGTTATTTCTTGGGCGGGAACTGAAATTTATGGAAATATAGGCATAACAAGCCGAGGTGGAAGCTTTCTGATGATGATCAGGTTATTCTTTGCTTTGACCATGATGTTGTATGCATCCGGTAGATTGGTTTCACCAAGGGACTGGATCATCATTGAGATGTCAGCATTGATGGATTTTAAGTAGAACATGAACGCGAACTCTACCAGCAGGCGAATAACAACATGTATCCTCTACCAAGTTGTGTGGAATTGGACATTGAAGTCATTCATGGATTCATATGGGGCCTGCTTTATGGTTGCTAGCTGATGGTATAGCGAAGAACAATCTTCATCATTCAAAAATATTTCGTAAAAAGGATCTACAAGCTGATCCCATGTATTGATAGTGTTAGCTTGTTGAGTGTGGTACCAATCTAGCACCTTGCCCCTGAAAGAGGTTGTAAGCAACCTTAGCATTATATTTTGATCGGTAACACCATGCACCAAACACACGTCTACCACATCTTATAGATATTCGAAAGGTTTTTTTGTACCATCGCCAGTGATTTATGGTATAGCTTTTAAAGCAGAGTTCGGGATAGGAGCCCAAATGGCGGGTGCTACTGGTGCTATGAGAGGACTTTTGGTATCCCATGCAATGTAATTTCTATTCGCAATAGGTCACATGGCTAGTGGAGGGTTCAGAACGTTCACTAGACGAGTTCTAGTTCGCATTATTACTAGAAGAGGCACTAGCAAGCCAAGGTTATTTGCTATTTGGGATCTAGTAATAGGTTGATGGCTCATACAATCACTTTAGGTTTGAGTACATTTAAAAAGTCCCATCGGGTATGCCAGAAAAATAAATTGTTGATGCCAAGAATTGACAAGCAACAGCCTTATGGCAAACTCAATTAAAGGGGGGACCTATTGCGCCTATTGTACTAAACTGAGTAACCTCCAAGTTTTTAAAGAAGTCAGCTTCTTCTGTAATTTGGGGTTTGGAATGGGAAAAGGAAGCAGGCATATAAAACAAAGATCTAACTAAAACGATGCACCAAATTGTAGGTGTATTCAAGCATAGGAAACCTTCCTTTCAGACATGGTTTAAATGTCGTTCAGCAATCTGCTATGTCCTAGAATAATAGAAATCACAGATGAAAGACCTAAATAGTTTAAAAATTAACATAAAATAACTCCCATACACATTTATTGAAAAGAAGAGTCCAAGACATGGTATGAATCAGCAAAAAATATATTGAAATCATAGAAGTTCTGCAAATAAACTACCCAGTATAATAATGGCACAATATAATGTTTTATCAAATAGCTAAGAAATAGAAAGGCAAAACAATGACACAGTTTGTGAGTCTTATAATATAAATAAACAATACAAAGGCTTGGTGTCTTTCCCCTATTTTTTTGTATCTTCCGAACTCATTTTCAGAAGGAAGAAGCAGTATATTTAGATAAAAATCCCATCGCCTGGCGGGCCAATAACAGAAAAGATGCCTTCATCATGAACAATGATGCCTAGAGCAATGGTTTCCCCTGGACGTTGCAATAGAAAAATATTTGAGCCATGAACGTGGTCGCTTTCGAAACAAATGCATCCCCTCTGACCAACAATAGTGGTCCCAACAAAACCTTATGCAAACATGTGGCATTCAGCCACAAAGGCAGTTAGAACACGTGGCAATTTGGTGAGGTACATTGCTCACTCCTTCCCTCATCTCAATGAAATCTCCATGGAGGAGACATGTGGTGGAAGGTCAAAGCCTATTTGGATTCCTCCCTCCTTGCGGTGAAAATCTGTGCTGGGAAGACACGTGGAGGAATCTTCATTGCTAGCATTGACTGTGGGGTCCACCCAAAAGTGAATGTGGATAGTTGCTACATGGTATACGAACGGGTCTCGGTTGAAAAGCGAAGGGAAGTAGCCTTGAAGTGCCCACGGTGTTGACACGTGGACGCATGGTGGGAGTCATCACAAGAGCGAAGGAAGAAATTTCTACGAAGAGCACCCGGCGGGCACGTGGCGGCAACAGATGAAGTTCCTTAAAAAGGGGACCCATGATGATCAAATAGATGGGGCGTGGGTTGATACTTAGCAAAAATAAAAACCACCCAAAGGGAGCTCGAGGAATTTTATGTCCACATTTACCATGTTAGAACTAAATATATCTATGTACATTATTATTTTGTAAGGGATATGATTGAGAGTAGGAAATTCCAAATGGAGTAAATTGATACTTAGGTAAACACTACAAATAATTTGGAAAAACTTGTTAGTATTATAAAGTTCAAGTGATATAGACATGAGATAGGATTATCTCATTCTCAAGTATGAGGTTAATCTATTGGGTTGAGTATCACACTCACTCTTGTAAAAATATATTGGGGGAATATTGGGACTTATATGATATTCACTTGTAGACATTCCTTGTAAGAAGAGTTTATCTATATAATTGATTGTGGTGATAGGGGTTGAAGTTATAAATGATACAAAATAATATGAACAGTAATTTGTATAATAATAATGATACAATTTTTGTGGTATTTTATATACATTGGTTCACATGTGCTAGTGTTGTGATAATAATCACAAGGAATTTGAATAAGGACCTACAACTACATATGTAAGTTAGTGTTTGTTAGACCATGAATAGTGATGCAAGAGCACATGTGACGGGATTGGAGTTCATGTGGCATAATTCAAGAATAATATAATATCTTGGAAGATGACACAAGGTACCACAAGTAGTCAAGAGTAATTTTATGTTGGTGTGAACTACCACAAGCAAGGATTTTCTAGCGGTGATTATACCAAAAACATACATATATAACAAAAAAATTAAGGTTATAATTATTGATTCATACTGTGTTGTAGTGTCAGAGTGTACAAGGTGACTATCTATGTAGAGACACCGCACTTGGAGTTTTATATGGTATGTAGATATCATGTATTTTTAGATTATAATTGTATGGATTTTGGTAATCCATGGGTTGGTCAAATAATAACATGGTTGATATACACACGGATATGTCTATATATCATCTTGTACAAATGTGTCAGTTTACTTACTCATTTATACAAGATAAAATGAATAGTATTTGATTATACATTGTTAGCGTGTAAACATTAGAGTGATTGCAAAATAATATGTTATAGATTGAGATTTTATAAAATGTTCCAAAGACCTTGATGTATTGAATTGGTTTTGAATCTAAATAATATAACTATAAACATATTTTGGTGGTGTATTTTCTCTTGAAGAGTCTCCCACACTAATCTTTATGTCTTGTAAGTCTTGTGGATGCATACTATTCCATTTACTTCTATACAATTTTTAGATAGATTTTACAAGTGTTGTTTATTGTTACTTGAATACATAATGCTATTTTTTTATCATCCTACTATGTTGGACATCTACAACAAGGGTTAAAATCCCCAACTAGGAATGATATAGGTAAGTTAATGCATTTAAAAAATTTAGTATAGCCTTAAGTTATAAATATATCACATCAAAAGGAAAGTTAGGTAATGTTAGTAGAATCTAATCTTAACACAAATCACCTCTAAAGTCCATAAGGAAATGATGCAAGGGATTCCAGGAGTCATAACTTTTGACTTGAAAGTTCATTTGGGCTTAAGTTTTACATGGAGGTGTGTCTTAATAATTTGATTGGAATACCAATGGAACTCAGTTCAGTTGGAGCTTGTTTTGACACTTTTTCAAGATCAAAATCTTTCATCTAGGTCCTCAAAATAAGCTTTTAGTTATTTTTCAAGTTTTTCTAAATTTGTTTTTTCTTAATAATTTGACACTCATGTTTCCAATTTGAATTGTAAGTTGACAATTACGATCATTGTAGTGGTAAGAAGATATTTTATAATTTCCTAGGTCAAAGGGATATGCATATGAATTACTAAAAATTGCAAGGTATGAAAATTGTCGAAAACTACCAAAAAAGGTAATTTTCAAATTTTAGTAGATGTAAGGGTATTTTTTTAGTTGTAGAGGTAGGGAGAATAATAATGAAGTATGGCATTGAATCTATTCTCTAAACTTCAATTTTTTATAATAATAGTAAATTATATTAAGTGATTTGTTGGTTGCATCAGGAAACCATGTACCAAATCTTCCTAATACATGTGAAATCTTGAAAGAATACATATAATTTTCTCAAAAAAATATTGCCAATAATAATCACATATCATAAGAATAAATACCAATAATTAAGAGAATAATACCTCCAATTTGATCTCAATACAGCTACATAGATAGGAAATTCCTATCCACCCTATCCAAGTGGATTCTAGGCCTATTGAGGAATAAATTCCTAATGCCATTATTCCAAAGAATTGAGTTACCACACACTAACAACACATAGACTCTCTTAAGTTTTTCTCATATTACTATATTGAAACACATATTCCACCAAAAAATAGAAGGGAGAGGAGATTATATCATATTGAATGGATTCTCATGATCCCATTCTCTTAATAATAGCTACCTTAAAGACGTGTGACAACCAAGAAAACTATTTCAACCTTTATGGCATTGCAAATTTATCTTATGTCTAACTCACTACGATTTGTTGTGACAAAATTTCATTCTTACTAAGGGTCCTCATTGGTAAGGGCATGACAATATAATTTACACATAAAATGGAACAACACAATAGTCTAGTCTAGTTTCATTCATATTGTAATAAGTGTCTTCCATATTCCACATAACCTATTAAGTGGGTGGATTGTGGTGTTCATCTCTTGCATGTCACTAGCTCCATTTCCTACATGCTATTGATGAAAGTCATAAAACCCTATGGGTAGCTCAAGTGTCTTCCATAACATATCTACACAGTTTTGGTGATAGTTGAATTACACTAGGATATGGTTTAATTGCTTCTAATTATAAAGCACACTCCCTGAATATTATCACAAATGACCAATGGTAATCTTATATTTTAGTGTTTCATAGGTTTTACTACTTATTTAATCACTTCAAGAGGATAAGAACGAATTATGCCTCAAGGGGTATTTCAATCATCTACCTATGCACCCATATATTCTTCATCTCCAACATCTGCAAGTTTCCATAAAAGTCAACTCCTATATCAAAATTTGTTCTATAACATGGGAAGTCTCTTATAGTAGGATAAATAATAACATAATGTATTATGGTTTTACTTCATCTAGGATTAGTAACTAATATATTACTTACTTGGATAGGTTTACTAATAGGAATCTAGGGAACCATACATAGTCATATGGTCAAGTCATTTCATAGTGAAAAAACACTTGTTGAAGGATTTCATTTGTAATTTATAATAAAATTTGTGATTCCAAAACCAATCGCAAATAAACATAAAAATGAGACTTTAATATAGTAATTCATAAATGTTTGGCAATAAGGCCTATCTTATAACCCCTAAGAGAATTATAGGTTTGCTTTTACCCAATATAGTAGTTGAGGATGACATGTGTGATATATTTCATCTCATTTCATGACTCATGAACTAATGTGGCATTAACATAATAAATTTTAATACTTCAAGAAGGCTCTTAACTTTCAATTCAAATCCATTTTGGAGCTTTAAACAAGAATATCTATTAATGATGAAGTCTCAACATGACCCTCTCACAATGAGTATTTCAAAAAAACTCCTAATTCTTCCATGAAGTAAAGACTTGTGGACACATTAAATCCCATTATTATCCAAATTATTTCATAGGAAAGAAACAACTGTGGGACATACTAAACAAATTCAATTAGAATTTTGATATAGAATTGTACTATTTTACTATAGACCAATTCATTCCCTTTTAATTTTAAAATATATCTATCATGCCTTACTCTCTATTAATTATACAATTGAATATTTTTAGGAAGAAGGGCATTGTATCTCACTAATTTTGGTATTATTATGGATTGTAGCTAATATAAACCACCTAATAGTATTGTTAAAAAAAAAAATTAATGAAGATCATATATGAATACTCTATTTTACTAATTTTCTCAAAACCATCCTAACCATAGTTTTTTATTGTATTCATATCGATCTTTTCTTGGGGTATTATTAGTCCCTAAATAATTGTAGTTTCCGATATTTTAGTTAATCAACATTCAAAAAAAAAAAAATTCTCATAACTTACTACAAGGATTAGATAGAAACACTTTTTCAAGTTGAATAAATCACATGAGATCTATGTTTAGAGCTCTATGATTTTTAACAAATCAAATATCCATATTTATCTTGTCTTATCTTTTACAATTCAACACATGCCATTTTATCTTAATCAACATTAACCAATCTTTTATTTTAGATCGGTGGTCTTGGGACCAACAAGAGATGAGGTTCTATTTCTAGCTCAACCATTGATAATGAAAATTTAGTAAGCCTATTAGTTTGGAAAAACCAATTTTATATTTATCTTAATCATGTTCTAAATTTGTTGGCTTGAAGGTTAAAGGAAGTATCCTAATTGATAAAAAGATCCATTTGTTGGAAAGGAAAAGTGGACAACCAAACCAGTTAGACCATCGAAAAGACTAACTAATTTTTGCAAAGTCAATCATTGTTATTGACAAAAGGTGATTGACATGAATATGGAAAGTTTTGAAATAACCCACTAAGACACAACCATTCTCTAAGTTTTATTTTCATATTCTATGATTGAAAAATCTAATAATGGTGAGTTATTTTAAATGTGTGAAATTTTCCTAATCTTAATGTGTGACTAGGTTACATAAATAACCAATAAAAATAGCCTTAAATCTTGGACTCAATCGTTAATGAAAAAAAAATAGATTTATAAGAAATAATAGAATTAAGAAAAGAACCTATTAATATGGCATATAGACTTAATCCTATTACCTTAAAGATTTATGCAACACAAATCAAAGCCTCCTACTTGACCTTGTATTCATCTAGTCTTTTTCTTTGTACTTATGTGGTATAGATACCCCTCCCTCACTTACCTAGACTATTCAAAAGGGCCTTTGTTTCATCAAATCACGTCCATTTATTCTCAAATGAAATGTGCTTCACTTAACATCTCTTTTATTTTTATTGGTGTGAATACGTTTAAACCTATTGGCCCTTAGCCCACCCCTTTCGACCTCTCTCAAAACAATTTAGATCCCTCTCTACTCCCTTGGAAATGTTTGAATAAAGATATATATTAGTTCGTATGTTAAATATCCTCCTTTTAAGTGTATAAGGTGCAAATTTATTGCATGGGGCATGGGCTTTTGAGGTATCCATGTTATAGTTGACCAAAATTTGAATCTTGACTACTGCTTTCCTTTCATTCTATCATATATCCTCTTTATTTGGATGTTAATTTCTCCTTTTATTTATTTTTTAGTAGTCAATTGGGAGGTTATTAATTAGACAATGATAATAATTTTTGTTTGTATTTATATATTCAATATTTAACATTTTATATTTTATATTACTTTCTATTTATTAGTATTAAAATTTAAGTTAATTTCATCTATATGGTAAACATATAATCACAAACGAGGGTGCATCCAATATAATATATACAAACATAATTTTTATTATTAGACAAACATATTATGGCAAGTTTTATTAACTTAGTTTATTAAACGAGTGAAACCATTACTTTGTGTCATAATTACATATGGGGTACTTACTTTTGGGCAAACATAGTTAATAAATGACACACACTCAAATTTCTAGAACCAAATTAGCATCAGGACCCTTACTCCTCTATAGATCCATATAATCTACATCACTTTTCACCTTGACCCCTCCAAATCAACAATGTTTCTCATACAAATTTATAAAATATGAATTAGCCTAAGTTAGTCATAAAAAATTTCATATATATTTAATTTTATAAGTAAAATTAACTAAACTCATCAATAATTGCGTTAACTATTTACACACATACACATGCATATATGCACACGCAATCAAAATAATTCTATGGTTGAAAATTCCCCACCCTAATCCAAATTACAATAGACTATGGGTGTCTTAGAAGTTGATTTTATGGTAATGTGGCACAAAAAGATGATGATGCCAAAAAACATTTCCCTTACAACCCTATAAAATGCAATCATATAGCAAGCAAAGAAAAGGAAAAAACTTATCTGCATTATAGTAAAGAAATAACTTTAAAATTTCTTTCACCAAATTTAAGTGAACTCATGAAATTTGGTTGATGTTTACTAAATAAATACAACAAATCACATCAAACAATAAATATCACTACCTTTCAAATAATTATTTTTAAAAATAGAAAATTAAAGAATTGATTATCCATACATGTGTGATTAGAGTACCCACAACACTATTCTCTAAGGATATTTCTTCTCTTAATATGTATGTAGAGAACTTCACACAAATAAAGAATTAATACTACCAATGAAAGAAGTAATGATTTGAAATATTTCCTTCATACAAAAAGAAGAAAAAATATAAATAATTATAATTATTTGTGATTTACTAATACAACAAATGGTTTACATTTGTAAGCAAACCATGGCATGTCTAGGTAATATGTAGAGAGATCCATTTCTGCTCTAGTTATAGCTAAGTGAATATTTGGGAATCAACACAAAATTTTCATGATAGTTTCCAAACACTAAAAAAAGAATTAGATATTAGCCGCATTGTTAACCATCAACATCTTAGGCTAAGTACTTGCACCAATGCATCCTTTCAACAATGGTACTTAACAATAAATCATTCTAGACGCAAAAAGTGTCTATAACAAAATAACCCTAACAAGATTTAGCACATATTTGCATTTGGCTATCAAATTTATAGTTTTATATATGCCAAGCTTGAGAAATTGGAAGATGTTAGACAAGTTTTGGATAAAATGTAGGTGAAAATGTGGCTCCTTAGATTGTCATGATTCAAGCTTGTTTAAAGCATGTTAATGATGGAGAGGCCTTGTCAATATTTTATAAAATACAAGGGAATGTGATTCACTTGATCACTTCACCTTTGCAACTCTTCTACCAATTTGATGTGGGATCCTTGAACAAGTTTGTTGAAGTAGAGGTGGGCATAAGAGGCAACTAAGACTTATAAGAGCAATTCTAGAAGATGTTGAAGTCAAGATGGGTATAAGAGGGGACCAAGACACATGTATAGGCAAGTTTGAAAGATGTTGGAGCATACACAACATCCACCCTAGGAAACTTAGTGTCACATGTCCTCAGAATAGATGTGCACTTTATGCTAGGAAAAAGGTGTCTCAACATTGTAATTACAAAAGGTTATTATTTATAGTAAGTTTACATTTGAGCACATATAGCTTTGAATTTTTTCCCAAAACTATAGAGTGGCCAAATAAACATGTTGGTAAAGTTTCGACCTAAGGTCATGTTTGAATTTCAAATTATTAGTTTTCATTTTTGAAAGATTCAAAATCAACTTTGAGAGACTTAGAGACCGTTTTTGGGCTTGAAAGTGGTTGTAATTGAAAAAGTGGGTTATAGCCTGATAAAGCACTTCATGGTCTTTCCAACAATTCAAATGGTTCGTCAATCAAAATTTTCTAAATCAAAATTTATGACCTTCAAAATTTGGGTCTACTGAATTGAGAAACATAAAAACATGTTGAACACATAAAAGAATTATAAGGGGGAGTTATATGTGTTAGTGTGTATTTGGACACATCATAGGGCATCTTTGATTGAAGATAATTTGGGCACGAATTTTTGGGTGATTCTAGCTCATGGTTTTTTAAATACTATTTGATGATTTCATGTATTGTATCTCCTATATATTAGGTGCTTGACATGGAGGTTGAGTGTGAGTCTTATAGATGTTGATTTGCCTCTAGATCTTTGGTTGGTGATACTCTTGAGAGAGCTTGCTTTGTAATTATATTGTAATTTTATTGATTTCTAAATACTACATTGGAAGGATTTTGGAGTGTGGGTTTTTCTCTTGAAAGGGTTTTCCCATGTAAATCAATGTGTTGTGGTATGAATAATATTTATGTTTATTTATATTTAGTTTCTATAACTTCTATAAATATCTAAAAAAAAAACATAACCCCCCTCTCAAGATCAGTGTAGGAAGTTGTTCTTTTATCTTAACTTCCTTATAAGTGATATCAAAGCCTGATCATATTTGGTTTTAGTTGTTGATTGTTTGTTTTTTTGAACTAATCTAGTTTTGAGTGAGAGCTTGTGTAGAAGATACTTTGTGATCATGTTGCAAGAATTTTCAGATGGAAAGCACATTAGAGAGGATAGAGGTAGAGAATTTTATGGATAACAATTTTGAGATGTGGAAGTTGAAGATGAAGGATTTGTTGATTGATCGAGATCTATGGGATGCTATTGATGACAATGTTTCAAGTTCTACACATTTTAATTTCACTACTCAATATGATGTTATGGATCGTAAAGAAAGGGTCTAATTAGATTGTTCTTGTCAAACTATTTTTTAATCAATATCCATGAAGAGTCCTTTACAAACACACTATGGAAGAAAATTGCTAAGAAAGTCAAATCTTTAGTGAACAATATTTTTTTGAGATATAATTTGTATTCCTTGATAATGGAGGAGAGTGGATGAATTGCATACCAATTGGAAGTGTTCAATATATTTTTCCAGCTTGATTGGAATCAGTTGATGTGAAAATGAATGAAGAGAGAAGATGTCAAATCTTGATTTGTTCTTTGTTTGCTTTGTGGGATTCACTCATTATGACTATTAGGAGTACTTTTATTGTCTTGAAAGTTGAATATGTTATGGGTTCTTTCTTTCTGAAGACATAAGGGGGAAGGTATCCATCGGTGCTAAGGAGGCCCTAAATTTTCATGAAAGACCTAAGAAAAAATTAAGAAGAGCAAAAAACATGATAAATCCAAATCCAATGGGAGATCCAAATCTCCTAGAAAGTCCAAAGCTATTTGTTGGAACTATGAGAAGCATGGAAACTTCTGTAAGGAGTGCAAAGAAGAAAAAGAAGAAACTTGACTCTGATTTTTAGTTTGAAAAAAGAAGATAGTGATGTGTTCATTACAACTTTGGCCACTTGTGCAAGTAATGATGTATGGTTAATTGACTCAGGTGCATCTTTCCATATGACCTCTAATAGAGATTGGTTTTTTAAATATGAATAATTTGATGGAGGTTAGATGTACTTGGTTGATGATTCTTATTTAGATATTTTTAGTCATGGTAAATTTAGAATCAATTTTCCTAGTGGTAGAATAAAAGGGATTAACATTGTGTTAAATATCTCTAGATTAATACAAAATTTATTATATGTGAGCAAACTAATAGATGCGGGTGTGCAAGTAATCATTTTTGATGCAAGATGCAAGATGGTTAGAAGTGCTATGGTAATCACTAAAGGTGTCATGTTTGACACATTATATAAGCTTGACACATATACTATGGATTACAATAGTACCTTTGTGAAAAGAAAGTTTGTGGTTAATTCATTGGAAAAGATAAGAGTTTCATCTTCAGTGGATGGTCATGTCTTTTGGATACCCAAAGGTACGCTTTCATTTGAATCAAAATTGCAGAGAAGACTATGTTATGGTACCAAAGACTTGGTCATATTGGAGAAAAGGACCTAAGGGAATTGACAAATAAAAATGGTAACACCCCGTTGTGCTACTAATTATTTACTTTTGCCTAGTTGGGTGAAAATGCTTGAAATGAGTGTACTTGTGCTTTATGTTTTTTGGAAATATGAAGAATAAATGTTGATTCAATATGATGTTATGAAATGATTTTGATTGTAAAAATATATGATGCAAATAGATGTATTGTTTTCAGCTAACTACCATTGCAAGGTGTAAGTTGGATGCAAGAATTGAATCAAGCCTCCTAAAGAGAGGGGAAGTATCACTCAGGGAGAAGAACTTGGTCTGGTAACCTTTGATAAAATACCTAAACTGAGCTTTCACACACACTTCTAGTTTGGTCAAGTCGATAAAATTTGGGAAATAGTAATTTATCTTTAGTCAAATTTGTGTTTATATTTGTAAATTTTATTGCTTAGGAGTCTAAGTGTTTAGTCTCTTTGATTTATGAGAGTTCTTCTTTGTGTGTTTATATTTGATCAACAAAACCTATGTGCATAATATGTATATATGTGTATATGCATGTGTCAACAAGAAGCTCATACGCATGAGTAAATATGTGCATAAGAATACATAGATGGATATATCTACGCATCCTCATGTATGGATTACCCATATGTATGGGAATGACATTCAGACAAAGAGACATATACATACATATATATAAATACCATATATATATGTCGGTCGATAAGACTATGATTATATGTGCTTAAATATAAGGTGTGATACATATGGATTACCCATATGTATGGGAATGACATTCAGACAAAGAGACATATACATACATATATATATATATACCATGTATATATGTCGATCGATAAGACTATGATTATATGTGCTTAAATATAAGGTGTGATATATATGTATATATAGTATATAAGAATATGCATACATATATATATTATATATATTAAAGTACGAGTATGTATTGAAAAAAAAGATACATAAATACTAGTATGTTAATATGTGTATACATACACCTAAGTTGATATGTGAATATGTATTTGATTATCGAATTATGTGTTATGTTTGAACTTGTGAATCATGATATATATATTTATATATACATACAAACTTATATACATATATGTATAGGTTTTTTTTTTTTGATCGGTGATCACTTTTGATTGGAGCTTTGAACCAGTGAGGCCACAATTTATGGGGGACCTCATCCCCATGTTTTTCTAGATGACACCAATCCATATCTTTCTCTTCTTCCTCTTCTCTATCTCCTCTATTCCTCCTCTCCTCCTCTTTCGTCATTCTCCTCTACCTCCACTCCTTCTCCCCACTTCTCTTCTCCTCTCTTCTACCTCTACTCCTTCCCTTTTCTTCTCCTCTTCTCTACGTCTACTCCTTCCTCCCGCAATATCCTTCTCTCCTCTTCTCCCCACTTCCTCTCTTCTCCTCTATCTCCTCCACTCCTTCCTCCTGCAACGCCTTCTCTCCTCTTCTCCGCCATCACACCTCTCCTTTTCCTCCATTGCTTTTCCTCTCCATGTTATTGTCGCACTACTGGCCTCCATCTCCTTGCGCCTTCTATCATCTATGCTTGCCCTGATCCTCTGTCACCACTCTTGCCTCTTTTTGATTCCTAGCCTACTTTTCCTCTCGTAGCCTTTCATTTCTATCATACGCCTTTCTCCAGTGTTCTGTGATGTAGGCCTAAACACCACTCAACATCCTACATCTGCGAACATCCCTCAAACATCGTGCAAATCCCAAACCTTGTTCCTTTTTATACCTGCAAGCAGCGAAGAGTCTCAAACTTGAGACAACCCCCTCAACAAGGCTTGTGACTTACCGTCACACTGCGGGGTCAACCCCAAACTTATATACATATATTATATATATATAAATATATAAAGTCATCATGTATATTTGATAATGATAGCACTGGATTATTTAATTAACGCATAGCATATAAGGTAAACTTTATGTTAAGTAATGTGTGCAACATTATAACATGGATTTAGCGTTGTGAAAGCAACGTGTATATAATTCAAAGTGCTGCTTTAAAAATTTAAAGTACTTAATATGAATTATGGACATCGCATTAAATAAGTGCTTATGTTTCCATTACTCCCAACGTGTAAACTTGGTTGTATATACTTTTCCAACAAAACAATAGCAAATGAATATGCATAGAATGGGAGTCGACTAAGTCAAAACAGTGAACATCGACCCAAGTATTATGGTGTGAATAAGTAAAATGGTGCCAACTAATAAAATCCTTCAAATCATATAGAAGTCTATTTATCATTATGAATTTCTAGAATGTGAAGCATGTGATGAAATGTAGAATAAGTGAAGCTCTCGGTTGTGCCAAGTAAGTCAACCTGTAGGAGGCAATTTCCTTGCATTTTTGATCAACATTCTTGTTTCCTATTATTGCATCGACTCATCCTTTTTGCCTGCATATATGTTTGTTTTGCAACGAATTTAGTTGCCACCTTTTCTTTTGAATGCTAAGTCTAATTTTTTAAGCTAAGAAGTGTCATTCTAATGCCCTGTTTCTAGCCTTTAGTTGTTGATTCCAATGTATAAATAGAGGTGTTCTCAACCTCTAAAGGGACACATATCTTCTACATTTGTGCTATATTTTTCTAAGAAATTATAATCTGCATTTATGAGTTGAGTGAGGCTGAGAGTTGTGAGAAGGTTTATTTGGGGATTAGCATTCTAATTTGAGGGAAGGCTAAGAAAGGAATCCAGTTCAATCAATTGGAGCATTGCATTAACAGGCATGTTGATTTCTTCTCTTTTATTCTTTAATGTTTGAAATGATTGTGTGACATTCATTGTTGAATTAGAGATATTATATTATATCTATTTATAGGGAAAGATTATTTTAATCATATAGGAAAAGGAAAGATGTCTTGTTGCACTTTGTGCTAGAAGATCTATTTTGTTTGAAGTGTTTGAAAATATTTTATAATAAGGAATAGGTAGATATAGAGGGAATAAATACTATATTGGGGATATAGCTTTCAAAGCTAATTGTTTAAACTAGCTAAGTCTTAAAGTACTATGTTTTACTTAGTAGATGAGATAGTTAAGCATATAGGTAATAGGTCATTCTTGGGTTTAGGATAATCTAATGAAGGGGATAACCTTTGCATAGATTATGAATAGTCAATATAAATCAAGCTCAAAAGGTGGGTGATACATATGATGTCCACTTGTTATGAGGGAATGATATACTTTGGCCCAAGTAGTGTAAGTTGCCACTGTTTACATTGTCAATCACTGTGATCTAGGTTTATATTGTAGGTTGAGGTATGTCATATATATATAGGTTGTAGCCATTGTGTGAAAAAATCTAGATATGTAGGATACAACACCAAGCTCAAAAAAGGTCAATATTTATTGCGAGGTTATCAAACCAATTTCTTCATTGAAGGGTAGGGCCATCTATCAGTTTGATGGTTGTGCAGGGGATCGTAGTTAGTCTAAGGTTGATGAAAAAGAACTTGAGTGATGATTCTCCTCATCATTTGGTGACCAAGATTTGAATAGAGGATATAACAGGACTATTTGTACTTCTTATGCCAGTAAGCTCCGCAAAGCCTTGTTTTTGTATTTTGCATCCATAATGATGGAAAGATTGTAAAAGTGAAATAATTTCATATTATCATGTTTTATGTAATAATTACTTTTGAATTTGTAATGCTTTGATATAATACAATGGAAAATTTTGGAAAAGATATAATTTCAAATGTGCATGTTATCTTTATAGTATTGAAAGAAAAAATTTATTGCTCTTAATGAATAGACGCTTATTCTTTTTACTTGAGGTTAAAATATAGGAAAGTTACTATGTAGAACATTGGGCATGTTACAAAAACCTTATTGAGGGTTGACTGATTGTAATCTTGATTTTTATTTCTATGAGCATTGTATTTATGGTAAAAAAGTTGTGTTCAATTTTACTTTAATTCTCATAAATCTTGTGATGTGTTGGATCTTATTCATTCTAATGTGTTTGTTCCTACATACATTAATTTCATCAAAAATCCATATATTATGTTTTGTTTATTGATGATTACATCATAAGAGAGTGGGTATATTTTTTAAAGAGTAAATCTAAAGTTTTTAGTCAATTTTAAGAATTTAAAGTAATGATTGAGTTTATATATATATATATATTAGGGTTGACAATGGTGATTTTTTTTCTCTAATGATTTTGATAGATTACGTAAAAATTGTGCTATTCATAAACAAAAGACAATTTTGTATTCTCTAGAGCATAATCGAGATGTTGAAATAATGAGCAAAACATTGATGGAGAATGCTAATAGTATGCTTAATGGTGTTAGTCTAGAATAAAGGTTCTAAGTTGAAGTTGTTGTCACTTCTTGCTACTTGATTAACATGTCTCCTACATTAGCTCTTGTTGATTAAATTCCTATGGAGGCATGGTTGAGTCACAAGCCTTCACTAAGACATCTTAAAGCTTTTGGTTGTAAGACATATGCACATGTACCAAAGGAGAAGCAAACAAAGTTGGAGAACACAGCTATATAATGTATCTTCATTGGGTATAGTTATTGTGTAGCTTTGGGATCCTATTGCACAAATGGTCAAATCTAATAGAAGTGTGATTTTTAGATAAATTAAGCCTTCTTCTATTCCATTGCAGCTAGAACGGAGTGAATAGAAATATGTGATTTAACTTCCTTCTACGCCTAAGAAATTTGAATAGAGGCCTCTAGATAAACAAGAAGTTGAGGAAAGCTCATCTAGCTCTAAATGTTTGGAAGAGGAGGAAGTACCTCCAACTCAACTTGTTTGAAGGTCTACAAAGCATAAACAACCACTTGAAAGGTATTCACCTGATGACTAGTGATGCATTTTTACTTTGAATACTAACTTGGATGCACCTAGATCTATAAAAGAGGCAAATTAGGTATAAATCATGCAGAATCCTAGAAAATTGTTATGGATGAAGAAATGACAACTTTGAAAAAGAATGATACATGAGATCTAGTACCATTACTTAAAGGACAAAAACTTGTTGGTTGCAAATGGGTGTTAAGAAGATATTGGTTCAGATGGAGGTATTGAGAAGTATAAAGCATGATTGGTTGGAAAAGGTTACTCATAGGTTGAGGTTGTTGATTACAGTGAGATATTTTATCTTTTTTCAAAAATTGCATCCATTAGATTCTCACTTTCTATTGTTTCTACTTATGATCTAGAAATTGAGAAAATGGATGTGAAAATGGCTTTCCTTCATGGTGATTTGGAGGAGGATATTTATATGACATAGCCAGAGCACTATGTGGTGAAAGGTAAAATTAATTTAATTTGCAAATTGAAGAAGTGTGTGTATGGCCTCAAATAGAGTCCTAGGACATGGTACCAAAAATTTGATTCATATATGTTGAGTTTGGGATTTGAGTATTCTAAATCAAATTATCATGTTTACTATAAAGTTGATGGTGATCATTTCCTATTTATTGGGTTATATGTTGATGATGTGTTATTTATAGTTAAAGGGAAAGGAATGATTTCAAAACTAAAGTCTCAACTTGCAACTAAATTTGAAATAGAAGATCTTGGTGCAGCTAAACACATTCTTGAGATGGAAATAAGAAGAGATAGAGTGAATAAAAAATTATGGCTTGGCTAGAGTAAGTATATCAATTTATTTTTATAGAGGTTTAACATGCAAGATTGTAGACCATTATGTGTTTCTTTTATAATTGAAACAAAGACATTTGCTTCACATCTAGTCCAACATCCTTAGTGCAGTGAGAAGTTTGATGTATGTTATGATCTACATTAGATTAGACATTGTCCAAACAATGGGAGTTCTTTTCCAAATATATGTCTAATCATAGTAGAATTCATCTGGATGCAATTAAAAGAGTCTTCAAATTTTTGTTAAGTACCTCAAAGTATTTTTTGTGTTATCATGTGATAATTTGATAGGATACGAGGATTCTCATGATATTCATGGTTATGTGGATTCGGACTAGGCAGGGGATGTTGATAATAAACGATCCACCAGTTCTTACATGTTTATTTGGTGGTACAATAAGTTGGATGTGTAAGCAATAGGTTGTGGTTGTTGTCCACTACTGAAGTTGAGTATATGGTAGCTACTCACCCTTGTAAAGAAGTCATTTGGCTTAAGAGATTATGTTCAAATATTAAAATAAAAAAGGGTGCATTGATATTTTATTGTGGCAGTCAAAGTGTGATTTTCCTAGCTAAGAACCCAACATTTCATGTCAAACTAAGAATATTGATGTACAATATATCATTTTGTCAGAGATATGGTTGAGGATAGCAATGTGAAGTTAGTTAACATAGATACTTTGATGAGTGTTGTAGATTCTTAATTAAGCTTGTGAACACAAAGAAGCTCAAATAGTGTTCAAAATATATGAGCCTTTAGGCCCCTAGCAATTAAATCATGGTGTTGATACTTCCTTTACTCTTGCAAGTTGTTTGACAAGTGGGAGGATGTTAGAAAAAAGGTGTCTCAAACTTACAATTATAAAAGGTTACTATTTATAACTTAAGTTTACATGTGAGCACGGATAGCTTCAAAAAAAATTCCAAAGCTACAAAATGGCCAAATAAACGTGTTGGTAAAGTTTTGACTCAATGTCATGTCTAGATTTCAAGATATTAAAGTTCCTATCTTTCAAAGTTTCAAAGTTGATTTTGAAGCACTTAGAGGTTGTTTTTAGGCCCAAAAGTGACCAAATGCAAAACAAATTAAAACTTGATAGAGCACTTCAAACTCCCAGATCAAAAGTTATGGCCTCCAGAGGTTGGGTCTCCCAAATTAAGAAATGTGAAAACACGTTGGACATATAGAAGAGTTGTAAGGGGGAGTTACATGTGTTGGTGTATGTTTGGACACATCAAGGGCATCTTTGATAAGAGATAGGTAGGGCACCACTTTTTAGGTGGTTTTAGTTCGTGATTTTGTAAAATATCGTTTGGCAGTTTCATGTATTGTATTTCTTACGTGCTTGAGATAGAAGTTGAGTGCGAGAGTCTTAAAGATGTTGAGTTGCCTTTGGATCTTTGGTTGGTGATATTCCTAAGAAAGTTTACTCTACAATTATATTGTGATCTCATTGATTTTTTAATAATATATTGGACAACTTTCAAAGTGTGGAGTTTTTTCTCCAAAAATGGTTTTCTCCATGCAAATTACTTTGTTGTAATATGAATTATATTTATGTTTATTTATGTAACTATTGTAAAGATCTAAAAATACTTTGTATAAGCCTCATCTCAAAATTAGTGTCCACACCTTAACTTCCTTGCATTTTACACAACCTCAAAATGAGCTTCATTAAAAAAAATGTTTTTTTTGTTCTTATATTTTTAATAATCAAACAAACAAAATTAATAAAGAAACATTACAAAATGTTTTAACTTTTGGCTTCCCATGACTTTCTAGATATTTTGATTTGATTGATCTATACAAATTGACTTCCAATTTTTATTATATTTTTATACACATAAGTTGACAATTTCACCCAAAAAAATTGACAAGAATCTATTAGAACACATAAAACAATTTTTATTTTATTAAAATTAAGAAATGCATGAACATTAAAAGATCAATATAAAAAAACTCAGATTGAAACGAAGTTAGGGAGTACTAGCGTTTCCTTGTTTGTTCATAGGGATCCCAATAATGACCTCCTAGATGTTATTAAAAGTCTTCATTCATTCAATGGTGCCTCCTTTAGAATCCGCCTGCTGTTTCACTGCGCTATAAATAATAATGACGATACAATTTTTTAAATTTTAATTAAATATAAAAATATATTTTACGGAAAAAATTAATTGAAACGGCATGCAATCCTTATCGTGACGGGGGTTATAAACGTCACAATAAAATAATAAATATTCTTTCAGATCTGGAGTGCAATCCAAACAAAAATCCCGCTGAAGGCAAACAGAAATACTGACGTAACTAAACTTGATTGACTTAACCCCCGGTAAGATTTTAAATAATATTGGCATCGAAACGCGGAGGGTCTCTGCAGGATCCTCTGAACAAGGCCAAGAGCTACTTTTTCGCTGAGGTGTGAAAATGAGAGAAATTGATGATCCCGATGATTGATCTTTCAGTTAAGTCATGCATGCCCGCTTTTGGCTAGCTGTAGACAAAAATTGGCATCCTTGTTATGTCTGGAAATATTGCCCTTCCTTCTTAGTAATAATTCAACAAGTCATGCCCAGTTGTTTGAAATCTCTTAAACCCATTTTCTGGAAAAAGAAAAAAAATTGGGTTGGGCTTCATCCTGCATTCCTCGTTGCTTGTCACTGCGCATGATATTCATCAATATAGAATACCATTTATCTTCATTTAGATGGCTGAGTTGGAAAGTTCTCTTCTTTCAGAGCAAGGAGAATCTCCGCAATGTGATGGCGATGTTAACAATCATCATGAAGCTTGTGTGCCAATCATTGCAGAATGTATGTCAGATCGGGCTCTCGTGGGGCTTAATTGTGTCAGTCCGGGTGAATGTGGGTTGGAAGATGGTGCATACACGTCAGGTAATTTGATTCATATTTGTTCTGGTGGGAAGATTTTTGAGAAATCAGATGCTAAAAGTGCTGTCTTGGGCTTGAAATCCGGGTGCCCAAAAGAGTTACTGGATTCAAGGATCCAGAGAGACCCCAAAGGAGTTGTGCCAATGGATCTGACTGAAAAAATGGATCTGATTGGGAAAATGGATCAGGGAATAGATGTAGAAAGTGGTAGGGAAATAAGCATTGGAAATGGGTTTGATAACTCTTTTTGGGGTTCTGCAAAGAGACTATTTGGGAAAGCCTTGGACAACTTCATTTCAGGGGATTTTGGTCAAAGCTTTAATGGATCAACCAAAACTGTTGATTCCACCTTCGGATTGTGTAAGTCTGCAGAGGACCCCCGTAAATCTGGGATTGCATGTCTGTTACAGAAATCAGAATGTAACAACGGTGAAAACCCTAGAAATACAGAGGTGTTAAAATCTGGGAAGTTAAGGAATGGAAATGTCAACAACATTAAAGCCAGTAGCAAAAAGCCTCCCAGGCCTCCTAGGCCTCCAAAACCAGCAAAGACAACCGTAGATCCTTCAAAGGAGAGGCTCGTGAAAGCTATATTAAAGAGGGCCAAATTGGAAAGAATGATAACTCTGAAGAAGAAGCAAATTGCAAGGTCTAAATCTTCCAATTCAAGTGTGTGGGCTCTGGCTTTCACTCTGTGCTTCTGTGTTATAATGATCTTGCAAGGTAATGCTTCTTAATCTGGGACTCCATATTGACCAGTGTATTGATGTGCTGGGTCTGTGTTGGTCTCTTTTTTTCTCTTTCGGTTATGCGTTTTGTATGTGAAAAAAGAGTAGGGGGCTTTGGGTTCGTCATCTGTAGCATGAGTTAACAAGTTTTGCCTTTGCATTTTTTTAGGTATGTTTTCACAAGGGAATGGCAGTGCTCAAATATCGCCAGAGGCTGCAGTACAAACAAGTGTATACTCTGTACTCAAGGTTGATGACCATGCTATAACTGGTGAAGCTTGGAATCCGATGTAAGTATTATCCCTTTACCCTAGTTTCTCACCCTTATGGCATTCAAAGCAATAATATGTTAGTTATAACCTCACCCATTGGCCTTTCCTTTTCATTTGTGGCTCCTGAAGTGGTCAAATAAGCGCCTGGCCACATTTCTTTACCCGTTTTTTTTTTAAGGTTTTGTTGTGGTAACCATATTCTAAGAGGCATGAGTTCTGTCTCCCAAGACGATTTGCAGCTTAGAAGATGATGTGTTGTTTTACAAATTTAAGCATCCCTTCTCAGAAATGATGTGGTATAGTCACTTCCAGTATTAACTTTTTATCACTTTGATCTGATCAGTTTTTGTCCGACTTTGATTGATTTTGCAGAGAACCAGACCAACTTTCTGCTTCTTTACACCATTTTAGGGGTGGAATGGATAAAACCAGACTTATGCAAACAGATCCAAAGTCATGATTGCTTTCTCAATTCTTAAGTTCTGCTGTTAAATGTCATCGTATTTCTCTCCTCACGACTATATTATATCTACAGTAGGAAGATTCTGAGGGTGAAGTACAATTTCTCTTACAATAAGCTGATGTTAATTGCATCGGCAGCATCATTCTAGGGTGACTTCCAGGTGTTCATATTGCGGGTACAGCAGTCAGTCAGATGTATAAAGTGCCTAATTTTGTATAGCAACCATTTTTTTTTCTTTTTTTCTATGTAGCCTTACCGGGCCCGGGCTATTAGGAATATCAAAACATCTGAGCAGTAGTTCTCTTTGAACCTGTCTTCCATTCTTTATTATTCCTATTTAAGTTGATAAGAACCCAAGGGTTTGCATCCAGTAGCTGCTTCTCAGAGGATCCATCAAAATACAGAATGCAGAATGGGCCACAACATATAGTATACCAACTTCTATGCAGGATTCGAACTTTCTGCATGTGATAGAAACATCATGTTATGGAAAATTTTGGTAGGCACACCCCTGTGCATGCCATCAAAATGAGATTTGAAATGCTTGACTTGAGGAGCAGATCATATTGTATAATATTGCATTTAAGTATTACTGTGCCATCTGCCCAAAGTATCCTGAATAATTATGAATAACTGAGGCATTTGCTAGTAATAGGTCTCAGCATGAAAGAAATTGCCTTTCATCAGGAAATTATAATAAAATTGAAGGGCATAAACTTTTTGATAGGTGTGATTATTGTTCAATTCTTATGAAGTATAAGCCACTGTCATGATAGTCTAGCCTAATCGAGCATGATGGAAATTCTAGAATTACTGAATTTCTGTTCTCTTATGCTCTGGCTTTGTACTTTCAGTGAGCTCTAACTTAGTTTAACAAGCTGTGATTTCCTTTCTGATCATTATAATAAAGAACTGCAATGGTGGGGGATGATTTGCTTTCATAAAGCATTGACAGGAAAATGAAGCATAAAAAAAATGAATGCCTTGTGCGTGAAGATGAAGGAAAGTAGTAAAATTTGAATGCCTAGTACATCAAATGAAACAAAGCTATACATTATAAAATGCCTTGTACATCTTGTACATCAATGATGAAGCGAAGTTGTAAAATTTGAATGACTTCTACTGAATGAGGTGAAATTCATTAAATTCACTATTACTGGAGCAGAATATGGTTATTGAGAACTTTATCATAATCATGCTTATTGGTGCCATTGAGAGTAGATGTTTCAGAGTTGATGTGCACTCTGGATGTCACTCATATGTGCAAAATCAACAAAACCAACATTTCAAATGCACAATGCAACTACTAAGGTGTAGCAATCCAATACTTGCAACAAGAAGGGTGCTCTCTTCCTGAAAATTGTGATTTTTTTTTGGAAACTCTCAATAGGCATTTTCCAACTGAAACTTTTCTGTGAAGCTTCATCCTGACTGGATATCTGAAGATTCCCGTCTTTTTCTTTATTAAGTTTAAGTGGTGTGTATTACATTATATAATCCAATCATCCTCTTCCACGGACACCCAATAGATTAAACATGCAGCTGTTTCTGAAACTCCTGCTTAATTTGTGTAACATAAGCTAATACAATTCACATCACAAAGAGAATGTACTTATAGGAAAAAACTTTACGATTCTAACCCATTTGGGATTGTCACTCCAATGGATGGATTCACATTTTGTAATCAATTTTGGTAACTGTATGCATTATTTTATTAGCTGATAGGCTACATATAGTGTGAGATTTGAGCCTGAAACAAGTCTCACGCCTGCAAACCACTGTTGAGTCATTGGAAAACAAGTTTCAGCTGCTTTTTAATGGTAAAAGCCTCCAAAATATCAGGTAAAAGCCTCCAAAATCTCACTTATCACTATAAAAGTCAGATAAATATTTGATTTGACAACTGGATGGGAACATTTTATTTTCAGTTGGAGTGTTTTTTGTCAATTTAAGGACAACTTTCTTTTTTCATTTGCATTGCTTTATGTTTTTAAATATGTATACATATATTTCATAATCAGATAATACTTAATTTCTTTAAGAAAAAAATCTAGATTTGTCTAAATTCATTTCATTCCATTATTTAGCATTTATTATTAATTGTTTAATCCAGCCGCATGCAACTAGAATTTGCAGCGCATCCATGCACAAACACATACTTTCTAACATTAATATACATATAATTCTCTATCGACGTAATCCTTGAACTTTGAACCTCCTTTAGGTGCAAATTCTAGTCTTAATTGAAGGATTCAGTTACATTGTCCTTTACAAATGCCCACACTCTTTGAATCGCCACATTTCCACTTAACAGCTTGAGTAGGCATGAGGGTAAAGAGCTTCTGGTAGAACTGGGTAGGCACATATTCATAACTAGCGGTAGGTAGGGTATGTAGACCTGGTTTCTGATAGCACAGATGGATGCCAAGTAGGTATATTGGGAGTACACCATAATTGTAAAAAGCTAGCAAAGTTGTTAACAAACTATGAGAAATATAGAAATATCCAATATCAGCCAGAAATGGCCCGTCAGACAGAATAGAGAGCTACAAACCTGCTGAAACTTTTTTCAATGATATGACTGAGAAACCAAACACGATACATATTTTGTCAATATGTGATATCTAATGCCTTCATCGTTTGTGACATCTCTTGTTGAGGTTTACATGCTGAAATAAATTATCAAGGAAGAACCCCTCTAGGAGTACATGATTTATTAGACATTTTATAGACAGCGAAGGGTTAAAAACATTGGAAGAGTTGTAAACCATTGTTTTTTATTTAAAAAACAAATGAATACCTACCACCCATTATTTTCTGGTAGCCAACATCCAAATTAAATACTTTGACATTCAAAGGTTAGGGATCTTTATAAAGGAATAGATCATAGATGTGAACCACATATATTCTCAGTGTCACGAGTGCTCCATTTTGAAAACCTGCGAGTACAAAAGAAGAAACTGTAACGATTCCACTTGCTACGGAGAGTGATAAAAGCTCCAGTTATGTGGAAAGGACTTCAGCCAGTAGAAATGTAAAAGAGCACTATCTGGATATGGCATAATAAAGGTCTCTAACTAGGTGGAAATGTTCTCCATGTAAACATGGTTATGAAGTTTTTTGGTACCATAAGATGATCATGACTATCATGGCTGCATCACTGCAATTTTTTTACATCAAGCAACCGTAATAGTATAAAAGATACCATTATATTGTTGGGACTGTCAACAAAGGATGTGTGTGATGACAGCAATAATAAAAACAATATACAGCAGTGGAAATATTCACAGTAATATTAGCCCGAGGAACAGAGCAAAAATAGTTGTGGTTGAGAAAGCTTATGATCTGTTATCAGCAATAAAAGAAATCTGAAAAACACAAAATTGGAGGATAGAGAATACCAACTGCACACATATACATATAAGAGAAGACCCAAGAAATCTTTCAGCTGCTGCATCTATAAACAGAACTTTATTTTCCTTTTGTTTGCTTGAAAAATCAATTACATATGCCTCTATAAATAGAGGTCTTAGAATTCTCCAGAAATACTTTGCAATCAAAAACATGCAAAAAAATGTGGATGAGGGATTAGACTGTCGGCAGAATAGAATGGTTGTGAGAAGCTTCTATCTTAAATATTTTGTTGACCTGACTGTATTATTCGGTGGTGTTTGGTGGCGAAACTTTTATATTAAATAAAGTTTGGTGGATCTCCTGTCGACTCGTTTCATTTGTTTCACGTGTTCAACATTCTCCCACTTGAAGCAAATGAAAAGGTTTTGAATAAGCTATAATGATCAAGTCACCCCAGGCCTACCATGTCTCTACATAGCTCATGTTTTTCTCTTGGCAGAATTTTAGTGAGCATATTAGTTGGGTTCTTATCTGTATGGATATTTTCCAAGGATAATTGTCCTTCCTCCAACACCTATCGAATCCAATGACACCTCAAGTCAATATGTTTGGTTCATGAGTGAAAAGTTGGGTTTTTCACCAAGTGAATGGCGCTTTGACTGTCACAATATAGCACATACTTGTCATGTTTTATTCCTAGCTCTCCTAGAAATTGTTGCATCCACAACATCTCTTTGCAAGCTTTTGTTGCAGCTATATACTTTGCCTCTATTGTGGAGAGAGCTACTATTCGTTGTAGCCTAGATACCCAAGATACCGCAACACCTGCAAATGTATACAAATAACAAGTGGTGGATTTTCCAGTGTCCAGGTCTCCAGCCATATTTGCATCTGTAAATCCTTCAAGCACCATATCAATATTGCCAAAACATAAACAATAATGACTAGTACCCTTGAGATACCTGAAAATCCACTTTACAGCTTGCCAATGGTGTTTGTCTGGATTTGCAAGGAACTTGCTCACTACTCTCACTGAATGTGCAATATCTGAACGAGTGGATACCATGGCATACATCAAGCTACCAATTACTGAAGCATAAGGAATCTTTTTCATTTCCTCCTCCTCCTTGTCATCACAAGGACATAAATTGGTACTCAATTTGAAATGAGAAGCAAGAGGTGTACCAACTAGCTAGCTTGGCATCCTTCATATTAAATCTGTCTAGCACCTTTTCAATATATTTTTCTTGTGACAACCACAATTTTCCCTTTTTTATATCACGAATGATCTTCATTCCTAATATTTGTTGTGTTGGACCCAAATCCTTCATTGCAAACTGATTGCTCAAATCCTTCTTTAACCTGTTAATCATATTCTTATCTTGTCCAACAACTAACATAGCATCCACATATAATAATAATATAATGAAATTTCCCTGATCATATCTTTTGATGTAGACACAATGATCAACCTTTAGTCTATTAAAACCATGCTCCAACATAAATGAATCAAATTTCTTATACCATTGGCGAGGTGCATGTTTCAACCCATAGAGACTCTTCTTCAACCTGCAAACCAAGTTCTCTTTACCTTTTATTTTGAATCCTTCTGGCTGCTCCATGTAAATCTCCTCTTCCAAATCTCCATGAAGAAAAGTTGTCTTTACATTTGATTGTTTACACTCCAAGTCTAAAGCAATAGTAAGACCAAGAATAACTCTAATGGATAACATTTTAACAACAGGTGAAAATATTTTAGTGAAGTCAATACCTTCTTTCTGAGCAAATCCCTTCACTACCAACCTTGTTTTGTATCTTTCCTTCTTCTCGTCACCCACATGCTTGATCTTGTACACCCATTTGTTTTGTAGGGCTTTCCTTCCTTTTGGAAGCTTTACCAACTCCCAAGTTTTATTTTCCAACAAGGAATTCATTTCTTCCTCCATCGCTTTCTTCCGTTCTTTGCTATGCTCATCTTTACAAGCTTTCTG
Organism: Sequoiadendron giganteum; assembly: GCA_007115665.2. Classification (NCBI taxonomy): domain Eukaryota; kingdom Viridiplantae; phylum Streptophyta; class Pinopsida; order Cupressales; family Cupressaceae; genus Sequoiadendron; species Sequoiadendron giganteum. The sequence continues at coordinate 189,813,242 of CM021109.1, forward strand.
AAAACCATCAGGTTCACCTTCATCAGTTAGCAAAATATAGTCTGAGGGTGTATACCTTTGTGAAGGCTTATGAGGCCTAGAGGATCTGCGAACCAACTATGGTGTTGTGTTTTCAGGTTAAATCTCTTGTAAAGGATCTTGCAAGGTTTCTTCTTATTGTTGTTCAACATTCTCCTCTTGTTGTTCATCATATTCTTGATCTTGCTGCCCATTTTCTTGCATTGGTGGGATATTTTCTTCTTGTTCATCAAACCTATCAAGAATTTTCTTAACCTCCAAACTATCTATAATCCTCTTAAACATCTCTAACTCATTAAATATAACATCCCTGCTTCTAATAATCTTATGTTTAACTGGATCCCATAAACGATAACTGAATTCATCATCCGCATATCCCAAGAAAATGCATTTCATAGATTTATCATCTAGCTTAGTTCTATTCTCTTTGGGAATATGTACAAATGCTTCACATCCAAAGATTTTCAAGTGAGAGTAATTCACCTTCTTACCAGTCCAAACTTCTTCAGGAATGTCGTTGTCCAAGGTTGTAGTAGGAGATCGACTTATGAGATAACAGGCTATCCTCACTGCTTTTGCCCAAAAATGTTTTTCTAAACCGAAATTTGACAACATACTCCTCACCTTCTCCATGATAATGTGATTCATCCTTTCAGCAACACCATTCTGTTGAGGAGTACCAAGGACAATCTTCTCATGCTTAATTCCAAACTTGTTACAATATTCCTTGAATGCATTTGAGGAGTATTCTCCACCATTGTCTATCCTCAAGCACTTGAGCAATTTGTTAGTTTCTCTTTCAACAACAACATGAAACTTTTGAAATATCCCAAATACATCATCTTTGCTTTTCATGGGGTAGACCCAAACCTTTCTAAATGCATCATCTATGAATGTTACAAAGTATGATGCTCCTTCTAATGATTTAATATTATCAGGCCCAAATACACCTGAGTGTATCAATTCTAACAGATTTTTCTTCCATTCATGGCCACCTCTAAGAAATGAAACTATTTGTTGCCTACCATAAATACAATGCTCACAAAGATCAAGATTATAAGGTTTCAAACTTGGTAGCAAATCTTTTCCCATGAGGATTTTTAGGCCCTTCTCACTCATATGACTCAAGTGCCTATGCCATAGATCTGTTGAGTTTCCTTCTTTTGCAACAGTAGCCGTATCTGATCTTTTTATCATTGTCGTCAATGTATACAAAGTCCTGGTCTTGGGTCCTTTAGCCACAACCAATGCTCCTTTGCTGATTTTCCAACCACCTTTTTCAAAGCTTACAAAATAGCCTTCATCATCTAATCGCCCCACAAAGATCAGGCTCATGTGCATTTTTGATACATGCCTAACCTCTTTCAATAGGATATCTTGTCCTTCCTTCGTCTTGATCTTGACATCTCCCACTCCAACAATGCTACAAAAATGATTATTTCCCAAATTCACTCTACCATAATCACCAGGATTATATGTAACAAAATTCTCTTTGCATGGAGTTACATGGTGAGATGCCCCAGAATCAAGGATCCAATCAAAGCTACTGTTAGAGGTATTCAAGCATACATCTTCTACTAAAACAGTAAGTAAAACATCTCCATCTCTAGCTATAGCAGTGGTCTCACCTTCATTTGTGCTAGTTGGCTTCTGATTTTGATCTTTCTGGCTTCGCTTCCAAACTCAACACTCTCTCTTCACGTGCCCCGGCTTTCCACAATGATAACAAGTGATCCTACCCCTTTTTGATTTGGATTGGCCTCTCGATCTTGAGCATCCTTGATAGCCTCAATCAATCCTCCTACCACGATCAGCTAGAGCTAGAGCTTCTCCTCCCTGGTTTTCCGCAATTGACTTTCGTCGCAGCTCCTCGTTCATTACGTTGTTGTTGACATCATCAAACTTCAAGGTTCCTGTAGGCATTGAAGTGCTCACAACGACAATCAAATTTTCCCAACTGTCTGGCATAGAACACATTAGTAAAATAGCTCTAATTTCATCATCCAAAACAATTTTAACTGAAGCAAGCTGACTAGTAATGATATTAAATTCATTTAAATGTTTTGCAACCGAAGCACCCTCCTTCATCTTAAGATTATATAATTTCTTCATCAAGAAAACCTTATTTGAAGCTATGTTTTTCTCATACAGATCATGTAGCTTTTTCCATAGATTTGATGTTGTCTTCTCTCTTGCAACATTAAAATACACATTTTTAGCTAGATATTGACGGATAGTTGCAATCGCCTTTCTATCCAACTTATTCCAATCTTCATCCACCATTGTTGTGGGTTTCTTTGATATTCCCTCAATTGGCCACTATTGATCCTTCAAAATCAATATATCCTCCATTTTGGATTTCCATAGGGCAAAATTAGCCCCATTCAACTTCTCCATATCACCCATTGTTGTTGCCTCCATGCCTGTTCAACGAAGCTCTACACACACCAAAACTTCCAACAACCTGGCTCTAATACCAGTTGTTGGGACTGTCAACAAAGGATGTGTGTGATGACAACAATAATAAAAACAATATACAGCAGTGGAAATATTCACAGTAAAATTAGCCCGAGGAACAGAGCAAAAACAGTTGTGGTTGAGAAAGCTTATGATCTGTTGTCAGCAATAAAAGAAATCTGAAAAATAATAGATTAAATAGAGCACACAAAATTGGAGGATAGAGAATACCAATTGCACACATATACATACAAGAGAAGACCCAAGAAATCTTTCAGTTGCTACATCCATAAATAGAACTTTATTTTCCTTATGTTTGCTTGAAAAATCAATTACATATGCCTCTATATATAGAGGTCTTAGAATTCTCCAGAAATACTTTTCAATCAAAAACATGCAAAAAATGTGGATGAGGGATTAGACTGTCGGCATAATAGAATGGTTGTGAGAAGCTTCTATCTTAAATATTTTGTTGACCTAACTGTATTATTCGATGGTGTTTGGTGGATCTCTTGTCGGCTCCTTTCATTTGTTTCACGTGTTCAACATATATAAAAGTAATAAATGTTCATGGATGATAGTAGATAACATGTAGGCACAATAAGCATGTAATATATTTTTGTAAATAAGATTGTGTAGGTGCAAGAAGCATGTGAAGCAAGAGATAAACAAAAGGATTAAATACCCTTAGAGTTGTCCTCAATGATACGATGATCATAAGCAACAAGTAGTAAGGATAAGTCATCATAGGTATAGTGAAGAATGTTATGTAGAATGTGTGGTATGAATGTTGACATTTAGAATAAGCAAAAGGAAGTCATCTAAGCATGTGGGTAGAATAATCAAGTGATGGGATTATTTAGTGAAAGATGTAACAATAAATAAGGCCCATGAGAATAGTTTGTAAATATTATATCTATTGTAATTATGTAGTCATAAATATTGTCGTAACAAAATAAGGTTGTAGTTAAATTGTGTTAATGCATCATGCCATCATCAATGATGCCCTACATTGTGATTGTTATCATTATATGTCAAGTGTAAATCAATGGGGTGAAACTTTTTGCATAGTGGTAAATACTCTACAAATATAAGCAAGGTAAAAACATGATATTGACATAAATTCATTCACATCCAACTTTGAGAACAAGAGAGATCTATTCATACACTATGGTGTAATATAGAGGCCACATTCCACAAAACATTGATAAATATGTTCATAAATCAATGTAACACTATAAAGGAGGGAAGTGTCAATTTTTCTTCTTTATATTTTTTTTTTTCAATTCTAAAAAATAATTATAATAGTGCAAAACTAGTGTTGGAAGTTTTCCTTTTTGTCATGTGAAAATTGTGGATTTGATACTATGCACATAGGAGTGACCTCATGCTACACACTTACTTTACAGCATGGATTGTGATATTTGTAGCCAACTTGCACCATCAACATGGCTAACACTTTTGTCATGTGAAATTTATGGATTTGATCCTATGTGCAAGAGTGACTCCATGCTAAACCCTTATTCTATAGCATACATTGTGACGTGTAGCCAACTTGTGGCTAGCAAAACATTTAGTTAAGCTATATTTAATGACAACTTTAGGAAAAGGCCCCTAACTTTTTTTAATAAAATCTTGACAAATCCTAGCTCAGTGCATTCATTTTCATGGCAAATCTTTCCTTTTTTGAAAAAATATTCATTTTCTTGGTAAATTTATGCACATTATTAGAAGCTTTTTATAAAATCTTGGTGAATTGTAACAAATACATGGTTGGTCAATGCAATCCTTCCATATATTTTTTAATTTTTGTAATGCTAAAGTAGGGGCCTTGGAGTGGCAACCACTGGTGGGTTGAGGGTATAGTGCCCCATCATGGGGTCTAGCGACAATGGCATTAGCATACTCTTTTTGTAATACAAGCAAGGTTGAGGGGTAGAGACCCCCGTTGCCAATCACAAATCCATTACTAGAGCACACACAAACTAAACATTTAAAAATCTCATGCCATAGAAATAAAACTAAAATATGAATGAATGTGTACCTTATATTCAATTAAATTGATCGAACGACTTTGATTGAATTTTGTGACATTATAAACTATAGTGTAAATAAATGTACTCCTTTACATTTTCAAACTATGTTTGCATCCCCTTAATTAATTAGACTTAAGTAAGCCTTTAATTGGCCAAATTATGCATTCACAAGCCTAATTAATTTTGTTTCCTGAAAGGGAAACCCACATTTAATCAATGCCTACACTTAATTACACATCTTGGAAAATGCATGTCCTAGGTTTAGGGCCTAGGACCCATTTTCCCAAGGGTGAATGGGTCTTCCTCAAGCCTTGGATCCCATTTTTTAATAGGTTTTTGGCGACATTTTAATGGTCTATATTCAAATTGCAAAGGTCTATTTGTGATGTTTAATTGTCGGGTAATTAAGGAAACACCTATAAATACAAGGTTATTTTATCAATTCAAACTAAGCAACATAAAGGCAACTTTTACAAGAGAAAATGTTATTGTCAAGAGCATTGGAGAGAAGATTTATCAATCATTTATTGTAGCATTCAAGATCCTATCATGATGTCAAGATTTATGTGTGTTCATGCATGTTTTTGAGCTAACATTATGATGTAGGTTTCATGTTTCAAGCAAACATTCAAGTGTCAAGATCTATCAAGCAATCAAGCCATTTCATGCAAGATCCAATCCTTTCATTATCAAGGTTTAATTACCAAACTAGGGTTTGACCAAGACAAACCTTTATCCACCAAAAACTAACATTCTTCTCCTCTCTTTGCATGTGCAGGTTTATAGGTGAAGAAGGATTGAAATTGGATCAAAAGTGCAATTTTACGAAGTTGTCAAAGTTGTCAAGACATAGAAATTCACCTATAAATTTTATTTCTTGCTTTTTGACAATCAAACCCAAGGGACTCAGAAGCTTAGATTCGGGATCTGAGGACTGCAAAAAGAATTTTCAAAGCCCAATACAAAGACCCATTCGCCCCTGGGTGAATATGTCCTTCAGTAGAGTCTGAAACTCTCTTTTGGAGCCAGGTAAACACCATCTTAACCTTCTCAGATCTACTGGTCAATGGTTGTTTATGTCAGTGTTATCATAATACTTCATGTTTCAAGTGTTAGATCTCATAAGTTTGATTGTTAATGCACTTTCATTCTTCTCCCAAAATTGTTGTTTAGTCATTTATGTCATAAGGAAGTTAAGGTAGCATAGTGTCCAAACCTAGGGTTGACTCACCTTGAAGGTTGCAAGTCAATTCTAATCATTTGTGGCACTATCCTTCTTCCTAATGAACATGGAAAAGGTGGATTTCTGATTAGGTGGAGAGCCCCTTTTGCTTTTTGGCATAGGTCCCTCATTTTTAGGTCTCCTATCCATTTTAGGGATCATTCCCCCTTTTCCCCATGTTTCATTTTAGTGAACCCAACATTGTACATCTTAAATTTTGATTTGGAGACATTCAAAACCCTAGATCTAGATTTGCATTAGTGTGCTTTGCATTGCATTTAGGGTTTAGTTTTGCCTGTTTGCATCACTTAAATTCATAAAAATAATAAATTTTGCATACACCTTGCATTATAGTTGCATCAAGAGTATCTTTCAGTCATTTAGATTCAAATTTTAGTTCAAAATTGCATCCAAAAGTTGTCACTTTGCTCACTAATTGCACTTGCATTAAGAGACCTAAAACTAGAAAAATCTATCACAAAATTCACAGTCTGTAACCTAAAACAAATAACTCAAACATCAAACCAAAAACACAAACTTTAATTTTTCCAACCCCTGTACAAAGACCCATTTTCCCTTGGGCGAACCTATCCTTGTATAGGTGCTTTTTCAAATTTGTGGCCATCATCTTGTCTCTGTTTGCTTCATTTAATTTTGTTGTCAAATCTGTGTTTCTCTTGCATTAAGTTCAATTGGTCAAATTAAGTGCATTGTTTGAAATCATAATTGGCATTGAAAATACATCATTTTTTAGGTTTTTGCATAGCATAATCAGTAAATTATCGTGTTTCAAATCTGAAAGTTGCAAAATCTTTTTATATTCTTGCATTGTGATTTATACTTTTGGGTGTTCATTACATTTGCATAGTGCCTTTTCTCCATTTTGGGTGCACTTTGGCTTGATGAAACTTGTATGAGCTTCACAACCTAGTGTCCTATTGCCAATATTTTAGTGAGACGTAGTTCGAGACTCATCCCATCCTGCATTGGTACATCCATTGTGGATCTTGATTTTTCTAGCTTTTCACTCATAGTGTTGACTCTAGTCAACCCATTATGGATTATAGCTTGGATACCACATTTACCATTACTTCTTTCCCAACAACTAATGTAACTGATGTTGACACAATGGTTGCTAATGTCCCTCAAGAAAAGATAAAACAAATGAATGAAGCCTTAGAAAAACTTCAAAACTTTGTGAGTGTTGAATACATAGTTGGTATTGTGGTTCCTTTCATAGATAACATGAGGAAAATGCTTGATAATGAACAAGGAATAGAAATTGTGTAACCTAGCCCATGTAATTGACAATCATGTTCCTACAATGGCTAGTTGTGCTCAAACTTTGGGGTACACTCAAAGTCAAGGTGGAAATCAAATTCCCCCTACAACTATGGCCTTTATTCCTACATACACTCATCCAATTGTTACTACAACAAGGCAACCCACTAGCATTGTCAATACAACTTTAGGTATTTCCACTGGGAATCCTTTTAGCTTTGTGCATTCAAATCTCATATCTCCTAACCCATCACCCCTGAAAAACTTGCAATTCAGTTGTCCTCCAAATACATATACACCTCCACTTTATTCACCTTCATCTCAAAACACAACCAATAATTCTATCCTCAACCAACTTTTGCAAAATGTTTCATCCCTCCAACAATAAATTTCCACATTTAACCAAAATCAAAATTGCCAACCTTCACAATATGTCAAAAGAAACCCATTATCTTTGGAGATATTGAGAGCATAAATGCCACAAGGTATAGAGATTCCTAGATTTGAGAAATATGGTGGTAAAGGAGATCCTAGTAACCATGTCTCGACATACATAGCCTTATGTAGTGACTTCATTTTTTAAGACAATCTTTTGGCTAAGTTTTTCCCTAAATCTTTGAAAGATACAACCTTGGAATGGTTATTCTCTTTACTAAATAATTCAATTAGTTCATTCAATGAGCTTGTTGATGCCTTCCTCAACCATTTCCAAGTGCACATTGGTCCCAAGATGAGATTAGTTGAGTTAATGAAGTCATGTAAACAAAAGGATGATGAAAAGATCTTTGATTTAATAGCACAATACCAATTGCTTTACTCACAAATCAATATTAAGATTCCTGATGTTGATCTTCAAAGGATGTTCATTGAAAATTTACAAAACAAAATTCAAGACAAGTTTGGGATGATGAAATTCCCCTCCTTTACACATTTGTGCTTGAATCTTCATGACTATTAGATTTCAGTTAGCCATCATGAAATGAAAACTCCCTCTAACCACCCTAAGAAATTCGAGTTTGTGCCCCATAACAATTTCCAACCATTCAAGAAACAAAATAAGATTTTTTTACAGATAAACCCACCTCAAACATGTCTACATGTTGAGTCTCAAGTGGCTGCCATAAAAACAAAAAAATCATATCAATTTAGAGAGTGCAATAGACAATTTACCCTGTTACCCCATACCCTCCATTCAACCATGTTGCAACTTTTGGCTAAGAACCTAATTACCGTACCTCCTACCAGAACCATTGATCCTACAAAGCCCTTACCTCTAAACTATAATTCCAATGCCTTTTGCCATTATCATCTGACAAAATGGCATGATACAAAACATTGTAAGTGTCTTAAACACATCGTGCAAGACCTCATTGATTCTAATCACATCCATATTGGTGGTGTTAATGATCAAGGAAATAATTTTGTTGTCCCACCCAACCAAAATTTACATTTTTTTACTAATCTCATGCCAAATCATGACATCTCTTTTGTGAAAGTTAATGATACCAAGAATAATGTGATGAATGTTGACATTACTGATGATAACAAGAGTGATACTGAGGATGATTCTATAGATACTATGGTTAACCTAATTGACGTTCAACCTCGTAAGGACCAAACCAACTTGTCTATGAACATTGCTTTCTCATAAATTGACATAATCAAACATGCACCCGATGGTCTTCTTTACATCACCGAAAGAATCAATGACAAGCCTACTAATGGTATATTGATTGATTCCATGTATGTAGAGAATGTGATCACCGAGGAATTCTTATTTGTGCATGAACTTTATCAAAGTTTTTATGAAAAATCAAAAGCATGGATCAAAACACATAATGGTTTTGCTTTCCCTACAATAGGTTCGATCACTCTTCCTTTAAAAGTTGGATTGAAACAATTGAATGTTTCATTCTCCATCATCACATTGTTAGACCAATTCCGTGTGAAGCTTGGCTATCCATGGCTACACTCCATGAATTTCATCCCGTCGATAGTGCATAAATGTTTAAAGTTTTCATTTGGCAATGACATCTTTACTGTGCATCATAGGGGCTTTAATCATGTGTCTTCCTATGGGAATTTCTCATTAGATTTCTTTTGGCCCAAACCCATGGAACCTATTAACCCTCGTGAGGAGTTCTTTTTCAAATCTTACCAAAAGTTCAAGGCAAAGCGCATAGTAGAATTATCCCTTAGCAACATGCCTCAACCCATGATTGAGACCCCTATCATTGATGAAGCCATGATTGAATCAAAATCCCTTCCAAGTAACCAAGAAAAATCCATGACGAATCCTCCGGCTATTTCCTATAAGAGACCAAGAGATAACTGTGCAAATTCCATTTTTCCTCCTAAGATCAAACAAGTTTATAAAGCTAAATAGAAAGTGGTTGACCAACCTTCCATGGTTACTTATGTTCCTCCCTTGCGGGAAGAAAAGAAACAAATGGTTGATAAACATGCTCCTACACCTTCACAACTTAAAAATTGTGTAAGAAGAAACCAAAATGCTAAAGAGTGTAAGCGTAGACATTGTGTTATTGCTCATTGGCTAGAAGAAAAGAATGAAACAAAAAACCAAGATCAAACACCAACTCAAGCAATACATGATGGTTCTCAACCTTCACCACAACAACAACATGAAACTTCAATGGACATCATCATTATGCCTCTTGTTATGATTAACTTGAATGATGATGATGAGATTACTAAGATTGATGAGGAAGTGCATAATGAGTTGAACTTATTGTTTTCCTCTTTCATGAACCTAGATGATAACTGTAGACAACTAAATTTGGACACTTGATTTGTCCAAATTTAGCCTTTTTTCATCTAAATATCCTCTTATTTGTATTAATTAAGTAATATCGCTATTATTTAATTAATACCCTTAAGTTATTCTAATCCTTAAGGTATTTAGTTAAATAATTAAATACCTTACCCCTTTAAATCCCCTCTCACCAAATGAATTAAATAAATATGAAATTTATTTAATTTCTCACATGTCACATCCTTCACTTAATCTTAATCAACCTCTTAATTTCTTCATTAGAGATGTGCACATGCCTAATCTTTGATTAGGATGTGTCACATCCTCCAACTTTTGCAAGTTGGCCTCTAATCTTCCTTAACCACTAATTATCTTCTAATTACTGATCAGTTAAGCCTATCACTACCTTGGTCAACTCTCCCCATCCCCCAAAAAAAATTTAATTCCTTTTTATTCATCCAAGGCTCCTCTCTTCCCCATGTGAATTTTTAATTCACTTTTATTCCTCCAAGGAATCTTCTCTTCCCCATGCAAAATTCTAGAACCTTTGAATTGTCACATCACATGTGCAAAAGTCTTCTAAAATCTTTGACTTGTCACATCACTCACATGTGGCAAGTTCCCACCTTTTTGAGAACCTTGTCTTATTTACTAGATTCTTCCAATCATGTGAATTTTTAATTCACTTTTATTCACCCAAGATTCTTCTCTTCCCTATGTGATCATTGAGAGGTCACATCATCCATTTCCCAAAGTACTTGTCCTTCATCCACATCATATACCTTTCTTCCACCTCACTCACACATCATTTCATCCTAAACCATCTCACATTCCACATGTCAAGATGGGAGGGCTTGTGAGTCCTCAACTCACCTTAACCCTCCATCTTGACCTTGTTGGCTTAATCTCAACCGTTGAATTCTCTAGAGAATTCAAATTGCTTTATAAATACCCCCTCCTTCCTCTCATTTAGGAGGAATGATATTTGTGTTACCAAACTCTTGCTACTTTGTCATTTGAACATTTCTTGCCTTCACCATAGCATTTGAATCCATCATTATCACACCCACATTCATCTTACATCTCATCTTGCATCTTTGATCTCATTTGCCATCCAAGGAGCATACAAAGTACACAATATCAAGGGCCAACCAACGAATTTGCAGCACAAAGGTATAATCAATTATTGTCTTATTTCATCTTGTTTCCTTGCTTATCATTCCTTAGACTAATCTTGAAGTGTACTCTTTGTGTTCTTCCTTTTATTGCATTATTATCTTGTTTTGCATCATTGTAATTAGATAAGATTAGAACATTTAAAGGATCACATTTTTGGCATGCCCGGTGGGACCCACAAACAGGTCCCTTTTATTTCACGTTTATTGTTGAGTTGTTTGTAGGTCCAAGTTGCAGAGGGGCGGATTTACCCCGTAGAGGGGTGGACTTGCCCACCCATGTGCTACAGAGGGGTGGATTTTCCCTCCAGTTTACTGCAGAGGGGCGGACCTGCCTTGTTGTTTCCACTTTTTCTGATAATTTTACTGCAGAAGGGCGGACCTGCCCTTTTGTTTCCACTTTTTCTGACAATTTTACTGCAGAAGGGCAAACCTACCCTACTGTTTCCATTTTTTCTAACAATTTTACTACAGAGGGGGCAGACTTGCCATGTTGTTTCCACTTTTTCTAACATTTTTATTGCAGAGGGGTGGACCTGCCCTAGTGGTTCACTGTTTCTGACAATTTTACTGCAGAGGGGCAGACCTACCCTAGTGGCTCACTATTTCTGACAATTTTACTGCAGAGGGGCGGACCTACCCTACTGCTTCCACTTTTTATGACAATTTTACTGTAGAGGGGCGAACCTGCCCTAGTGGTTCACTATTTCTGACAATTTTATTGCAGAGGGGCAGACTTGCCCTATTGTTTCCACTTTTTCTAACAATTTTACTATAGAGGGACGGACCTGCCCTGGTGGTTCACTATTTCTGACAATTTTACTATAGAGGGGCGGACCTGCCCTGTTGTTTCCACTTTTTCTGACATTTTTACTACAGAAGGGCGAACTTGCCCTAGTGGTTCACTGTTTCTAACATTTTTACTATAGAGGGGCGGACCTACCCTACTGTTTCCACTTTTTCTGATAATTTTACTGCAAAGAAGCGGACTTGCCTTAGTGGTTCACTGTTTCTGACAATTTTACTACATAGGAGCGGACTCGCCCTGCTGTTTCCACTTTTTCTGACATTTTTACTACAAAAAGTCGAACCTACCCTAGTGGTTCACTATTTCTAACATTTTTATTATAAAGGGGCTGACCTGCCCTGTTGTTTCCACTATTTTGATTGCAGAGGGGAGGATTTTCCCTAAATAGCACACTTTGGAAGGTAAAAATAAGCATTTTAGCTTTGTTTTTGCCTCAATTTTTTGTTGTTTTGATGTTCTAACCCCCTAACTTTGTTTGTTTGTGGGTGTAGTTGGATTTCTTGATAATACTTTACAGCATATTGTTGTAATTCAAAAAGAATGAAGGATAAAATAGCTAACATTTCTTTGCAGGGCCATCCATTTACTCAGATTTTAAAGCATTTCCTTGTTGTTGTTTTCATCTAGGCACATAGTTTAATTAGGGGGAAGTAATATTTACTGCTTGGTGTGCCTGTTTTTGTGTTACCCAAAGGGGCACTAGTTTTTTTTCGCTTTCCCAAGGGATGGTCCCAACCACATGTACCAGTGGGGTATAAAAAAGGGGGAGAGCCAAAGTTGTACCCCAATCCAGTCACATCATGTCTGGCGGAGCGTCGAAGCTAGGGTGATACTTAGATAGATGTGAAGAGTTGGTCTGAGCCCTTCAGTATCTCGTTGGGGTTCCCAACTCACGCTTGTGACAAGCCAGTGTTCACGATCTGGGCCTCACGTACCAAGAGTATATCGAGGACTCCCTAGAAGCCTTGTACATCCTAGATTAAGACCTTTTGGCCATACCCTTAACACTAATCATAGGATTATGCATGTTTAAAGTCTTTCTGTGAGAAACCAGTAAATTTTTGATAAGCCAACCTTATTGTCATTTCAAATTCCTTGCCATAGTCATTCTCATCCAAACCAAGTCCCTGTTGACTGCAGAGGGGCGGATTTGCCCTTCTGGTTCTCTGTTTTGACTACAGAGGGGCGGATTTGCCCTCCTGGTTCACTGTTTTGACTACAAAGGGGCGGATTTGCCCTCCTGGTTCAGTGTTTTCATTGCAAAGGGGCGGATACAACCTCCTGAATAGACAATTTCACTTTGTTTGACCATTTTAAACCTTCGTTCAACCGTTTAACTATTCCAAGCCTCCGTTGGAGCATTTTGAACCTCCATTTTAACCATGTTAAGCCTTCGTTCAACCGTTTAACCATTCCAAGCCTCCGTTTAACCATTCCAAGCCTCCATTCAACCATTTAACCATTCCAAGCCTCCATTCAACCATTTAACCATTCCAAGCCTCTGTTTGACCATTTTAAGCCTTTGTTCAACCGTTTAACTATTCCAAGCCTCCATTCAACCATTCCAAGCACCCGTTTGTTTTTTTTCACATTTTGAACAATCGTCCTCCTATTTCGAACATGTTGTCATCATATTGAGTGATCATCCCCTTAGTCAAGGCAATCATCCCCTCGTTTCGAGCACTTATTTACTTAATCCAAATATTTGTTTCTCTCCATTTTTTCACCAAAAGGAAAACTTGCATACATTTTGTTTCAAGCCATCGTTTCCCCATTGCGAGTAAACTGTCATACATTCCAAATAACCTTTCATCCCCCTCGATCCTCTGTTTACTTGTTCTGAATAATCTTTCATCCATTCCAAGCATACATCTCCTCATTTCAAGAGTTGTTCATCCATTCTGATCAATCATTTATTCGTTTCGAGCTTTCATCTCTGCAACCTAAGAGTCGTTTATCCATTCCAATCAATCGTTTATCAGTTCTGAGTGCTTGTTCATCCACTCCAGTCATCTATTTCCCCAATCTGATTATCTAACAACCCATTCCAATCACCCGTCTCTTCGTTCTAACAGGTCGTTACTTGCTCGAAGAGTCCAAAACTAGTGGGGCAGACTTGCCCTGTAGTGGGGCGAACCTGCCCTCCAGAAGGGAAAATCCGCCCCTCAATCCAAAACCAGTGGGGCGGACTTGCCCTGTAGTGGGGCGGACCTACCCTCCAAAAGGGCGGACCTTCCCTCCAGTGGGGTGGACTTGCCCTTCAGAAGGGAAAATCCACCCCTTTGTGCCCTATAGAAGTGGAAAATGAGCTCCTTTGTGCCCTGTAGAAGGGAAAATCCGCCCCTCTGTGAAGGAAAATCTGCCACGGAAGGGCAAGTTCACCCCTCTGCACCAAAAAGTTGGCAAACAACAGATCTAGCCTCCAAATCCGATCGATGGAATCAATCCCATCATATTATAATCGGAGCTTTGATCCTATCAACCGAATTTGAGTCCACATCTATCATCAAATCATCCATCCCAATCATCTAGACTTCGTTTTGAGGATTTTGATTTTTATGTAAAAACTTCCAGAGGTCATAACTTTTGACTCGGATGTGGGTTTTGACTAAAATTTTACAGGTGGTTGCGTTATGAGGTGGCATGTGGATACCCAATGATCTTAGGTCGGTTAGACCCCCTTTCAGCACATTTTTGAAGCCTCGAAGTTTTATCTTGACCCTCAAAATCATAATTTAGTGTTTTTTTTCCAATTACTAAAAAATCATTTTCGTTAATAACTCGGAATGCATGTCTCAGATTTGCGATGTTAGTTGGAAATTCATCCTATCTTAATATTGGGTATTTTTTGGGAAAACCTGAAGTCTCAAAGGTATGCCTATGAAGTTTCCTAAAATGGCAAAATCTGACAATTTTTGAAAACTGCCAAATCTGGCAAAAATCTGATTGTCAACACCTTGCGTCCTCTAGTTAAAACCCCTGAAATTGGTTTCAAATCAATCCTATCATATAATCCGATTCAATATCAGTCTGAGCCTTAATCCCATCATCCTAATCTAAGCTTTAATCTAATCCTAATCTGAGCTTTCATCCAACCCAAATCTGAGTTTTAAACATGATCCTACTTCGAGAAGTTGTTTACCCATTTCGGCAACCAATTTTCTCATTCTGAGTGTTGTTCCCTTGTCCAGGGGACCTATTTACCCAAGCCAACCATCCAGTTGTCCATTCCGAGTATCCATTTGCTCGTTCCGATCAATCGTTCCCTCTTTCTGACCAACTGTTCACCCATTCCGTGAAGCTGTTCACCCATTTCAGCAATCGGTTTTCCTATTTTGAGTGTTTTTCCCTTGTCTGAGGGACCCGTTTACCCAATCCAACCATCTATTCGTCCATTTCGAGTATCCATTTGCTCATTTTGATCAATCATTTCCTCTTTCCGACCAGCTATTCACCCATTCTATGAAGCTGTTCACCCATTTTGGCAACCGGTTTTCCCATTCCAAGTGTTGTTCCCTTGTCCGGGGGACCCGTTTACCCAAGCCAACCATTCGTCTTTCCATTCCGAGTATCCATTTTCTTGTTCCGATCAATCATTCCCTCTTTCTGACCAGTTGTTCACCCATTCTGGGAAACCGTTCACCTGTTCCGGCAACCTATTTTCCCGTTCTGATTGTCTTTATCTTTCTTTAGGTATCCATTCACCCATTTTGAGTATCTATCTACCCATTTCATGTTTCGTTCCCTCATCCCATCATCTGAATCTAGCTTTAATCCAGTATCCCAACTTGAGCTTTAGTCCACCTACATCTTCCTCCAATCCATCATATTTATCATTTCATCATCTAGTCCTCTCCATCTTCTCAATCCATATCCGTTTTGTATCCATCATCAATCCTTATCCCCCTCTCGCACGACCAATAATAGTAGTAAAGGGAAATCCTAATTACGTTGACGACGATAATGAAAGTCTTGATCATGAAGAGTGTTATATAGATCCCCTTGACGCTATCATTACTAGCAAGCTCTCTCCAATCACCCCTCAAAATCCAACTACTTCTTCAAACTATCCCACCATTCCTTCATCTACATCTACTAACAATCCTTATGCTACCCTTGACAAGGGATATCCAACATCCTCACCATCGGCATATTCATCATATCCCCCCTCTCAACCTCTATCCTATCCAACATCCACATCCTCTTATCCTCATCATCATCAACAATCCCAATATCTCTACTTTAATCACCCATCCCAATCTTCCCATCCTAATCCAACACTCACATTCCTATCACAATCCTCCATCCCAATACTCCTCTTATGTTAATCCACCATCTCAATCCCCTTATCCTAATCCATCGTCCCTATCATTCTATGCCAACTCACCATACATGTCTTCCTATGGTGGTCCACCACCTCAATCTTATTGTTCTAATCCAACATCCACACCTTCCTATCACAATCCCCCATCCCAATATCATTACCTTAATTCTACATCTCCCCATTCTAATCCTTCATCCACATCTTCCTACTATCACTCACCATCCCAATCTTCCCAATCTAATCCCACATCCACATCTTCCTACATCACTCCCCCTTTTACCACATTATATCTTAATCCTCCATCTAAACATAACCCACCTAGTCCTCCAACCACTCCTAGTCCTCCATCTAGTCCCATCCACTCATCTAATCATAATCCTTTATCTCCTCCTAGTTCTACATCTAATCCTCATCCACCCATCCACTCATCTAATTCTCCAATCCCTAACCCTGATCCTCCATCTCCTCCTAGTCCTCCATCCATTTCCATCCCCTCATCTAACCCTAATCCACCAATTCCTAATCCTAATCCTCCATCTCCTCCTAGTCCTCCATCCATTCCCATCCCCTCATCTAACCCTAATCCTCCATCTCCTCCTAGTATTCCATCCAATCCCATCCCCACATCTAATCCTAATCCACAAATCCCTAATCCTAGTTGTCTAACCATCCCTAAACCTCCATCCATTCCCATCACCCCACCTAATCCTACATCCCTTCCAAATGTCTTTCAAGGACTCATGACAAAGAAGACATTCCCCACTCCACCTTTTGAAGTCGTGGAACCATGCCATCCCAATCTGTCATCCATGGTCACTAGTGATGAGACCCCTCTCCATCCCACACCTATCATTGATGCTACCACTCCTAGCACCACTCAAACCATAAAAACCAACACATCCTTTGAATCCACTGAGCCCCCATCTCCTACTCTGAGATCTATCAAGCCCATTAAAGATAACCAAATCCGATCCACTCCTCCTACACCTAGATCCTCTCAATCCATCATAGATCCACAAGTCCAATCCACTCTTCCCACTCCTAGTCATGACACACAAGTCCCAACCATTCCTTCCACTCTTAGTATCACCGATATCCCTTCCCTTGAAATTCATGAATCCTCCATCCTCCCATCTCCCCCACCTAAGGAGTCCCTCCAACAATCCTCCATCATCATGCCTCCCACACATGTTGAGCCATGAGAAGGGCTTGATCCAAAGCACACAAACATAGATCCTGCCATCTCATCCACTCCATCCCAAAATCACAGTCCCTTATCCATCCCCTCTCATGATTCCTTTCCTCACCTAAATCTTGATCCTACCATCCTATCTACTCCATCTCAAGATCACACTAACTCTCCCACTCCATCCCATGATCCCCTTTGCACTCAAGATCCAATCACTCCCTCCCATGAGCCCTTATCACCCACTGCCATAAATCTGGATCCTACCATACCATCTAATCCCTCTCTCGATCCCTTATCACTCATTCCTCCTCATCAGGATGTTGCTATCCCTTCGTCTCCATCTCATGATCCTCCATCGCTGCCTAGCCTTGTCACCATAACACCACTTTTATATCACCTCGGTAACATTACGCTCATCCATGGTGGTCTCCTTGTAGAAGAAAAACAAATTATATGCACCACCCATCCTCCTTTACCTAATAACAGACTTGCATCATGCGTCCAAAAGAATAAGCATCCAACCCTAGATCATATGCTCAAGAACATAAACTATCAAGGAAAAGGTTTAGGCCTTCATGAGCAAGGTACTTTAGAGACCATCCAAGTCAAAGAACATCTAAGCACACATGGTCTTGGATATATCTCCCAAGACTCGCACTCCAAAGATGTTGGTACAACCTTCGTACATCCTAAATGATCCTCTTCTAAAGGCACCAGAGGTACTTTCCATCATTCTACCTAGTCATTTGCCGCCATCCCCCCTCCTCCATCATATTACCCCAAAACAACCATCCATCTTCCTCCTTCATCCTCTAAATCCATTTTGGGTCCTTATGTCCCTCCATCCATCATTGCTCCTCCTCGATCTACTATGGGTTCTTATATCCCTCCATCAAACCCCACACATCCTCCATATGCACAGTCTATTTTGGGTCCTTCTATCCCAAAATCACCCCCTCCATCTTATCCTATTCATCCTTTCATTCATCCACCCCCTATCCCTTGTACACAGCATCAAAATCCTACCTTCATAACTCCTAATCACGATCAACAAAGGCACACCTCCATGCATGCTATCTCGCATCCTCCATCCACACTTCCTCATCAAATGCCTACTTCTATCACTCCATCCATGTCCTCTCCACATCATCCATCTCCCCATACCCATCCCATTGCTACTAAAATCACTTTGGATGCCAAAGAAAAAATATATAAATCCAAACATGCACATGAATCTACAACTCCTCATGTCCCCTCCAAAAGACATGTTGACAAAACAAAAAATCGAATCCAAAATCCAAATCAATCCAAACGGCCACCAAGGCCCACCAAAGATAACATCAACACCATGTGGATCCCAAAGAAAAAAGAGACAATGCCTTCAAATGAAAAATCCATGATGATATCCAAAGTTGTTATCCCCAACGCTCATAATTCACATCCTCCATCTCCTAAATCTGTTTTGGGTCCTTATGTCCCAAAATTCACTATCCCAACACCTCCAGTCTCGCCACATTCTCCATTCATCACCCCTCCTCTCATTTCACATCCACCACATGTGCCAATGTTGGTCCTGAACACCTTCCCCTATCACACATCCACTCGATCATTCCATCCATACACTTTCCAACACCCCATCCACTATCCCCCCTATCTCCCCCATCCAATCCCTTTGATTCATCCTCTTGCATAATCCATTTCTCCTACTAAGGTTGTACCAACATCCAATGGTCACTTTACACATGGGATCTTATTACCTCATATGGAACTTGATGCTTGAGTCCTTCATCCATCTTCTTATCAACTATCCTCTAAATCCGCATATCCATATCCCTATCTTTATCCATCTTCATCTACATCCTAGTTCAAAAAGTCAAAAAAAATACAAAAACATTAAAAAAGAGAAAAAGAGAAAAAGAGAAAAAAAAAAGAAGAAAATAGTACTTTCATCCAATGGTGAAAACTTGGCAAACAAGCACCTTGAATACGTACCATGATGAAAACCTAGCAAATAGGCATCATGTGTAAATCCCCCATCTAGTCTACTTCCACAATTGGGGGCAACATCCACTTACGCATTCCTTTCCTCCATCTCCTACATCTACCTATCCTCCACATCCTATCCCATTTACCCCAATCCCTCCATCTTCCTTGTGATCTTGATAACAATAGGGGAAAACCTATATACATGCTTTGGACACCTCTTGGCATCTATTCCCCTCATCCATACACTATCATATTCCTTATCCACCTCTCTCTATCTCCATTGTCCCTACATCCTATCTACCTCTATCTATCTCCATTGCCCATCTCACTCCCTTATCCACCCATCCTGCTATCCCTCTTGCCTTGTCCTGCATGACACATCTAGAGTAGGGGCATCTCCTTATTTTTTATAGAGTCCTTAGAGACATCGTCCATCCATCCATCTAGGTAATCCTCTCCATCTCCCCCTCTTGCCCATCCTTACCTCCCCATCCATTTATCCATCTAATCATCCCTTCCATCTACCAAATCCTTATCTTCCTATCCTCTCATCCACTAGTCCTTTTCCATATTTTCATCCTTATCTTCCCATCCATTTATCCATCCACTAATCCATTCCATCCTTCCAATTCCTTATCCCTCTATCCACCTATCCTAGCATCTTTCTATCTCCCCATCTTTATCCATCCATCCATTTACTTATATTTTCCTCCTATCTCATAATCCCTTGTCATTGGTATCTAGATATAGGCTACCCCCACACAATCCAATGCCATCCATCCTACTATCTCCTCACTTTTCATCCCTCATCCATCCATCGTATCACCTTCCCAATTCATTTGACTACCTATCCCATCCCTGAGCTTCACATCATACATATCTTACACATATCAACCATCATCATATCCAATCCTGCAATTTTATCTTGGCTTATCATATCCACTCCATCCTTTTATCCATTTATCCTGGTCATCTCATCATCCCCTATCCATTGTCTATCATCGGTCTCTTGTCAAAATACGTTGCCCCTACGATTTCACATAGGCAAGGTCAATCATTTGATCTGCCCCTGGGGTTCTGTCTTTTGTCTATCTTGTCCTCTTCCATCATTTGTCTTTGGCCTTGTGTCGAATTACGTGGCCCCTACGCTTTCACGTAAGCAAGGTCAATCATTTGATCTACCCCCAGGGCATTTCTCTGGTCTGCGCCCTCCATCATTGGTCACCCTTGTCCTCTTTCTGCTTTTATCCATGGTGTTTTATCGAACTACGAGGGCTTTGTGCTTTCACGTAGGCAAGGCTGATCTTTGATCAACCCTCAAGCCCCTAGGTTTTTAGGGTGTGTCGGTCTTGTGTCCCCTAGGTCTTTAGGGTATGTTTGTTTTGTCACCTCATCGTTTTGTCATCTTGTCGCCTTATGTCTCCTCGTCTTGTCATGTCGTCAAGTATGTCCTTATCTTAGCTGGTGTTTTCAAAACAAAGGTCATTCGTATCATGAGATCCAATCGATTTTCGGTATCCTACATCATGTTGATCAACCAATCTATCCTCCATCTTTGGTCTCAACAGGATGTATCCTTCCTAACAGACCTCATCAATCCCATCTGCCCTTTTGATCCTGTGGCAACGGACGTTTGAAATTTGCTTGTGATCTTTTGGCGCTTTTGACATTTTGTTTATCATTTGAGCTACCTATCATCACTTGTCAAGGCCACCATGATCTCTCATATTATGGTGTGTTTTAACTGGTTAACATAGGGGCATATCTTGATTTTTCTTTTGTTTGTCGTCTTCTTGGTTGTCCCACATAGTACCCACCAAAACCCCCATGGTCTTGTGTTACGCTGGGACATCCTTTTGTGCTTGTGGTTATCCCAATACTTGGCTAGACCAAAGTCATCACGACTTTGGGGTGTTGGGATAGCCTTCTTGTTTGTTGTGTTTGTGTATGCATTAGACACTAATCTGCCTTGGTTCCACATACCATGGTATATGGTGTCTTATGCTATAGCAAAAATCAGTGCTCCGAAAAATGGAAAATTACATCTTCCATTGCATTGCATCTTTACCTCCATCATCATTCCTTTTAACCATCTCACATCTCCATCCAATCCTAACTCGTTCAATCTAGCACAAATCATCTAATCACATCCTTGGTCTTGTCCCCATCCTTGTTACAAACCTCAATCCAATCATCCTCATCATCGGGATGTATCTTTCTCTATCCTTTGGTGTTGTTTTGGGATGTATCCTTCCCTCATCGACAACATTTACATCATCATCATCGGGATGTATCCTTCCCTATCCTTTTGTGTTGTCTTGGGATATATCATTCCCTTAACGATAACACTCCATCCATCATCAACCCATTTTGGCTTGTCACTTGACTGGGGCAACATCACCTCTTGTCCTAAAATCCATTTGTGCTTCTCATCATCTCATATCGCTTGTCATCTTCCCTAATCCATCACTCTGCATCATCTTCTTCATCTCCCCTTTCATCGTCTCATCCATTTCGAGAGCACACCCATATTCTCTTGAACCCGCATGTTCTCTCGAGGGGGCATCCTCAATCCCTAATCTTCATCTTCGCCCCCATCATCTTTATTCCCAGTCACTCATTTGATGAATGGGGCATCTTTTCCAATCTAACCATTTTCTTCTAGGTTGTACGTTTTAATATTCTTTGAAATGATGTTACTTCGTAACACCATCTCAAAGAAGGGAAAAATGTAGACACCTAAATTTGGACACTTGATTTGTCCAAATTTACCCCTTTTTCATCTAAATATCCTCTTATTTGCATTAATTAATTAATATCGCTATTATTTAATTAATACCCTTAAGTTCTTCTAATCCCTAAGGTATCTAGTTAAATAATTAAATACCTTACCCCTTTAATTCCCCTCTCACCAAATGAATTAAATAAATATGAAATTTATTTAATTCCTCACATGTCACATCCTTCACTTAATCTTAATCAACCTCTTAATTTTTTCATTAGAGATGTTCACATGCCTAATCCTTGATTAGGATGTGTCACATCCTCCAACTTTTACAAGTTGGCCTCTAATCTTCCTTAATTATCTTCTAATTACTTATCAGTTAAGCCTAATCAATACCTTGGTCAACTCTCCCCATCCCCAAAAGAATTTTTAATTCCTTTTTATTCATCCAAGGCTCCTCTCTTCCTCATGTGAATTTTTAATTCACTTTTATTCCTCCAAGGAATCTTCTCTTCCCCATGCAAAATTCTAGAACCTTTGACTTGTCACATCACATGTGCCAAAGTCTTCTAGAATCTTTGACTTGTCACATCATTCACATGTGGCAAGTTCCCACCTTTTTGGGAACCTTGTCTTATCTACTAGATTCTTCCAATCATGTGAATTTTTAATTCACTTTTATTCACCCAAGATTCTTCTCTTCCCTATGTGATCATTGAGAGGTCACATCATCCCTTTCCCAAGGTACTTGTCTTTCATCCACATCATGTACCTTTCTTCCACCTAACTCCCACATCATCTCATCCTAAACCATCTCACATTCCCTATGTCAAGATGTGAGGGCTTGTGAGTCCTCAACTCACCTTAGCCCTCCATCTTGACTTTGTTGGCTTAATCTCAACCATTGAATTCTCTAAAGAATTCAAATTGCTCTATAAATACCCCCTCCTTCCTCTCATTTAGGAGGAATGATGCTTGTATTACCAAACTCTTGCTACTTTGTCATTTGAACATTTTTTGCCTTCACCATAACATTTGAATCCATCATTATCACACCCTCATTCATATTACATCTCATCTTTCATCTTTGATCTCATTTGTCATCCAAGGAGCATACAAAGCACACGATATCAAGGGCCAACCAAGGAATTTGCAGCACAAAGGTATAATCAATTATTGTCTTATTTCATCTTGTTTCCTTGCTTATCATTCCTTACGCTAATCTTGAGGTGTAATCTTTGTGTTCTTCCTTTTATTGCATTATTAGCTTGTTTTGCATCATTATAATTAGATAAGGTTAGAACATTTAATGGATCACAATAACAATCGTGATGATCCTCCTAACAAGAGTAACTCACCACATGTTGAACCTAGTGATGTTCCTAGTACGACACTTGTCGTTGTCCCTTTGGCTAGTTGCCCGCCTTCCACCTATGATGAACAAGATTGGGATGTAGATAACCTACTATAGGTTGATTCACATATGCCATACTAGTCTTTTCTTTTTCTTTTCATGTTCTTTGTGATTGCATGTGTGTAATGTGATCTCCCATAGCATGTTGCTTGGCGTGTCTTTATATGTTTGAGAGCCTATTTTGGATGACCTTTGTCACTCCATTGGTGCAAGGATACAAAAGAAGTTAACCTGTCATGACATTCTTCTATTTGTATCTCCATTTTTCTATATGTCGTAAACCTTTATTTTTTGCTTGTCTTGTGTTTTTCATTTTGGGGATAATGCAAGGCGTTGAGACATTTAAGTCTCTTCCATGTTGACCCAAAAGGATTTTTTCTTTGTTTTTGCTCTTTATGTGTCACTTTTCCTTTGTGCTCATTGTTGCATGAGTTATCTAGGGAATGATGACAATTTTGAGCTCAATTATATCACTGTAGCAAAGACATAAACTGACTCTAGATCCATGGATCCCTTATGTGTTATCTTAGGATTGCATATGGGGGGAACCTCCTTTCCATG
Organism: Sequoiadendron giganteum; assembly: GCA_007115665.2. Lineage (NCBI taxonomy): Eukaryota > Viridiplantae > Streptophyta > Pinopsida > Cupressales > Cupressaceae > Sequoiadendron > Sequoiadendron giganteum. The sequence goes on from CM021109.1 coordinate 189,837,211, forward strand.
ACGTAACTCTACTTGGAAAAATATGTTTGGCATAGGGCTTTCCAAATAAAGCTCTCATCTATTGGCATTTATCATGTTATGCTTTAAAGCAATTGCTCACAGCATGGTGTTTAGCGATTTTTTTAAAGTTGGGGCATACGTGTCCCCACTTATTGTTTGCATATTCCTTTTAAAGTGTGGTCTTCTTACTTCATGTGATGTGTCTTCTTGGTGGTGACATTAGGTTTGATGTCTTTCAAGAGTGTGACCTTTCTTGGCATATGGCATTCCTCTTAGTGGTAATGTTATGGCTTGCATTCCCTAAGTTGTGAATCTTTTATCCTTGACTAGTCCTCTCTTGGTGACATTAGGCACAATGTTCCCTAAGGTAAGACCTTTCATGCATTAATAAAAACCCCTTTTGACTATCCTATTCTATTGCATTTAAAACATTTTCATGGCCACCAAGCATAACACAACATGCTTGCCAATGGTGCCTTTTTATTTTTCATGAGTGCCTAGCATAATGTAGCTTGCTAGCCTTGTGGAACCTTTTTTTGGCACCTTATCAAATTTATCAAGAGGTATAACTTTTGGTATGGTTGATGTATGGGATCCTAGACCTAGCATGAATTTCCCATCAACCACCCTTTTTGTGGGTACATACCGACCTAGTATGTATTTCTCACTTTCTTGGGGCTCACCTAGTGGACACCAGATTTCACTAGCCCTTGTGAGTATATTTTGTTCACATAGTGGATAATGAGTTTTTTCTTGTGAACACATTTTATGGACAATAGTGCAACCATGGCTACTCCATCCTTCCTTTTATTTATTTTCACATTAATTTTGACATTGCATGATTGTGCATCTTGTGTTGTTGTTGCAAGCATGTGTCTCTTTGTGCCTTTTTTGGTCACCATGAGATCTTAGATCTTGGGGGCTTGCTTACCCTCCTGGACCTTTTTAATCTTATCTTCCCAACACTTGTACAATTAGACCTCTCTTGACTTATTTGTCTACTATAGTGTGAGTTTGAGCACAAGTTCATACTCTCACTAAAGTGGGGGTTAAATGTAGTGTAGAAAAATGTACTCCTTTACATTTTCACACTATTTTTGCATCCCCTTAATTAATTGGACTTAATTAATCCTTTAACTGGCCCAATTATGCATTCACAAGCCTAATTAATTTTATTTTTCGAAAGGGAAACCCACATTTAATCAATACCTACACTTAATTACACATCTTGGAAAATGTGTGTCTTAGGTTTAGGGACTAGGACCCATTTGCCCAAGGGCGAATTGGTCCTCCTTAATTCTTGGATCCCATTTTTTAATATGTTTTTGGTGGCATTTTAATGGTCTAAATTTAAATTGAAAAGGTCAGCTTGTGATGTTTAATTGTCGGGTAATTAAGGAAACACCTATAAATACAAGGTTATTTTATCAATTTAAACTAAGCAACATTAAGGAAACTTTCACAAGATAAAACATTGTTGTCAAGAGCATTGGAGAGAATATTTATGAATAATTTATTACAGCTTTCAAGATCCTATCATGATGTCAAGATTTATGTGTGTTCATGCATGTTTTTGAGCTAACATTGTGATGTAGGTTTCAAGTTTCAAGCAAGCATTCAAGCATCAAGATCTATCAAGAAATCAAGCTATTTCATGCAAGATCCAATCCTTGGAGTGATGTGATAGACTTCAGTCCTCTAAGGGCAGCCATTCAAGGGTTTGGTGAGGTGTAACATTTCTTCTTCATTCATCAATTCCTTCATTTTATCATTATTTCATTATCAAGGTTTAATTACCAAACTAGGGTTTGACCAAGGCAAACCCTTATCTACCAAAAACAAAAAACAAAAAATCTCCTATCTTTGCATGTGCAAGTTTATAGGTGAAGAAAGATTGAAATTGGATCAAAAGTGCAATTTTACAAATTTGGCAAATTTGTCACCAAAGTTGTGAAGACACAAAAACTCACCTACAATTTTTATTTCTGAATTTTTGACAGTCAAACCTAGGAGAATCAAAAGCTTAGATCTAGGATCTGAGGATTGCAAAAATAATTTTTAGAGCCCAGTACAGAGACCATTCGCCCTTGGGCGAATATCTCCTTCAGTAGAGTCTAAAACCCTCTTTTGGAGCCAGGTAAACACCATATTAACCTTCTCAAATCTATTGGTCAATGGTTGTTTCTGTCAGTGTTATCATAATACTTTGTGTTTCAAGTGTTAGATCTCATAATTTTGATTGTTAATACACTTTTATTCTTCTCCCAAAATTGTTGTTTGGTCATTTCTATCATAAGGAAGTTAAGGCAACATAGTGTCCAAACCTAGGGTTGACTCACCTTGAGGGTTGCAAGTCAATTCTAATCATTTGTGGCACTATCCTTCTTCCTAATGAAAATGGAAAAGGTGGATTTATGATTAGGTGGACATCCCCATTTTCTTTTTGGCATAGTTCCCTCATTTTTAAGTCTCCTATCCATTTTAGGGATCCTTTCCCCTTTTCCCCATGTTCATAAACACATGCCTTTTACAAGGTTTATTGAACATGAAATTTATTTTGGACTAATTATCAAAGTCTTATCGTGTGGACCAAAAGAAGTTATGGGTCGAGCTAACATTTTATAAGGCATGTGCTTATAATATCACAAAATTCAATCAAATTCATTTGATTCTAATTGAAAACAATGGTAGGAAATGAATACCTTATTTCTTCACACGTTTAAATCGTAGAAATGACCTACTTTCTATACAAACCTCACTACCACTAATTCATGGTACCTATGCCCACATGGCTCAATAGAAAGTCTAAGTTGTATTTCCTAATAGAATTTAGGTTCCAGTTTTTACAAGAGCTTTAGATGCTTCTACTTACTAATTGCATAGAACTAGAGTAGAAATTTTAAGATCATAGTTGTCTTGGGTGGACTTTACTAAATAGAAGAGTCGTTGCAAACATTAAATTTAGTGAATATTTTGTTACGGATTGCAAACAAGATCTTAATTTCTTATTTATATATAAATGTTAAAAACTAATATTAGTAAATGAACACTACACTACCTATATTCTTCATAATCATCAAAATTGAGGCCTCATGTGCCTTAAATTTTAGAGGCCATAATAATGAAGTAGATAAATAGTCATGTTCAATGGTCTTGTTGCCATAATACGACTATGAGGTTTATCTACAACTTAGTCTACACAAAGGGGTCATAACACAATGCTTGAAAACCTAATTATAAATGATATGTAAATGGAAAACACTTACAAATGTTAATTTCAAAGTGAAAATGGCCCAAAAGTAAGTGGGAATTTATTAGTAATAACAATATGGAACCTAAAATAAGTGAATGTAATATTGATGGTGAATATGGTTTAGATTGTAATGTGTATTATAAACCTTAAGTGATTAGGATCTAATCATACATTTTTTATTGTGGTGAAATAATTTAGTTTAAAGTTTAATAAAATAATTCTTGGGCAATTTAAATAACACTAAACAAATTTTATAAAAATGTGGAAATTTAGCTCCCCTCTTAGCTTGTCCTATTCACTAAAAATGGAGGCACTGCATTAAACTATTTGTCATTTGGAAAAGATTCACCACTAAAAAATCCATTAACTATAATATCATTTCCATAGTTCTATAGATGTCGTTAGGTCAACTTGGGTGGTATCTGTGACATAAGTATGGTAAAAATAGGAGGTATTGGCTAGTTTAATATCATATTGTGAATTCCCTTCTTATTGAAGACTTCTAGAGGTTTGCCCCCTCATAGTGGCTTATTATTATTGAGCATCACCAATTATTTACATCTTATTATTATTATTATATTATTCTCCTGTGGAAATAATTTCATTACAAGTGGTATCTAAGCTTGATCTTGGCACTTGAAAGACAAGAAACAAGGTAAATTTTTCAACTTCAGAGGGATATATTGTCAAGTGCATACATATCTCATTTTAGGGAACATTGAATCAACTACAACCTAGATTTGAGGTCATTCAAAGAATTTTTGGGGTTATTGTGAAATTGGGGTTTTCACCAAAGTGAGGGCTATACTCAACTAAGTTATAATAAAAAAATTATCTTATTTTTAGGTTACTATGATATTATTTTGGTGACATCACAACAAGTGGTACAACAAGAGGCAAGGGAAGGAATTTAGCCACCCCTAGAAAAACTCTAAAAAAAGATGATGCACTATTAGAGGAGGTGGATCACATATCCATTGAAGTTACCATAAAGGGAGACACCACCAAGGTTAAGGAGGAAATATTATTGATAGAGGTAGAGTAGATGAAAGGGGTTGCTAAAGAAGATATTAATGTAATGGAAGGTTACAACCCAAGTTGGTTTGTTGGTGAAAAACTTGTACAATTGAAAGAGAGGTTACAAGTTCAAAACCTATAGGGGTAGGGTATGTATGCCTTATATTGAAGCACATATAGGTGCTTTGTTCAACACCAATGGGAGTACAAGGTACTTCCATATGATACAAGTTTCCTAAAATATAGATTGCTTGGTGACATGGACTATAAAAGGATTACACTCCAATATTCAAACAATTAGCTTATCTTAAGAGTTCTATGGAGTTTCAATGGGTGGATTCACACCAAAAAACTTAAGATGAAATTTTTTCTTGTCAAAGACATGAAGATAATGGGTTTGACTTTGATATAAAGCAGACCCATTAACCAAATGATTCTATAGCTAGATCTAGGAACTTCATGCCAAATATATATATGCAAGGAGGAGGAGGAAATAATTGCCTTCCAAAAGATACCCTAATCATTCCATTAAATTAGTACCAGGGTACCATCTGCCATCCATCAACTCTTCTATGAAGGTATGCCAAAATATTAGAGCAAGGGAAGAAAATATACACCAACAAGAGGTCATCTTTAGTCTCAAGGAGAACAAGGCAATGACGCAAAATAAAATTAATTAGCAAGTTGATTAACCTAGGATTTCAATCTAGAAAGAGTTACTAGAGCTTGATGAGGAGGGAAAAGGATTTTTAGGACTAAAAGCAATCCTGTAGACACACTAGGAGGTTCTAAACAAGATAAAACAATATATGATCTAGTGGAAAAATTTGGCTAGTGAAAATGCAACATGGGAAAATGAAGCATTCTAGTATAAAGCATCCTAGGATCATTAACATTAAGGATAATGTTGGTTTTAATCAGAGGGGCATGCTACACCCTTACTCTATAACATGCATAATGATATGTGCAACCAACTTGTGGCTATTATAACCTTTAATTAAGCTATATTATCATTTATATAGTTACATAGAGGTAGTTGGATCAATATGGGTGGTCTCCATGGCATAAGTATGGTATACATAGGAGGTAGTGATTAGTTTTTTAACTTCATATTGTGAATTTTGTTCGTGTTGAAGACTTTTGGATATTTGCACCCTCAAAGTGGCTTAGTATTTTCAAGTATCCTCAAATATCTAAATCTTATTTGTATTATATTCTTTTACTGTGCAAGTAGTTTCATTACATTTCATCCCAATGGTGAACTAATATTTGAAGATCTGATTGTCATGTGCATATTTAGACTAAAATGGCCCAACTTTTAATTATTGAGTGAGTTTAATATTTCATTATTAGATTTTTGTTTCCATATTAAATTAGAGGATTTTATTGTTGTTTTATGATGGAGAGAGATTGAGGTTAGAGAGTGATTTAATAGCCACTACCTGTGTAATTTTCATGGGTTGGACATCACCATAACCAATATTCAAATGGTTGATAGTTGGACTTCGATATATGAGAGGTGTTGGCATTTGGATACGATATGCACATGCTTACAACTCTAATAGAAAGATGGGACTCATATAAACACTTTCCACTTCCCCTAGTGAGATGAAAGTGACACTTTAGAATGTGTAATGCATCTTGATACCACCAAACTAAGATATCCAAGTTAGTAGATTATCACATCGTGCTCAACAACATGATAGAACTATATATTTATATTGTAATGGGTAGTTAAGCCACACACAAGGAGGTGTATCACTATCTAATTTTGCATTTGACACCACAACTAAGGGACATAAGTTTTTATTATTGATTTTTATTATTCTAATTATTTTGGATGGGTAGGAATCATCCATATCATGGTTTGATGCATTTGGTAGAGGATATGGAGCAGCATAATATAATGTACTTATTGGGCAACTGTATATTCACCCACCTTTATGATGACATACACAAATTCATGGACACTTGGGGGGCCACTCTCATTTCATTATACTCATACATTGCAGGGCATATGAGTTTATTAGGATCCTACATCTCTTGCATATATTGGTAGGCATAACTCTTGATATGCTTGATAGAAAAGATAAATAAAAAATTTCACTATTAATCTATGAGAATATAAGTGCAATAAAGAGAATTATATAGCTTTATGCACATAATAGGTGGCATACTATATTATGATGGGAAAACACTTTCATAAAAAACTTAGTCTTCAAACTTTAAATAAATGTATTATTAGTAAACTTTATTCCAATTCAATTAGGATCAAGCCTTTATAGGATATTATTGCACAAATCAATAATTTTGGAAATTTTTGGATAGTATTAATGATACTTGCAATACAATTTAATAATACCTCTAGCTTGAGCACTCAATATATAGGGAAGATCAAAACCACATTTAACCATAAGTGGTTTTTAAAACCACATGCTAGAAGCTAAATTAGGTGCTTAAATCTATGCATGAATCCAATACCCAAAAATAAGTTTAATTGATAATAAAATAGAAATTTTCATCACCAACTTGAGTGCTCAACTTGGTCTTATATTTCTTTTTCAAAGATGATCCATGATTTTATCCTAGATTTCATAGTTAACTCTCTCTCATCATGCTCTTTCTATAATAATAAAATTATTATACAACCTACAAATTGTCATAGTTATATTTAGCAACTTTCATGACACTAATAAAGGCTTACAAAATTACCAAATTTAAAACTATACATGATTCTTAATGATACTCTAAGTGAGATACTCCAAATATGTGGGTGCAATAATAAATGAATAGTTTAGAAATAAAGATTGCAAGATGTATGGCACCAATTTGAACATTCTCTCACTTTTTGTATGCCTTTTAAGATCCTAAGGGAAACTAATTCAAACTATGAACTAATTTTTAGGGGTTGTGAGGCCCATACAATCATTACACTATCTAAATTTCTTTCTGCTCACCGACGTTATCAAGCATCTCCAAGATTCCTAGAGTATCATTTGCTTTTGGCAACATCCTTCCATCATCCACAATTTCACAAAAAACTATATATTAAACATCAATGTGTTTTATTTTCATGTGAAAGGTTAGATTCTTTGCCAAGATGATGACACTTTGATTGTCGTAATGAACTCTAGTTTCTCTAACTTAGTCAAACATCCAAACCTAGTCTTTGAAGCTAAATAACCCCCTTATAAGCATGTGTAGCTACCATATTCTGCACATTTCTGGTGTATGGAACAATCACATTCATTTGTATACTCATCCAACCTACTGCACCATTGAATAGGCTAAACACATAACCATCATTGGACCTTCTACTATATAAATTCCTTGCTCAATGTGAATCCACATGTCCTTGAATATCCACTGAGTGTTATAAGTCCCCTAAGGCATTGCCTCCTTGATAGCATATAGAGTAATGTTATATATAGCTAAAGACCCTTTTCACTATTGCTTAGTGATCCTCTCTAGAATGTTCAATGCCTCAAGACTCCCACTACGTAGGTAATGTTTGTTCTTGTGTAACTTAGAATATATGAGGCTCCCAATTGCACTAGCATAGGATACATAACTCGTGTCCATCTCTCTAGATGTCAAAGGGAATTTCTCAACTAAAAGAATTTTTTTTCCACAAAGTAAGAACACTCACTTATTTGTTGTTGGTCATCCTAAAATTCTGCAAAACACACTCAACATACTTCCTCTGGCCCAACCAATGTTTTATATTACATAAATCTCATATAATCTCCATCCCTAAGATAAATTTAATAAATCTTAAATATTTCATTTCAAACTATAACAAAATTTGATATTTAAAGTCCCCAATCATACCCTTATTGTTACCAATTAATAACATATCAACATACAAGTGATAACAATAAAATGATTGTTATAAAGTTCATAAAAAATATAATTGTAATATCTAGACCTGATAAATCCCAACTCCAAAACATGTGATTTAAATTTATGGTACCAGATTTGAGGAGATTTTTTAAGACCATATAGGAATTTTCTTAATCGAGGTACTAACTTTTTCTTACCTTTTCCAATGTATTGTTCTAGAGCTATGAGATAAAGATCTCTTTCTTGAAGTAACTATGCAAGAAAGCTACATGTACTTCCATTTTATCAATATCAAGATCAAATGCAACAACACAAGATTACAAGAATCTAATGGATGTCAAATTAGTAACATGATAACATATCCCACTGAAATCGATTTCATCAACTCAAGAATTGTTGAATGCATAAGACAACTGAGAGGGGGGTGAATCAATTGTTCATTAAAACATCAAAATCCTCATTAACATTTAGATCCTTATTAACCCTTAATCAATTATATTGATGAAAGTAAATAACAAAAATGACAACACGTCAACACCATACACAAAAGAACACCAAATTTATGTGGAGAACCCAAGAAGGGAAAAACCACGGTGAGGATTAGCTCACAGTGTAAAGTAATTGCAACATCGAATACAATAGGCTCACTACTAGAGGGCTCACTGCCAATGACTCGCTGCTAGATTAGAAAGAACAAAGAAATAATATTTTTACAATGATAAATCCATCTCAAAGTAATAGAGAATATCCACCACTACAACTTTGCACCATCGGTAACCTCCAACTCATTGCTATCAAAAACTTCAAGTACTCTACAAATGTAGACTCATTTTCTCACTACATTAGATTCATAGGCATTAAGCTCACACTTAATATCTTTGTATCTATTTAAATTAACATCTCAACACATCCTCACATCTACACACACTTCTCCAATAATTCACCTTGCCTTTATACATTCGCAACCTTAGAAACATCTTTCAAGGTTGGCTATGCACCTCAAACATGCAAATTCAAATTAGGCTGGCACCAAAATATTCTTGCAATGGAGAGGAATGAAGGTGAACCACATCACACCTTAGCCTGGACCTAAATCCACATATACACTCCATGTGATGCTTCCACAAACACCGAAGCACCTCCAAAATTAGTGTAAACACCCAAGGTTGGTTGAACTTGTGTTAACACCATTAAAAATTTAAGTACACACTTCCTTTGATCAAAATATGACTCGTGGACCACACACAATAGTTAAATGCAATCTGGGATATTCCATCAACACCCTGAAATCCAACAAATCCTTCACAACAACTTTCACCTAAAGAATATACTCATTTTGTACAACCAGTTAACCTTCCACACACTATAACTGATGAATCCAACCTCGCGAAGCACCAAAACTCAAACAAATTAGAATAAAGATATATATGAGAAATATAAGAACACTCCCAGATCTGCAAGACTAGAATCCATACCACGGAGAAATGTAGAGCAAAAAAATTTCTCCCAGACAACACTGCTTCACAATTCACACACTAGTGAACACAACTTTCTCTACTGAATGATCCAAAACATGAAACTATGGATATAACACCTCTTAACACCTTTGATCAACATATCTGAACCACACAAGCAGATCTTCAACCATGAAGAAATGCGAAGCAAAACCAAAACACCACCCTGCCACATTATTTCCTCTTCTATTTAAATTTTCTCAAAAATACTTGGAAACCAAGCACTACAAACATCCACTCAACATCTACAACACTTTCTCATCACAACAACACAATAGGCAATTATCGTCGACTTTTGCGCCCAAATGTATTGTATTTGAGTGCATGAATTGAACAATTTGGTTGGTGCCCAACTTGGCACAAATAGGCATGGTCAGCTCAGCGTCGGATTTAGCGCCACGTTTTGCTTCAAATTTAGCATCGTATTTAGCATCGTCTTTAGCACCGGGACATCATGGCGACTCTATTGGCACCTAAAATTGCGTTGAGTAGTAGCATCAGAAATTGCGCATAAATGGGCACCCAATTTGGCTTCTGGTTTTACTTCCATGTCTACTCCCATTTTTGCTTCTAGTTTTGCTTCCAATTTGACGTCCAGTTTTGCGTCTATTTTTTCCACCAGGTTTACTTCCACTTTTGCCTCCAGGTTTGCTTCCAATTTTGCTTTCGGTTTTGCTTCCAATTTTGCTTCTGGGTTTTCTTACAAGTTTGCTTTCGGGTTTGCTTCCAATTTTGCTTCCGGTTTTGCTTTCAGTTTTGCTTCTAGTTTTGCTTCCAAGTTTGCTTTCAGTTTTGCTTCCAGTTTTGCTTCTGATTTTGCTTCCATGTTTGCTTTCGATTTTTCTTCCAAGTTTTCTTCCAAGTTTGCTTCCAAGTTTGCTTCCGGTTTTGCTTCCAATTTTGATTTCAAGATTGCTTCTAGTTTGGCTTCCATTGTTGCTTCCTTTTTTGCTTCTAAAAATGCTTCTTGTTTTGCTTCCATTTATTAATTTAATATGTTTTATTTTAATTTGATTAGTTAAATATATCGTGCCTCTTAAATAACTCATATGATTATAGAGTAAGTAATTTAATTATTTAACTCATATGATTAAATAAAAATATAATTATTGTAGCATGATCATCATCTATAATTAAAATGAGTGAGTCAAATATTTATAATTTAATTGAATTTGACAACATCCATCCTTAGCAGTAAATTAAAATCATTATACTTAATAAATATCCATCCAAAAATCATCAACCACTTTAATATATATAAATTGACAAGTCAATACCGATAAGATCATCATCATATATAACAAAAACAAGTGAAAGTCAAATATGCCAGTACATCAAAAACATGTCAAAATGATAAATGTCCAACAGTCAACATAAGTGAAAATGGTACATTTACAAATGATATAAATAAAATCGATAAATTATGTAACTCAAATTGATATAAGTCAAGATGATACATGTCCAAATGATATAGTGTCAAAAATGATACATGTCAATATGATACATCTCAACAATATAATATTGTAGGTCGTGAAAATGATACATATGATAGTAACCATGAAAAGAGTCATCATAACGATATATCATCAATGATCCATGATGTAGTCTATATGATCATGAATGTCACTGGTTATTATCACCAACTGTCGCATCATCATCATTGTCATCGGCCTAGGTTTCTTCCATATCTACATCATCATCATCCTCTTCCATGTGATCTGCACCAACAAAACCAATATTTTATGGATCTATATCATGTTGAGGATCATCATGATCTTCTGGAAGACCCGTGTTATGTAAAAAAAAACATTTAAAATGAAAAGTTATTATTTATTTCATGCAATAATTTATTTTTCTATTATATATCATATATTACAACATATGAGATGAAACCATAATCATATTACATCATATCAAAGTGCACATACCATATTCAAATTTTAAAAAAATTATAGCTTTAATACGGGTGAGTCAAGAGAAACTCTAGCTTTCAAACACAAAGCCAAATTAGGCTGGCAGACTTATGGATCAGGCTAGCATTTGGTGGAAGAGGAAGAAAGATGACTGGAACTCTGGAGGCCCAACATAATGGATTTTGGTATTCAACCATGAGAGCAAAAGAGAGAGTTGATATCACGTATCAAAATATTAAGCATGCATTCTTCCAGCCAACGGAGAAGGAGATGATTACTTTGCTTCATTAGGTTGGCAGATGTGTGGATCAGGCCATCATTTGGTGGAAGAGGAAGACAAATGACTGGAACTCTGAAGGCCCACCATAATAGACTTTGGTATTCAACCATGAGAGCAGAAGAGAGTTGATATCACGTATCAAAACATTAAGCATGCATTCTTCTAGCCAACGAAGAAGGAGATGATTACTTTGCTTGATTAGGCTAGCAGACGTGTGGATCAGGCCAACATTTGGTGCAAGAGGAAGAAAGATGATTGGAACTCTGGAGGCCCACCATAATGGATTTCGGTATTCAACCATGAGAGCAGAAGAGAGAGCTGATATCATGTATCAAAACATTAAGCATGCATTCTTCTAGCCAGCGGAGAAGGAGATGATTACTTTGCTTCATTTTCATTTGCATAACCATATCATGGCGTGGGAACCAAGAAGCCCAAGGATGTCCAGTTTTATGTGGAGGTAATGGATGTGGTCCAAAATTTAGGAGGGGAAAGAAGGTCAATGTATGATCCTGATGAAATTGAGGAAGAACAGCAAGAGAGGGACAAGACTGTAGAAACACAAAACATGTAAGAGAGCTATGGGAGCAGCCTCATCTAAAAGATTAGATTACATAATCATGGATTGCAGAAACACAAAACATGTAAAAAAGGAAAGATGCTAAAACTATAGGTTGATTATATCTCGCAAATAAGATCATGCTATCCATAATGCATGCACTCATTTTAAGGCATTCAAAAAATAAAATAGAGATATAGTCTCCCCACTAAAATACAAGCATACATAGTAACCAGGGATTAAATTTCTTTAACGTTTTTCTCAAAAATATACGATGATAAAATAATTAGCTTTGAATTAACAAGGATAAGGAAAAGAACTTACGATTGCCTCTAGATGTAGAAGGGTGCTTCACTTGAGCACCCCCATGTAGCTCTCCTCCCTTCCTCTCTTCATTTATATGACCACCGATCTCACCTCAAGCTGCTCTTGCAAAAAAAATATATATCATATTCATTACAATCAGTCTAGGTTTCTTGTTTCTACAACCCCCTCCTCCTCCTTCCCTTACAATCACAAAAAGCATGAATCCTTCACAGACAAAATCCCAAATTCTCAACAGTCAAAATGGATATAAATTCAAAACCCAATAAAAACAAAAAATACTCAAACACCAAAATTAAGATCGGGCTCCTCTAAAACCCAAGAAGAAAAAGCAAAAAAGAATCATATAAAATTGAAGCTTCTGGAACAAAAGTATTCGACCACATATTTATGTCCAGAGATCAAGAGATCGAGACTCGCAGAGCTTATTTCATTTTCACTACCTTCTCTCGCATTTTTTTCTTTCTTCAATAGATCCTTGCAAGCTTAATGGCAGATTAAAAATAAATGCTTTCATTGAAACCCCAACTATTACTAAAGCCTTCTTAAAAAGGAGCATCAATTCAAAATATATACATGCAAGGCCTTTGAGGGCTTAAATAGACTAGCCTCTGCACTAAACACTTTCCACAAACAAATAGAGGGCATTGCAATATAATACAAAATACAATAAAAAACAAAAGTAAATTGTGAACCAAGATGAGCACCACAAACCTTGTTTTGAAGCACAAAAATCCATTGTTCAAAGAAATTTGAACCTCCGTCGATCCGCTGCAACGAAAATCAATCACAATTCCATCAAACACATGAAATACTAAGGTATAAACATATCCTCGTCCTGTTGTTGCTCCCCCTCCTTAAAGATTTGTCAAGCGAATAACAGAGCTATGGGAGCAGCCACATCTGAAAGATTTTGAACTAGAGTTTGATATACTATTTAGAGAGCTTGGTTTTCATGGAGTTCTCAAAAACATACGATGATAAAACAATTAGTTTTGAATTAACAAGGATACAGACAAGAACTTACGATTGCCTCTAGATGTAGAAGGGTGCTTCACTTGAGCACCCCCCATGTAGCTCTCCTACCTTCCTCTCATCATTTATATGACCACCAGTCTCACCTCAAGCTGCTCTTGCAAAAAAAAAATATGTCATATTCATTACAATTAGTCTAGGTTTCTTGTTTCTACAACCCCCTCCTCCTCCTTCCCTTACAATCACAAAAAGCATGAATCCTTCATAGACAAAACCCCAAATTCTCAATAGTCAAAATGGATATAAATTCAAAACCTAAAAAAACAAACCCAATAAAAACATAAAATACTCAAACACCAAAATTAAGATCAGGCTCGTCTACAACCCAAGAAGAAAAAGCAAAAAAGAATCACATAAAATTGAAGCTTCTAGAACAAAAGTATTCGACCACATATTTGTGTCAAGAGGTCAAGAGATCGAGACTCACGGAGCTTATTTCATTTTCACTACCTTCTCTCGCATTTTTTTCTTTCTTTAACAAATCCTTGCAAGCTTAGTGGCTGATTAAAAATAAATGCTTTCATTGAAACCCCAACTATTACTAAAGCCTTCTTAAAAAGGAGCATCAATTTAAAACATATACATGCAAGACCTTTCAAGGCTTAAATAGACTAGCCTTTTCACTAAACACTTTCCACAAACAAATAGAGGGCATTGCAATATAATATAAAATAAAATTAAAAAACAAAATTAAATTGTGAACCAAGATGAGCACCGCAGACCTTGTTTTGAAGCACATAAATTTGTTGTTCAAAAAAACTTGAACCTCTGTCGATCCACTGCAATGAAAATATATCACAATTCCATCAAATCCATGAAATACTAAGGCATAAATATATCCTCGTCCTCCTGTTGCTCCTCCTCCTTAAAGATTTGTCAAGCGAGTAAGAGAGCTATGGAAGCAACCTCATCTAAAATATTTTGAACTAGAGTTTGATATACCATTTAGAGAGCTTGGTTTTCATGGAGTTCTCAAAAACATACAATGATAAAACAATTAGCTTTGAATTAACAAGGATAAGGACAAGAACTTATGATTGCCTCTAGATGTAGAAGGGTGCTTCACTTGAGCACCCCCCATGTAACTTGCCTCCCTTCCTCTCTTCATTTTTTTGACCACTAGTCTCACCTCAAGCTGCTCTTGCAAAATAAAATATATCATATTCATTACAATTAGTCTAGGTTTCTTGTTTCCACAACCCCCTCCTCCTCCTTCCCTTACAATCACAAAAAGCATGAATCCTTCACAGGCAAAACCCCAAATTCTCAATAGTCAAAATGGATATAAATTCAAAACCCAAAAAAAAAAACCCAATAAAAACACAATATACTCAAACACCAAAATTAAGATCAGGCTCCTCTAAAACCCAAGAAGAAAAAGCAAAAAAGAATCACATAAAATTGAAGCTTCTGGAACAAAAGTATTCGACCATATATTTGTGTCTAGAGGTCAAGAGATCAAGACTCGTGGAGCTTATTTCATTTTCACTACCTTGTCTCGTATTTCTTTCTTTCTTTAACAGATCCTTGCAAGCTTAATTGCAAATTAAAAATAAATGTTTTCATTGAAACCCCAACTATTACTAAAGCCTTCTTAAAAAGGAGCATCAATTTAAAACATATACATGCAAGGCCTTTCAAGGCTTAAATAGACTAGCCTCTGCACTAAACACTTTCCACAAACAAATAGAGGGCATTGCAATATAATACAAAATAAATAAATAAAAAGTAAATTGTGAACCAAGATGAGCACCACATACCTTGTTTTGAAGCACAAAAATCCGTTGTTCAAAAAAAATTGAACCTTCGTTGGTCCGCTGCAATGAAAATCAATCACAATTCCATCAAATACATGAAATACTAAGGCATAAACATATCCTCGTCCTCTTGTTGCTCCTCCTCCTTACAGATTTGTCAAGCGAGTAAGAGAGCTATGAGAGCAACTTCATCTAAAAGGTTTTGAAATAGAGTTTGATATACCATTTAGAGAGCTTCGTTTTCATGGAGTTCTCAAAAACATACGATGATAAAACAATTAGCTTTGAATTAACAAGGATAAGGACAAGAACTTATGATTTCCTCTAGATGTAGAGGGGCGCTTCACTTGAGCACCCCCCATATAGCTCACCTCCCTTCCTCTCTTCATTTATATGACCACCAGTCTCACTTCAAGCTGCTCTTACAAAAACAAAATATCATATTCATTAAAATTAGTCTAGGTTTCTTGTTTCTACAAACCCCTCCTCCTCCTTCCCTTACAATCACAAAAAGCATGAATCCTTCACAGACAAAACCCTAAATTCTCAACAGTCAAAATGGATATAAATTCAAAACCCAAAAAAACAAACCCAATAAAAACACAAAATACTCAAACACCAAAATTAAGATCAGGCTCCTCTAAAACCCAAGAAGAAAAAGCAAAAAAGAATCACATAAAATTGAAGCTTCTAGAACAAAAGTATTCGACCACATATTTGTGTCCAGAGGTCAAGAGATCGAATCTCGCGAAGCTTATTTCATTTTCACTACCTTGTCTCACATTTTTTTCTTTCTTTAACAGATCCTTGCAAGCTTAATGACAGATTAAAAATAAATGTTTTCATTGAAACCCAAACTATTACTAAAGCCTTCTTAAAAAGGAGCATCAATTTAAAACATATACATGCAAGGCCTTTCAAGGCTTAAATAGACTAGCCTTTGCACTAAACACTTTCCATAAACAAACAGAGGGCATTGCAATATAATACAAAATAAAATAAAAAACAAAAGTAAATTGTGAACCAAGATGAGCACCACAGACCTTGTTTTGAAGTACATAAATCCGTTGTTCAAAAAAAATTGAACCTTCGCCGATCTGCTGCAATGAAAACCAATCATAATTCCATCAAATCCATGAAATACTAAGGCATAAACATATCCTCATCCTCCTGCTACTCCTCCTCCTTAAGGATTTGTCAAGCGAGTAAGAGAGCTATGGGAGCAGCCTCATCTAAAATATTTTGAACTAGAGTTTGATATACCATTTAGAGAGCTTGGTTTTCATGGAGTTCCTTTCAAACCCTCTGCTTTTATTGTTCCTACAGTAAACTGTTTGGTAGAGTTGGTGGAATTACCTTTCTTAGTAATCGCTATTAGTGAGATTGAGAATTGTTAACCTTGAGAGAGTAGGACTTGGGAAAAAGCATTTGATATGGCTATTATTTTCAAAGACTTCAAGTGGGATGTACTTTGAATGCACACCATTCCTCAATCTTCATTTGATGGCATCAAGGAATGGCTGAACTCCATGGATATAAAGTATTATGAAGGTAGAATGAACTTGAACTGGTGACCAATTTTAAGGAAAATTCCTTTAGATGCAAGGATTCAAAGCACATCAACCATGTGGTACAAATGATTAAATCCCAGAGATGATTTGTAGCAATTAAAGAGTTTGAAAAGGTAGAGAGAGCTACACTAGTGACTCAGGAGAAACTTCAGCTTTCAAAAACAAATCCAATTAGGCTAGCAGATGTGTGGATCAAGCCAACATTTGGTGGAAGAGGAAGAAAGATGACTAGAACTCTGGAGGCCCACCATAATGGATTTCGATATTCAACCATGAGAGAAAAAGAGAGAGTTGATATCACATATCAAAACATTAAGCATTCATTCTTCCAGCCAACAGAGAAGGAGGTGATTGGCCTCCATTCTTTAAACCAACAAAAGGGTCCAATTTTCTCCTCGAACATAGAGTGAAATTGGCCTCCATTTATTCTCTGGTACGCTAGCTTCCAAACTGTCTCATATCGCAGACCTATTACATTCCTTGCCACCGCAAACCGAGAAGCATCAGATGAAATGCCTTGTGAGTCTTCAAAACACATCATATTGTCAACCCTCACCATTAATGTCAAACGTGCGTCCAATGCCACAAACAATACCTTCATCAATGCTTTGAGTCCTTCAAGAATTTAAAACACATTCCTCTACTTGCTAGTGTTAACTCCTTCCTGCATTTATTATAATGGACAAATTTCCTCCAAATAAATTCCACTAAAATCTTCTATTCTTATTTCCTCCACCTCTGCAAAAGATAGAGCCCATTTCAATAGGGTATCTGCTTCGACAATGTCTATGCAAGCAACAGATTTTTGATTTCACTATATTTATTAATTAATTGAAAATAAAAAGTGCATCCACTTTTTATTTTCAATTAATTAATAAATGCAGTCAAATAAGTTAATGGTGGAATGTGTTGCCTGCATAGACAATAATTTTCCTAATCACACCCTGCAAATGCCAAGCATCAATTCCTCTTTTTATTATTGCTTGGATTACTTGGATGAATTGTTGGTAGAAAAAATTAGGATTACTTGGATGCTTCTTCCATTCATTTTGTATCAACATATGTTCGTGAAGACACAAAAGTTAATAGCTCAATCAGGTAGAGCTTTTGTGATTTTCAAATGAAGAGTAAGGTACATTTTTATTTCTACTGCATTACATTCATGTGCATAAACAAAATCAGAAGATTACATTACTAGATTGCACTTATACAGATGCATATAATATAGGAAAGATTGCACAATCCTTTCAAAAATGTACTTTATTGATAATGTAAATGTATGTTGTTCCACACAAGCCATGGAACTGACTATTTGAATGCATATAATTGAAAAACTATACATTTATAGATACAAAAGAGAAAAATGCACATAAAGAGAAAGGGGACCCGTCATTGCCTCAATGACGAATCCCGGTTGCTTTGTTCTCCATCATCTTCAGTCTTCCTGCTTGTCTAAGCCTCCAAGTTGATGTCTTCCTTGTTGCTCCTAGGTTTCCTATATTTGAGTGAGAAGAGTGTTGTTAGAGCAATGAAGGATCACCAGTCAAAATATGTGCATACATCTATAAACATATAATTTGATCATCATGTGCATTAAAATAACTTGCATACCACAGATGTCCAAGAAAACAAGAAATTTATCAACATAGCCATGATTCTGATAAAATTGATCATCAACGATTCCAAGATAGTTTTCATTAATAGTCTGGTTAAAAGTAAGCAGCCCCAAGCATCATAATAGTCACAAGAATTGAACATAAGGGCCAATCATGTAGATTAAAATCTTACACAATAGTCATCACTTGCAAAGACAGAGACAACATGTTTCCACATAACAAATTAAATCAAATGCATGAAAGGTATAATGATGAAATCCATAATAGTGAATGTTGCTTATAAAGATAGATTGAAGGACAACATTTTGTATCAAGGAGAACAAGGTAACCTAAAACTCTATTGTACCTGAGTATGACAGTACCTGAGCTTCTAGTGTTTCTAGATGGAACCTATAACGGAAAAGTGTAGTCTCCATCTGAAGGAACCATCTTTGGAGCCCTTCCCTGAAATAAAGGTTGAAAACATTAGAAGAAAATAAATATCATAATTCTATAGTAACAATTTGTATCAAGACAAATGTCAGAAAGTATAATTAAAAAGACAAATCCTTACAATTGCACCTCAAATTGGACCAAACAGCAACATCAAATGTGCCCTGATAAATCTTACAGATTTAAACAACTTGAAAAGACCACTTTGGAGACAGAAAAGCAATAAATAAGCATGAAAATCGACACAATAGTTGAACATTGAAGATGGATTACGAGTTATAATGTATCTACTCCATTATATTGCTCAAAATATAAACATACATAGCATGAGTTCTTTTGATAGAATAAGTGGATGAGATAGTCTAGTATCTATTCTAATGGATTGAAATGATGATGATATGATGATCAAAATCAGACCTTGGTTTCCCTATTTGTACGGGAAGCAACAAGCTTCAGGTTCATTCACAAAAGTTGCATCGTTTCTTAACTAAATCATAATTAACATATAATAGAAACTTAAAAAAGATAGGTCCATTCCAATTGTTTTCAAACATTAAATAATGCTTGCGTTTGTTGATAGGTAGAAGATTTTGATGAAACAGATACTAATACCCAAGATCCAACTGGGTTATTGAGATTTGGACGGGATCCAAACCATCCTTTAAATCATACCAGGGTGAAAAGAGCAAGATTAAAGAGAACACCCGGAAGTGTTTCACACCGGCTCAAGGCACAATCCAACCTGGTTATGACACTAATAGCAATCCAAATTTTCCTGAACTGTCCATACCCAAACGTTGCATCACAATCTATTCTTCATGCACTTAAAAATGCCACATGTTAACCCCTTCTAAATAAAACTCAAAATACCATGAAACAATGAGTCCCCTATATTAGTAAGTAAGTAGGCAGTCTATAGGGCATAGTTTGATTTTATACAAGGATGCTCATGAAAGGAATCTTCAAGTGACAGTGAGTGAGTTGTTTGAGATTGCAGCTGATGGTGCAATATCCAGTCTTAAAGGCAGTTAGCAAAGTAGTAAATATGCAAGAAAATTAAATTGTACACAACAAACAATTCACAATGTTATCTTGCATAATGCCTTAAGTTTGAAGACAAAAATCTCATTGTATCTTGATGAAAGTAGTGACCTTAATGGTCAATCACTGGCAACCATGATTTTAAAACAATGGATTGTGCTTATGGAGGCAACATTTTAATCAAGGCAGTGAGTGGTGGTTTGGAACAATGGCAGGTATGAAGGACTTGCTTTATATGCATACTATGTAGTCTAGCTTAAGACAACGTTCTTAGAAGAGATTGAAGGTGGATTAGGGAACTCAAGGGTTACCATGATAAAGATTAAAGAAAAGACTGAGATCTATTTAAAATCCACTATCATGAAGATATTAACGATGTCAAATGCAAAACCCTAGCAGCTAGAGTAATGAACACAATGTGAAAGAGGACAGTGTGCTAGGGAAGATTTAGGAGATCTTTATATGCATACTATGCATTCTAGCTTAAGACAAAATTCTTAGAAGAGATTGAAGGTGGATTAGGGAGCTCAAGGGTTACCATGATAAAGATTAAAGCAAAGACTGAGATCTATTTAAAAGCCACTATCATGAAGATATTAAAGATGTCAAATGCAAAACCCTAGCAGCTAGAGTAATGAACACAGTGTGAAAGAGGACAGTGTGCTAGGGAAGATTTAGGAGATCTCCACATTATCTAGTCACAGGAAAATACATCATTTATTTATTTTTTAAATTAAAAGAAATTATTCTAAACACATTGATACGTCAAAAGCATTTGATTTATTTTTTTAAATTAAAAGAATTCATTCTAAAACCTATATAGGATACATTGATACTTCAAAATCATCTGAAGGAATTTGAAATTATGCAAACATATGTCAATTAAATACCTAGATTACAAACAATAGCGTGAAAATTGTAACCCTTGTTTATCAGAGCTGGAATTGATAAACAATAATGAATCCTATGCCTCCTATCACGACATCTCCTTACCATTCTCTGTCATTCTTTACTAAAACACTTCTCCATTTTGGTGAGCTACGCCTGAAAATAAGGTTTTAACAAAGGTTTTATTGTATGTTTATTAAAATGAAAACTCCATTTTGATGGGCTATGCTTGAAAATAAGATTTTGATAAAAAATTTAGAGTATGTTTATTAGAGTTTTAGAGTATTTTGGCGGGCTATATTCTTGATTCAAATGGATTGTGATTCACATGATTTTTTGCCACAATTATCATACTACCGTCGTCTCTTATTATACCCTCTGTGGTATGGCATTGTTTTTCCCTTCCCTTCTATTTTTTATTGCACTACCACCTTTCTCAATTATTCTTACTGCAGGGTTGCGGTGTATACCGCTCTACCGCATATGTTGCTCACCTTCCCCGTGGTATAGCGGTGTATGCTTTTGATCATTACCTGAAGAGTGTCGATGAGATAATCTTCTTTGTCTTACCAATATCTTAGTGTCTCATCGATATTAGATCTTATGCTACTCTGATGTTGGTTGTCGGTGTCGATGAGACAAGTTAATATCTCTTGCCGATATGCCACTATCTCATCGATATTTTCCTTAGGCGTTATTTCTTTATATATCGGTGTAACTCTGCCATGTCAAGGAGACTCATGATTATCACTACAGTATGGCGGTGTTTTTCCCTTCCCTTCTACTATTTACCGCACTACTATCTTGCTCAAGGCTTCTTACTGTGGGGTTGCAGTGTATACCGCTCTACCACATATGTTTCTCACCTTCCCTACGAAATAGCAGTGTATGCTTGTGATCATTACCTGAATAGTGTCGATGAGACAATCTTCTTTGTCTTATCGATATCTCAATGTCCCATCGATGTTAGATCTTATGTTCCTCTAATGTTGGGTGCTGATGTTGATGAGACAAGTTAATATCTCTTGCCGATATGCCACTATCTCATCGATATTTTCCTTTGGTGATATTTCTTTATATATCGGTGTAGCTCTACCATGTCGGGAAGACTCATTATTATCCCTATAGTATGGCAGTGTTTTTCCCTTCTCTTCATCTGTTTACTGCACTATCGCCTTGCTCAAGGCTTCTTGTTGTAGTGTATATCGCTCTATCACATATATTGCTCACCCTCCTAGCGGTCTAGCGGTGTATGATTTTGATCATTACTTGAAGAGTGTCAATGAGAAAATCTTATTTGTCTTACTGATATCTCAATGTCTCATCGACATTACTTCGTTATATCCAAGAGTTGTGTTTCACCGAGCATTTGTAGATATACCTTGTTGATGTGACGTAAGTGATTCTCTCCTCGATATACCCATATCTTGTTGAAAATTCACTATTTTACATCGTCGATAAGATATATAAATAAGTCTCTTCGACATAGGGGTGTCTAAACCGACACTAAACCCGAAACTAAACTCGAAACTCAAGTCATGAGGCTAAATGTGGTGCTGAACTTAGAGCTAAACTCGAAGCCAAAGGCGGCGCTAACAACGGCGCCACACTTGAAGCCAATATCGACACTAAAGGCGTTGATAATTCTGGCCTAAATTAGCGTCGACTAGTCTTGATCGATGCAAATAAATGCCAAAAATAGCACCATCCCAATAAAAAGCATGGACGATTTCAAAAAATTGGCAAAAAATACATTAAAACATTGGGTGAAAGCAAAAAATGGAGCAAATCACAGGGATTTATTGTAGTGCATCACCATCAAACCAAATGCAATACAAAAAGTCAACCATACTAGAGGTTAAACATCCACAAACACATGCTTATCAAAGCAACACTAGAGGTTGACATCGGTGAGACTACTAATGACAACATAATGCAACTAATTAAATCATCTCCATAGGTTGACATCAATGCAACAATAAAGATATGTTGACATCAATGACAACACAAACTTCCAAAAATCTCCCCCTTTGTCATTAATGGCAACACGTGATACAAAAAAAATCATCAACAACAAAAATAATAGCTTTGGTCACCAACACATACATTGCACATTAGTGCACACTGCTCCCCCTTACACAAGAATTTATTCTTTCCAGCACTTTCTCTTTTCTCCCCCTTAAATCTCCCCCCTTTGATGTCAATGGCAAAGAGCAACACATATCTCTTCTTAGCTTCCCCTTCTACAATGAAGGGGGATATAGTGCATTGCAAGAATTAAATTTCTAGGTGTACCTGATGTAGTTTTCAATATCAACTCTTAATAAATTATGCTCACTTTTGATTAGAAGAGGAGATTAATAATTATTGTTTCTTTTTAAAGATATCCCATTTGGCAGTTAACACTAACACATTAAATTAAGAACATTTAGTTAGTGTTAGGTGAAGTATATATACATCCCTTCAACATTTAATTCATCACAAGCCAATACATTTAATTCACTATCGGTAAATTTAGCACTTTCAAAAGACTTGTTGATACTTGTCTCTATTCTAGAGACTTTATGTACGAATTTGGGTGTGTCGGAACTTCGACCCATAATAGAACTTGTTGGTTTTTTTTTAATTGATTCTTATAATCTTCTAAGGAATAGTCATATCTGATGATCAAGGATAATAAGAGGTTGGCCAATGAACAAGGATCTAAAATCCTTCTACACTTCAGGCTCTATAGACCTAGGTCGGTTTCCCTATTAACAACATCACCAAGTGATAAACCATTTTAACATGATATTGTTTCAGCAAATTAATTATCATGTGTTCACTGTTATGACAATGATTTTTATAATAATACATAGAAAATAGCTAAATTCCTTGTATATCTTTAGCTCCAAGCATGAGAACAACAAGATAATTAATAGTAACTTATTTAATTCTTAAGATTTTTCATTGTAAAATGTATTATGAACCATGAATGGACATAATTTCTCAACATTGGTGCCTATCCTTAGCTACAAAGTCAAATAGACATATAATTCCTCTCATCACAACAATTTAAACATATTTTAGTGGAAAATTTCTTATTATTGACTTGCAATAAAACATCTTATGAATAGCATTCAAATGAAACTCTACTCAAGAATCCCTATGCAACACAACACCTCCTATATCTTATAAAGAGTATTTGCACTATTTCTTAAACAAAAAACAATTCATAAAATACTTGACACATGATTTTGTAAAAATGAACTCAATAATCCTTGATCATTTTATTCATAAGAGTTAATTACATTACAATTTTGAGACAATTTTCTTTGAATAGCAATATACTTTTCATATGTTTCAACTGAAAATGTACATTGGTGCTTCAGAAAATAGCACTTTATAGATTATTTTTCTTTGACACAAAAAACTCAAGAATAAAGTTGAAGAAAAAAGCTACTCCAAGATTGTTGATGAAGATTTTCAACCTAGTATATGCCTTGTCATTGTTGGCAATAGGATTTCATTTAATTGCAATCCTAAACATATTTCATGTATCTCCTAAGTCCTTGGAAAGTGTTCCCCAACACTAGGATTAGAAAGAGATTAAATTTGAATGAAATGAACATGTAAATTGATATTTGTAATTATTCCTAAATAGTAGAAACATGTGGGGACATCCAAGAAGGGTTCCTAAATAATAGGAGCACATGGGGTGCCCACATGGAAGGTGGAACCCATCTTGTTTCAGTTAACTGTTTGGAGGATTGATATTACTTCAGTAATGCATGTCTAATTCCTACAAAATAGGGATTGATATTTACAAGAGTGGAGTGGCACTATCAGTTCAATATCAGTTCAGTATCAGTTCAGTTTAGTCTAGTTATGGTTCAGTTATCTTCAGTTGCATGTAGTTATTTTGAGTTGCATGCTAGTTGACTTGAGTTGCATGTAGTTATTTTGAGTTACATGCTAGTTGACTTGGGTTGCATGTTAGTTGACTTGAGTTGCATGACTAATGACTTTAGTTGCATGACAGATAATAGGTGGATACTTTCAGTTAAGTGGGGATGATCAATCATGCATAATGTTTGCATGAATTGGTGGAGAGATATGTTTCAGTTAACTAAGATTGACTTGGACCCACCTTGGGCACCCAAGTTGGCATCTTTTTGTTAACACCTTTTGCATGAAAATATATTTACAAGGTTCAGTTAAGTGGGCCCATTCTTGGGCGCCAACTTTGAAGTGAAGCTTCAAAGATATCTTCTTATCCAGAGTTCAATTAAGTGTTCAGTTTGGGATGCCTAAATTGAGGAGACTTTGGTTTTGGCTTCAAGTTACATTGTGAAACTATACTTGCACAATTTGGGCGTAGATATTTGTGAGGAGAGTTTATCTCTTGTATTGAAAACTTTTATGTGAGTTTACATGCTCATAATTGTCTATAAATTGCAGCAAGTGTATGAGAGTTCTATGTGAGTTCAATGAGAGTCAAAGAGAGTTTATTGCAGGTTGTGAAGAAGGATTGTTGAAGGCAAGGAAGTATATCAATCAAGGATTAATACAGTATTATTGTAATCTTGTTCTAAGGTTAAATAATACAAGCACTATTGATTTTAGTGGAGTTTTTTTCTGAAAGGGTTTCTCTATGTATATGATGTGTTACTTCTATCTTCTTGTCTCATTCTTCTACAATCTTTTGACTCTTTCTACAATTGGTAAAATTGATCTAAACAAGATTAATCATACACAAAGAATTGAACCATAGAACACTTAATTAGATCTACAATCTCATAGTTTTACAAGTTTTAAGCTACAAATTTACCTTCATTTTCAACAGTCATCAATTTGACTAGGATCTTGTCATTGAAAGTTGATGACCCATTGAAATCCAACTAATGCCTATTCATAATCATTATATTTTTCCATCTAAGATACAAAAGTTGTAGGCCATTAAAATGTTGATACTTTTTCAATTATTTCTAAGTGGGCATTGTATCTTGCATCCAAAACAATTTTTGCATATTTACCAAAATTGTCCAAGTTTGATTTAATTTTAAACAATTCATCTAAAATATTATTCAATAGTAGTGAGTTTGGTTCTCCACTAGCATGAATGAATGAGGAAAGAGAAGGAATAAATATGCCAAAATCACTCTTCCATTGGTTGAGTGGCTTGATATTTCCATTGTTGTGCAAAATGCTTGGTGTGATCTTCTCTTCAATATTTTTCAAATTCTTTAACTTTCCCCTCAGCTGTTCTTCCAATTTTTCTGATATGAAACAACTTCTCCTAATGAGCCAATCATTTGGTATGTGCCCACAAGACCTTCTATAATGTTGGGGTTGAACTTGGAACCCTTTTAATATTGTTGCATTAAGGTAGTTCTTGGAATCCATTTGCATAAAATATCCCTCAAGCTATATTGGCACTGCAAATATTGTACAAATGCATTCCTTAAGCTCTTGTATTCATTTCAAGTATCCTCAAGTCTTTTGACTATTTTTATACCCTATATCCAATTAAGTTATCCACCGAATCAATTACTCTTTTGTTCTTATCTTCTTTTTCTTCTTTCAATTTCTCCTCCAACTCTTTAAGTTTCAAGGACAAAGCATCATTTTCTTGCATTTGTACATCTAGAGAGCTTGATGGGGTAGTGACAATTGGAACAAAAGCACTCTGTGGTGAGGGTAGCCTTGACTGCACTTTATTATATTTCATCATCAGCCTCAAATGATCTACTTACAATTTTCATAATTAGCTTGAAGCTTTTTGGTAACAAATTAATTAAATAAAGCAATATTTATAGCTAAAGAAGTTGCTTGGGGAGCTAAAGTATTTGACAATCTCTTAACAATTAAGTTCCCTATCAACTCTCCAATATTTCCTACTACTTGTGGTTTATTGGTTGAAGAGGACATAACCCAAACAATCAATTCATCATATTTGATATTAAAACCAAACCCAAATATGTCTGCTCAACTTGTTCATTTATGGTAAAGGCTTCTTCATCTTGTATTCTTATTGTCTAGGGAAATAATATATGATATGTCTCAATCAAGCAATAGGATAAAACCAACTTCCTGCACCATTCTCCTTACCTCTTCATGGGTTACATTGTTGAATTTTAAGCCAACTTCCTTCAAGATCTCCTTAGTGACCCCCCTCATTTGCGATGGATTGGCCTCTCTTTTGTCCTTGTTTAGTTTCTCATGAAACTCTTCTCTTTTTAGCCTTAAAAAATCTTTGAAATCTTTTGACCTGACAAATTCATCATCGGAAATTAATTGTGTACAAGTTAAGGCTCTAACATCATTAGTATCGTCTCCACCACTTCTTAGGCTAACTACTAGCCTATCTTGAGGAATGACAAGGATTTTCAGCCTTCAATGAGAAGGCATAATCTAGTTCACTTCTTCCTCCCCAATCACATTCTCTACAATCTCTTTAGTTTCTTCCACCTCTCCTACATCTATGGAATATGAAACTAGGGGTAGTTGCATGACCCTCTTCTTCTTCTTTTGCTTCTTTGTAAGAGATACACTTGATTGTGTGTGTGTCTCCTGTGCTTATTGTACTTCCATAAGTGTTTTGCCTCTTCTCTCATGTTGATATATTTCAACCATTTTTTGTGGATCTTATTCATGTTGGGGTCTTTCTTCCATTTTATTTTGTGACACCATTGATGGCTTGTATACAAAGGATTCTAAATTATCCATCATGATATTGATCCTATCAATATGATATTTGAATTCATGAAAGGATCCTTGATAATTAGGGTCTAGTATTTTCCTTTCTCTCTCTCCCTTCCAAATAACAACCCATTTTGTCCTTTTTGTCTTCACCTCATGATCAATTAGGTAGTTCCTAATCACATCTTCTTCAAGAAGTGCCTTGTGATAAAAAATTATCTCCTTGCAACAAGTCTAATCTGGTTGATGAATCCTTTTGGGTCATAATCTCTTTTCAGTTCCAAGCCCATCCTATATGATTGTAGAATTGTATATAAGAGCACCAATCCTTCCTTACTTGTGAGAAAAAAATCTGAAAAATACTAAATACATTAGGATGAAAGATCCCTTCTTATGACTCCTCAAATGAGTCTTATTTGATTCATTTTTATACCAAATTATTTCCATGTAAGCTAACCTCTTTAATACATATCTAGGAAAGATATGTGGCCTAACTAGAGAGCCATATATTTTTATGAAAATGGTATTCAAATGGAGATACCAATATCTCCAGTTAGGTTGGATGTCCAAATGAGGTGCCTTATCTTTTTCTCTTAAAAAAATCATTCTCTTTTGGTATCTTGTCCATTTTTTCACCTATATATCTTAGTATGTCTTAAAAAATACTGTTATAATACCACATAATTGGAATTCTGGTAGTGCATGTCCCAAAAAAAGGTCTAAAATTGTACTAGAAGTGGGAAATTCTTGTCATCATGCGTCCTAAGTTGTAAAGCTTTATCCCAAACATTTTTTCCTACATAAAAAAATATATGACACAATACAAAGTACCATTTGAAAAGCACTAAATTGATGTTACCTTTTATTTCCACCAATAGTTTGTGCATTTCCTCTGCAAATGAATGAGAAAAAATCAAATCTCTATTAAGGTCCATATTTTGAATATCAACAACCATCATCATTAGGGGAATTGGAATCTAATTCTTAACATCCCTTCCTAAAACTTGACACAAGGCATGATAGGTTTTTATGAAATAATTTTCAAAAATTCTCTCGTTGAAGGGCTCCAATTTTGTAGGTATGAACCTTATAGGTTGTTTGTCTACACCTCTTATTATGTGCTTTGCCAACCAATTCACCCTATAACTTCCTTTGTCATTCTGGTATTTATTTGTCAAGACATTGAAGTTGATAACCTTATTTGCTACTAAATTTAGGTTAAAATCCTCTACAATGTAGTCCTTGTCAATTTTAACCAACTCACAACCATCCACAACTGTTATAACCCTAACATTGTCATCATACTTTTTTGCCAACATTATGATGAAATCTACATTGATGAAAACATTTGGGACTAATAATTTTCCCAATTCAAAATCCCAAACATGTGAAATGGGCCTCTTTGAAATCCTTCTATTATACTAGTGTTCAAACAATGATCATCCATTTATTGGAATTATTTCATTTGTGTAATCCTTGCATCGATCTCTCAAGTGGTTTGATAAGAATATCACTGCTTATGCATGTTTATCCTTTCTAGAAGACCTAAGGTATTGGACTACAAGGTCTTTTTCCAACGATATTTTTTCCTTTGTGGGTTGACAACTAGTTTGACTCATCTTAGGATTTTTTAGCGCAAACTAGGATTTTAAAATTCAATGCTAGTTTAAAAAATGATGGCAATTATATGGGATTTTATGTAGTCAATGCAGAAGGAACAACATTAACAATAGAGATGTGCAAAAATTGGTAAATAATTTTAGTAAATTAGGGTGAAATTAAGGACTTACTTGAGTTCTTCTTGAAAACCATAATTTGTTTCTAAAATGGCTAGAGAGCACAAAAATCAACAAAATTTTCACACCAGACAACTTTCTAGATTCTTGCGATTTCAAATGAATGCTTATGGTGGTAATTTTTTAGAATTGGTTAGATATAAGTCAATTCTCACCATTAATGCTCATCCATGTGAATGAAGTGTTCACAACTAATTATTTTACAATTTTGAATTTTAATTGTCAATCTTTGAATGGTATGGGCGAGACCAACAATGATTGCAACCTTTTATTTTATTCAAGAAAGCATTCTAATAAAGTCGTGACATGTGAAATTGGACCAATGGTAATAAAACACATCATTTAAATTGAGCCTTCAAACAAAAAATAATAATTGGTTCCATATAATATTTGATAGAACATGTGTCATCATATCGCACGATCACATCTTTGTCTAAGTGCTTCTTTTATGAATCCGCAATATGAAGAGGGTTTCTGATATGATTCTCCATGAAGCTAATTGAAAACTTAATCACTCTAAAGACACTCAAAAATATTTCAGGTCCACCACATGTCAGGGACATGTGTCGCAATTCCACATCATTGTATGCTTAGGACTTCACCTTTAATGAGAACCTACAAAAAACCATTAGTGTGCAACACCAATAAGAAGGCGCCAACAAAGGATGAATCAACCTAAACAAGAAGTAAAATAACATCGACCATGACACATGTTGTAAAACCACACCATGTCACAAGTTTGAGATTTTTAGATAATAAGAACATGTGATGAATTGAGAGTATGTGATGCAATAAGAATGTGGCATTTGATGCCAACAAGGATTTAAGTGGGGACCACCAGTCGAGCATATAAAAAAGGAAACTTAAGTGACCTTACTCAAAAAAATTATGAGGGGCCACTAGGAAAAAGGGAGCCAGTTGGACAGCGAACATGAAGGTTTTCAAAATAACTTAAGTGATCAGGAACAAGCCTAGCAAGTCACTTCCCATGTTGACACTTGTCTTTGTTCTGAAGTCTTTATGAATGAATTTGGTTGTGTCAGAATTTTGGCCCAAAAAGTAAATCTATTTAAAGTTATAAATTTTCCAAGTAATTTAATCATTATCATTTAACATTTGATATTTTCACCACCCAAATTATAGTTTTTCAAAAACTTATCAATACATTCAACATATAATTAATTTTATAGTTTTGAATATTTATATAATTTTTCACTAAACTTATTTTATTTGTTTGAATACAAGTTTAATTCGCCAAAGAAATTATTTTATTTGTTTGCATACAAGTTTAATTCGCTAATAATTTTTTTTAATACTAGCATAATTCACCAACAATATTATATTGTTTTTTTGAATACAAGTATAATTCGCCAAGATTTTCTACAAATTTTTAGTGATTTACAAAAATTCGCCAATAAAATTAATAATCTTTTTCAAAAAAAAATCACCAATAGAATTAATATTTTTTTCGAAAGTAATGCAAGATTTGCTAGGATTTTATAACTTGTTCCAAGGGGAGTTTCTTAAAGTTACCCCTGAAGAAAAATCACCTTGGTCAACCTTTCAAAGTTTGTGTGGAATCATTTCATTAGTTCACCATGTTGTAGTTCCACATCATATTTGTACTCAACTAATGAGATTTAAAACATTGAGTTTTCCCTTGTTTGACTAATGTAGGTACATAACATGAATTAAATTAAGTCCTCAAATACAACCATTCCTTTAGGTAATTTTATCCCATGTTATAAATCAATGATTTGGTAAAAAAATTCAAGATTAGATTGTAGGGATTTTAATGGGTTAAACAAAGTTTCTTATTTTATTTTATCATTTCATCTTGTAGATAAAGTGAAATAGAAATGTCATCTAATTAATTAGACATCATTTTTTCTTTATTACATTTAAGCTAAACTTAGGAGATGTTTTTTTATTCTTAGGTCATGAGTTTTTTTGTCTCAAAGAATAGGACGAGAACATTTGTCATGATCTAATATAATCCTCACATAGAGTTTTATTTAAGGTTAATTTTTTATTTTTCCTTCTCATAAGGGTTCATTATTGTACATTGTAATAAATTCATAACCTTTTTTGGATCAATACAATTCTCAAGGTTTCATAATAAATCAATTGTTTTTTTCTCTTCATGTGATAGGTTTTTTGGTTGTAGGTGATTTTTAGGATCTATGGGGTTTAACAATCAACTCCAACACAACATAAGAGCATCATATCTGTGAATTTATACTATTTTTTGAGAGATTCGACCTTGAGGAAAAATTAGTGCAACTTAGAGCAAAATAGACCTCATGGTTGCGTCTAGAAAGTCCAAAACTCATACAAATGCATGTTGAACACTCAAACCTGAGCAAGGAAAATCAAGGAATTTTTTTGGGACTAAAAAATATGCTATAAATATTCAAACAAATATAGGAATTTGTACAACTGGTACATGCCATATGTCAATGTCACCATTTCTATATAGGTTCTATGCAAAAAAATAACACTAATGCAAATTCTCGATGGTCAAACAAATAGTGACAAATTTTAAAATAATCAATAAAGTTATTATTTTTGTGTTGTATATTTAATCATTTCCATACAATCTGTTCCATAAGCATGCTAAGTATTGTGTCATTATTTTTTGGTTTGGGGTTATTTTTCTAGCCATCATCCAAAAAAATTGTCACCACCAAGATTTGGGGTTTTAGCCTCAATCACCTAATCATTTGAGGTCCAAACCTTAAGCACTTGTTATTTTTATAAAACTATAGCATCACTTCCACCTTCGTGATGTTGTTGGTTTCCACCATAATCACTTAGTTGTATATCACAAATCCATTGGAGCATTGTCGGTTATCAACAATATCCTTGTCACTACACCTCCCAACCTACTTGCCACCAAAAACCCATCATGTTGTTGCCTAGCAAGTGGTACTGCCCTCTTGCCACTTGTTCACAATCAAAGGACCACCAGACCCCCTGTAGTAATGCCTAAAGAGGGGTTTTTATTTTTGTCATAACTTGGTCAAATAGAGTCAATATTTTTCAAAAACAAGATATTGTTGGAAAGTTAGTTTCGTGTACTTTCCATTGTTGTAGATCTCATTATTAGATTTTGTTGTTGGTATAGTTTATGACCTATTGAAGTCAAATCATCATTTTATGCTTCCAAACTCATAAATTTTTGCTTGTATATCTAATATTTTT
This sequence comes from Sequoiadendron giganteum, assembly GCA_007115665.2. Classification (NCBI taxonomy): domain Eukaryota; kingdom Viridiplantae; phylum Streptophyta; class Pinopsida; order Cupressales; family Cupressaceae; genus Sequoiadendron; species Sequoiadendron giganteum. The sequence continues at coordinate 189,869,935 of CM021109.1, forward strand.
AATTATTGAAATGTTGGAAAGGTATTCTAGAGCTCTTCAAATCTATATATGCAATTTTCCATAATCTACCATGGTATTTTTTATTTTGTTTACTATTTCATATTTTGATCAATTACTTTGACATTTTGGCACCTAAGAATTTTCTATTTGCATGAAATAAATTAATTTGAGCTACTTTATATGGATTGAGATTGTTGATCTCTAATTTTATCATTTGAGATGGCATTGATCTTTTTGTTCATCCTTCTATGGTAATCTTGAAAAAAGGATAATTATGAGTCTTGAAAAAATGACATCCTGACACATCTCAGGTGGCTTAATATTTTTCCTTATCTTTATGGAGTTATATTTGAACTAGACACACTGGGGAGTAAATCAACATGGGGTAATATCATCGATCATGTTGTAAGATTGTTTTTTTCTAGTGTTGATCGTAACACTATATGTGTTGTATTGGGCATTGCTTGTCCACACACACTTTGGAATAGACTTTGAGAGATCTATGGGGACCCTCATATCTCTCCATTTGTAAATGATTTTGTTGTAGATTGTCTCATACCCCTTGATGATGTAGATAATATACTCTTTGATGATACTTTAGAGGAGCTTGAGTATATCACAAGTCTTGCATGTTTCAATGATTCAAAGACTTGTTTCCTTGCTCCCACTCCTATCGAGATCACATCTCCATCTTCTATTGTTCTTGAAAATATTAGTATCGTTACATCTCTAGCCCTTATTGATTTAGTGTAGCATAATATTCATCTTCTTCTAGACACAACTACTTGGGATTCATATCTATTAGACATATTAGCATCCTTGTTTGTGGAGTCTCATATTGAAGATTTGGAGGATTCTTTTGAAGACATTCATCTCCTCTTTCATGACAACCACATCATCGTTGTTAGCCCATCATCATTATCTTTATAACTTGTTATACATTAGTCTTCATAGGATTATGGATTGACATCCCTTGATTCCATCACGTGAATATTTGAGCAATTTTCAAAGACATACATTTGGATTTAGATTCCTTACTCATCCAACTTATGAGAATGGCTTCTCCAATCATTAGTGGATTTTTTTCTTCCTAAGGGGAGATATATTGTTTGCAAGTAGTGGATCATATTTTATCTTTAAACTATCATCATCGGCACAAGATATACTTATTTATGGGGGGATTCATATTATCATCTTCTCTCTCCTATTGGGGGATACTCATTGTACTTATGTAAAAAAATTAGTCCTTGGAAGGCTATATCGAGTCCTTCTTCTTTCCTTCTTTCACTAGTACACATTTACCTCAATTTCTCTCTTTTGGAGAGGAGTTTGTTCCCATGAGGTTTTCTCATTTTTTATAGTTATGGGAGATTTATTTGTGTGTGTATGGGTACCTCATTAGAACTTGTAGCTGAGACCCATCCATGTGCATTCATCGTTATAGCTTCCACCTAAGTTGCACTTAAGGAGGTATTAAAGTAAAATAGAAAAAAACACTTAATTAATTAATTAGGTCTCCTTTTTACTTTATTAAATGTAAGTTAAAATTAGGATATATGTTTTTTATTCTTAGATCATGATTTTTTGTCTCAAAGCATAGGGTGACGACATTTTTCTTGATATAATTTAATATTCATCTAAGGTTTCATTTATGGTTGATTTTTTTTATTTTCCTTATCACAAGGATTCATATTATTATACTATTACCTAATTTTTGCTTACAACTCAATCAAGTAGAGCTGAAACGCACTTTGCAGCTAAGGAAAAGGTACATACAAATTTTTGCTAAAGTTTTTCATTGCACAGAAGATTTTTTCAAATGAAGTTTAGTTTTACTATGCAAATGTTCTTTATGATAGAAAAATTACACAAAATTGCATAGTATTGTTGCCTTTATTCATTTTAAAATGAAACATAATGTCCCACACAAGTTGTGGGAGTAATTGATCATACATGACTAAATGAAACAAGGAGTAAACTATACAATTGAAGAAGTAGGAACATGAAAGGAAGTTTGATTCGTCATTGCCTAAATGAAAAATCATGAAGTTGACAGTTGTGTCTTCAGCTTCAGTTCCAGCTACATAATTGGTTGCTTCAGAGACACCTACAAAAATAGATTGTGTTAGAGCTCGGAATCAAATTTATCCTCATATGCATATGTCAACAAATATATAATTTACTCCTATGAAAAATTTGATCAAATATGCAGATTTCACAAACATTCGGGAGCATTAAGGAGCATTCAAGAGTAGAAGAATTAATACATCATTGGAAGATTTCAGCTTCATTGTTTTGCTAACTTGTTTGTTCATTGTGCAAGTATAGGTGCAACATTCATTTGATTTGACATTTCAGCATGTGGTGGAAAATGGGCTCCCACAAGGGTTGAGCCCAGCATGCTCCCCTCTCGATGTTTGAGATGAATATCAGTTTTAAATCAAAATCGGGTAGTAAATACAGGTTTGAGAGCATGGAGATTGAATATTGCATTGGATGCTATTCCTGTTCAAGACTTATTCAGTGGTCAATCATTCATTATATGCAAGTAGTTATTCAGACATGATCGCCTGTTTATGGAGTCAAGAAGAACACAATATATGATGACAATTTAGATTAAATGGTGTGTTAAGTATTGCTCAAAAGGGGTAGTTCACTATCAATTGTGACTATGCAAAGAATAGTGTATCATGATAACTCAATCATGTGAAATATGGAGGACAGTGAGCCATTAATGAAGGTATTCAAATCACTAAAGGAACATAGAGGTTGAAATCTTAAGAAAGGCTTCTTGCATAAACATAGTTATTCAACTCTCAAATGTTAAATCCATTATTGAACATGAAACATGAAAATGGACATGCTATCATTAAATGACTGGAGCAACACATATATGCATGACGAATAGTAATACTAAATGAGGGCAGTGTCATGAATGTCATCTGCAATATTCACTTACATAGATACATCCAATGTCATTAAGCAATCACCATAGTCATACATTGGTCACATAGGACAGTGAGAGCAGCATGAAAGATGGCTTTTTTTCTATTAAGCTTCCATAAATGTTTTGAATGGCAATGCTAAAAGTGACTAGATTTCAAAAAAAGGAACAGTAATGGAATTACAATCCAATGTTGGTTATAATCAAGGACCAAAGATCACAGTCAAGTGAAGGTCAAATAGGACCTTTCTCAGAAAAGGATAATGGTTAACAATAGTAATAAATGAGAGGATAGAAACAAAGATAGCTACCCAAAGAAGGTCATAAGATACATTAAATGATACAATTTTCATATCCATTTGAGGTGGCATACCTTAAGAAAGACAACTATTATTATCAAAGGAGAACAGTCAACAATGATACATTACAATAACAAGACTAGCATGAAGGGAAGTAGTGAAAAAGGCCAATGGAAAATTAATAATCTCCTCATAAGGGCAGATAACAATAAGGAAAGGGGTAGTAGTTATGTGTAAGAGGAATCAATTACAGTGATCTAATTTGTTAATGAAGTTTTGCTAGCTATGAAAAGACAGAGCAAGTAAATAACACCCTATGAAGGCTCATAGTTAGGAGTAATAAATGAACTAATTAAGAGGTCAAGTAAGTGCATTAAGGCATAGGTACAATCATCAACACTCATAGAAAGAATTCTTTACACCTTTGAAGTTCATTGTGGGTGAGTCCCATTACCTGTTGAGTCACAAATGTGTCAGGTTCATCTATAAAGGCAGTGAATCATTGGAATCTACAACAAATTCTATTTGTATCAAACAAAGTGCACAGTGTAATTTTGATCTACTAACCTTTATCTTTTAGCATGGTCATGAAGATTATTTAATTGGTATAACTATTCAAATGTTGAAGATAATAATCAACATTCAAAACCCTATCCAAGAAGCCCTTAAAGAAACAACTCGCAGGCATGAAAAAAAGACCATGTGAGTGAATGCACAATGAAGCCATGGCCAAGGTAGAGGATTCAAATGGTCAAACCTCGTAATACATGTGACGAAAAGAGCCTCAAATATCTGCAAAGAGATGCAGCTCGAAGGGTTTTAGAAAATTGGAAAATGAAGATTCAGAGCCACAGTCTGCAAGAAGATTTTCTCTTCTCAAAAACCCTCAACACTTGCACAAAAAAGACAAAGAAATCCATGCACATATGAAGAAACCCATATAAAAATGAGAATTCATGGGATTGTGTCATTAAAAAACCACAAAAAATCAATCAAGATCACAAGTTAACCCATCTAGAATCTGAGCAAAGCAAAGTTTATGGAGAAAAGTCTATGCATAAAAACCTGATAAATAGAAACTCACCTATAAATGCAGTAATATAAAAGGTTTGAAGTGCAAAACAAGATGTCGACCTCGACACAAAATATCTTGACCAAATTCTCCAGAAAGCTTTACTTCAAACCCTAGCATGGTAGCGAACAATCTTGAAGAGGTTGCTACTGATTGTACCATCTTCTCAACCGAATATGAGAATTATGGAAATACAGAGAAGGTTGGTTCATTGGATAAGGCACCACATGAAGAGGAAGATTTAATTTCTTTGTTTGATCAACTGCCTAATTTTGATGACAGTAACGAAGAGAACATACTAATGCTCATCTGACCATGAACTGATTTGGAGTAGGAAGAAGACATTATGGAACATTATGTATTGTGGGTTTATAAAGAGGAGGATGAAGATCAGTTTGAACAACAAAATATTCATAGCCATTTTGAGGTATCCAACTGGTACAGTGATGAAGAAGATCTAGAAAGTCTATCAAAAGAAGAGAGCCCTATTTGCAAACAAGGTCATTTTCTCCATGGGTGTGAAACATATGATTTGTTTTCAGAAATCCCTTTGTGCTACATTGAAGAGGCTAGCAAGGACAAGATTGAGGCCTCAATTCAACTAGAAGAGCAAAAGGACAGTTATGTTTTGGAGGCTCACCAACTTGTTTTGCATAAAGATAAGGCTAACTACTGGGTTGAGCAAATAACCAAAATAGAACCTATGCTTCAAACTGAAGGTCTTGTTGTTCCTACAAGGATTCAGGAGAGCTATCATAAAGATGAGGTAAGTACTCCTATACAAAAAAATAAAGAAATTTTTTAAGATGACTCTTTTTTGGATGATTTGGAAGACTTTTGTGCAAGTTTTGATGTAAAATCAACTCCTCTAAATGAAGAAAAATATGATTTGGTTGAGTGTAAGGAGGAAATCATTTTTCCAAAGGAGATAGAGCAAGAGTTAGATCAGCCTAAGCAGGTGGTTTTTAAAGAGGTAAATCATGAAGAACAGGTTAAGGCAGCTTGTTTTGACTCCTTTTCAAGAGGTTGTCCTATTAGATTCTTTGTTGGGATGGAGCCCTAGGTTCAAGATAACCAACCAAGGCATTCTCTTTCACCTATCCACCATATATTAGATGTAAAGGATGAAGTGTATGTTTTGGTTTTTGAAGAAGAGGGGGAGCTTGCAAACATGCAAATGGTTCTTCTTTTTGGCTTATATCTAATTGTTACTGCCATGCATGGAAAATACCAAAAAAACATGAGAAAATGTACCTATTTTTCCCATCCATTTAACGACTTTGTTTAGACAACCTAGTTCATTTGATTAGTTTAGGTAGGTAGGATGCTTCAATTTAGTATTTGTTTTCCAATAAGTGAAAATGCACTGTTTGTTGGCCATGTCTTAAACAGTGCCATTGTAGTTGTTTTTCTTTTGTTTTGTTGTTGTTCATGTTTCAAATAGTTGAGTTATTGAGGTTTCCTAAGTCAAGAGGACAAGAAATGACTCCCATTCCCAATGGATGTGCAAGGCTATTGGATTATTTTCTTAGTAGGCAAACGCCCCTGAAATGTCACTAAAATGTTACCTAATTTTTTCATATAGTTCGATCAAGTAGAGATGAAGCGTAGTTTGCAGCTAAGGAAAAAGGTACATACAAATTCCTACTCAAGTTTGTCATTACATAGAAAATTTTTTCAAATAAAGTTTAGTTTTATTCTGCAAATATTATTTACGATAGAAAAATTACACAAAAATGCATAGTGTTGTTGTCTTTATTCATTTTACAATGAAACATGATGTCCCATACAAGTAATGGGAGTAACTAATCATACATGATTAAATGAAACAAGGAGTAAACTATAGAACTGAAGAAGTAGAAACATGAAAGGAATTTTAATTCGTGATTGCCTAAATGATGAATCATGAAGTTGACAATTGTGTCTTCAGCTTCAATTCCAACTCATTCGTTGGTTGCTTCGGAGACACCTGCAAAAATAGATTATGTTAGAGCTCTAAATCAAATTTCTCCTCATATGCATACATTAATAGATATATAATCTACTCCTATAAAACATTTTATCAAATATGTAGATTTCACAATCATTAAGGAGCATTCAAGAGCAGAATAATTAGAGCATCATTGGAAGGTTTCAGCTTCATTGTTTTGCTAACTTGCTTGTTCACTGTGCAGGTACATGTGCATCATTCATTTGATTTAATATTTTAGCATGTGGTGGAAAAATGGGATCCCACAAGGGTTGAACCTAGCATGCTCCCCTCTCGATGTTTGAGATGAATATGAGTTTCAAATCAAAATGAGGTAGTAAATACAGGTTTGAGAGCATGGAGATTGAATATTGCATTGGATTCTATTCATGTTCAATACTTGTTCAGTGGTCAATCATTCATTATATGCAAGTAGTTATTCAAACATGATCACCTATTTATGGAATAAAAAAGAACACAATATATGATGACAGTTTAGATTAAATGGTGTGTTAAGTATTACTCAAAAGGGGTAGTTCATGTTAATTATGACTATGCAAAGAATAGTGTATCATGATAATTCAATCATGTGAAATATGGAGGACAATGAGCCATTAATGAAGGTATTCAAATCAATGAAGCAACATAGAGGTTGAAATATTTAGAAAGGCTTCTTGCATATATAGAGTTATTCAACTCTCAAATGTTAAATCCATTATTGAACATGAAACATGAAAATGGACATGTTGTCATGAAATGACTAAAGCATCACATATATGCATGAAGAATAATAATACAAAATGAGAACAGTGTCATGAATATCATCTGCAATGTTCACTAACATAGATACATCCAAATTCATTAAACACTCACCATATTCATACATTGGTCACATAGGGCAATGAGAGCAACATCAAAGATTCCTTTTTTATATTAAGCTTCCATAAATGTTTTGAATGATACTGCTAAAAGTGAGTAGCTTTCAAAAAAATAAGAACAATAATGGAATTACAAACCAATACTGGCTATAATCAACGACAAAAGATCACAGTCAAGTGAAGGTCAAATAGGACCTTTCTCAGAAAAGAATAATTGTTAAGGATAGTAATAAATGAGAGGATAGAAACAAAGACAACCACCCAAAGGAGGTCATAAGATACATTAAATGATACAATCTTCATATCCATTTGAGGTGGCATACCTTAAGAAATACAACTATTATTATCAAAGGATAACGGTCAACAATGATACATTGCAGTAACAAGACTAGCATGAAGGGAAGCAGTGAACAAGGCCAATGGACAATTAACAGTCTCCTCATAAGGGCAGATAATAGTAAGGAAAGGGGTAGTAGTTATGTGGAAGAGGACTCAATTACAGTGATCTGATCTGTCAATGAAGTTTTGCTAGCTATGAAAGGACAAAGCAAGTAAATGAAACCCTATAAAGGCTCACAATTAGGAGTAATAAATGAGATCATTAAGAGGTCAAGTAATTGCATTAAGGCATAGGTACAATCATCAACACTCATAGAAAGACTTCTTTACACCTTTGAAGTTCATTACGGGTGAGTCCCATTACCTATTGAGTCACAAATGTGTGAGGTTTATCTATAAAGGAAATGAATCATTGGATTCTACAACAAATTCTATTTGTATCAAACCAAGTGCACAATGTTCTTTTGATCTACTAACCTTTATCTTTTAGCATGGTCATGAAGATTCTTTAATTGTTATAGTTGTTCAAATGTTGAAGATAATAATCAACATTCAAAACCCTATCTAAGAAGCCCTAAAGAAACAACCCATGGGTATGAAAATGAGACCATGTGAATGAATGCACAATGATTCCATGACTAAGGTAGAGGCTCTAAATGGTCAAACCTGAGAATACATGCGATGAACAAAGCCTAAAATATCTTCAAAGAGATGCAGCTCAAAGGGTTTTTCAGAAAATGGGAAAATGAAGATTCAGAGCCATGACCTAGAAGAACATTTTCTCTTCTCAAAAACCCTCAACAGTTGCACAGGAAAGACAAAGAAATCCATGTGCATATGAAGAATCCCACATCAAAATAAGAAGTCACAAGATTGTGCTGTTAAAAAACCACAAAAAAGCAATGAAGACCACAAGTTAACCCATCTAGGATTCGAGCAAAGCAAAGTTTATGGTGAAAATTCTATGTATAGAAAGCTGATAAAGAGAAACTCACCTGTAAATTCAAAAACATAAAAGGTTTGAAGTGCCAGAACATGATGTCAGCCTTGACACAAAAGATCTTGCCCAGATTCTCCATAAAGCTTCACTTCAAACCCTAGCATGGCAACAAATAGCCTTAAAGAGAAAGATAAAATAAAATGAAGTAAAGTGAAAAAGGCCACGTGTTTTTGCTTTAGGGTTTCTATTACCCTAATACTTGGCAAATCATATTGAGGGTAGTTTTCATTTTTATTTAAGATTTCACCTCACAAATTAATACCTTAATATGTATTAGGATTATCCTTCATGACTTTTGCAAACGTATGCAAAGTGTGTGATAAGTTAAACTCAATTTATTCCTTCTCAATTTTGCATCACGTAAAAGGGAATTAAATAATGTAAACATCATTGAAGCAATCAACTATAAATTGCTTTAATTGATATCATGCAGATGCAGTAAAGATGGAAACCCATAACACAAGTTAAAGTCATCCTTAATTGGTTGCTTTAATGTCCATTTAAATCAGTCAACTTCACCTCTATATCTCAAAAAATTAAGACTAGAGTTCAACAGGAGTATTTTGGGTCGCATTTTCAGTTTATGGAGTGATTGTAGGTTCAATTTCAGTCAAATTGATTGTGATAGTGAGTTTGAGCATATTTTTGCTCAAATTGCTTCAATTTTGACTCCTCTTTTTGAGGGTTTTCATCTTTTCTTGTGGGAGAAGTTTTTGAAGATAATTTTGATGCCGAGTTAACTACAAGTGCCACCTATTGGCACTCTGGAGTCATCTTTTGTATATGTGGGGAATTTTTTTTATCTTTTTCCTTAGTTCTTGCTTCTTCGACTTTGTATTTTAGAAAGAGAGATTGGTCTTGTAACTCAGTTTTATATAGTTATTAATATAGAGTAATAGGTTTTATAGGTTATATCTTTGTCATTTTGGTAGCATTTTCCTTTCATTACTTAAAAGATCTATGTTTACCTTCCCATATCTCTGTATATGCCTTAATGAATGATTTGGATGAAATTTAAATGTGTTTTAAACAATCAAAACCTTTAATATTGTTTCATTCATTATTGCAATCACATAGATACAATTGAAATTTCAGGTCTTAGGCTATGCAAAAAGTTATCTTTCCTTTCACATTGTGAAACGTAGCTTTCTTGCTAAGAGATAGATCATTTAGCCTCCCTTTGAAATATATATGTGATAAAATTGTCATTCATTGAGTTGTGTGAATAAATATTTAAAGTAATTGTGAATCAGTCTACCCTTTTAATATCATTTTTTGTGCCGTAGCCCCCTAGAGTTAGTTTTTATTTTCAAACCAGTAGTCTTTCCCACCTTTTTCCTTCAAAATTCATTAGTACCTAGGATAATCAAAAGGGTAACCAACCCATAATTTGGAGATTCATCTTCTCTATGAGCACACCCATAGGATCAAAGGTGTTTCCATGTTTCACGAGATTTTTGAGCATTTAAACTTAGCATCAGGGTGCAATCTCATTGATAACAGTGTTTTGCACGCCCGGTGGCATTGATTGGACTATTACGGTCCATAAGTTCTCATCTATTATTGATATTCGATGTGTATATCAGCAAGATCAGCCTTTGGAGATATTATCTCACACACCTAGTGACTCTACAGGTTCAAATCTACCGATTTCAGCAATCCAAAAGCTTAAAGACTATCAAGGATCAAGATTTATGTGATATTCTTGATTCTTTCCATCGTAGAATCCTTCCAATCACCTGGCGACTTTGCTAGTATGTACAAATTTTTCTAAATCAAACCTAGTTTTCTTGATTTAGGGAAAAAATTATGAAAAATCTAGGTCATTAGAAGGTTGTAATATGTCAAATTATCAAGGGAAATATGTTCCTATCTCTTCATTTCGCCAAAATGAAGTTTTACAGCCTTCTCAATACCCATATCAGACTGAAAATGTTGTTGGTTTTATTCCAAACAACTATGCAACATTAGTATATTAGCATGCTCAACATGCCTACCTCCCATCCACCCCTACTTAGCCTTCATGGCAGCATACCTGTGCTCATAAACAGTCCCACAAAGACTATATTGATCCCAACTAGCCTGCTTTTTCTCTTGATCAGCCTCAGTATGAGAATAGCATGAGCTTTCAAGAGATTTCTTTGGTTTATCAAAGACATATGTGAGAAATCAAAAGATAAAATGAATATAACATGCAGCAGGAGGAATTGGCTTATCAAGCCTATCTCCAACAGTAGGAGCAATATTCTTATGAGGCCTATTGTTATCAGCGAGAGATGGAAGAAAAGAGAAAGTATGAAGAAGAATCTCAAAATAGGTAGATTGTTGTTGACGAAGAAAAAATGACACAACTTCTAGCCCAATTTCGTACTTGGTTACAAACTGAATATATCCAAAACCAATCTATTAATCCTCAGTTTCAGTCATATTAAGAGCCTGAACCAAGTCATCAAAGTTTTAAACAGCCATGGAGGCCTCCTTGGATAAAGCATCCTGATTTTAAAATGTCAAACCTTGTTAAGGCTACTCCTTCCATACCAATACAAGATCAGAAAGAAGAAGGGGTTGTAGAGTCCTGAACTACCAAGAACACATATGTATCTAACAAGGGAAAGAGGATTCCCTTACTAGGCTCCTAGTGATTTTCACCCTAAGGGCACTTGGTTAGGAATACCACTCTTTCCCATATGTTGATATGTGTAACGGGCAGGTTCATTCAAAAGGGGGGAGGGATTTGATGATTGGTTTGTGCTAAGTGTGTGTGATGTGTGGCTAAAACTGAAAGTAGAATGAAGCTAATCTAAATGTATACAAATGTAAATGAAATAAAACTAAACTAATGCAAAGCTACTCTAAAATGACCTAAATGTATGTTTTCTGGAAAATAACAGAGGACAAAAGGTGTGTACCTAGGAAAGTGATGTTGCATCTGAATTCTCTCAAGATCTCCTAGAAAATGCATGAACTAAGCAAAAGGACACTTACGCCAACTAGGGTGACCTAGTCCTCCAACCTGGAAATTTTGCCAAAACAGGTTTCAGGGAATTGGGTGCCCAAAAACACAAAAACCCTTTTCTGAGCCTAGCACAGGGACAAGGTCGCCAATAGGGGTGACCTAGTCCTCTTGTAGCTTTTTGAGGAATCGGGCTTTGATTTTGTGGGTCCCGGTTGATGTTTCCCTTTTCTTCAGCAATCTATGACAGGAACCCCCGAAAGTGACCTGTATTTTGTCCTTTTTGTCTTTCCTAGGGTTTGAGGTTTGGATTTGACTTGAGGAGAATGTTGATACTTCTTGCAACACTTTGTACTTCACCTAATCTACATCAAAAGACCTGCAAACACATGCAAAGACCATAAATTGTTGGGGTTAGGAAATAGGGGTTTGCCTAAGTCAAACCCTTTTGTAGGTGATTAAACCCAAATGAGATGAAAGCAAAGGAATGTAAGATTGAAAGATAACACAATAGTAATGCTTACCAAACCTTTGTTGATGGTCTACAACATGCATGAGCAATTCCAATGGAGATGACCTGAAAACCCTAATGCTTGTATGCTTTCTTGTGAATTTTTGGTTGCTTGAGTGCTTGAAGATTGAGAGAAAGAGAGTAAAAAATGAGCTAAGATACAGACAAAATGGAGATAAAAACCCTTATTTGTACATGTGAAACCCTAAATTTCCAAAAATCAACCTAATAGGTTGACCCTAGGGTTTAGGAGGCAAGATTCTCGTTAAATTTTATTTAAAATTTGAATTTTATGCCTAAAGGGACTAGGTCACCCAAAGTGGCGACCTAATCCACTTGGGCAAATTTTGGTGGTGGTCAGGAATTAATTTGTGTTTAATAAATTTAATCAGTTTTGCCTCCTGAAACACACTTAGGTAGGGACTAATGATGCATTAAAAGGGAAAATTAGCATATAAAAAGGGTTGATTTAAGGGTGATGAGCCTAGATAAGTGTGAAAATGCAACACAGCACTTTATAACACTCTATCTTAAGGCTTCGAAAGGTGTAAGAATGTATTATTTTGGTGAATTATGTTGAAAGGGACTTAGAAAAGTGAGGAAATGCCTTACAACACTTCACAACACCTTAGTAAAACACCATTATGTCATTGATGAATTACAAGCTTACAAGGCTGAATCAACGTAATCAAGGTCAACATCTAGTGGAAAAGGCCAAAATAAGTGAAAAAGTGCCAAGGTATACACTTTTTGGTGACACAAGTCCAAACCAATCAAAATTCAAAGTTTTAGGAGTGCTCCTTCAATACAACATCCAATTCGTAGCCAATATCAGTCCATAATACCTCATAATGAACTTAGTAATCAGCATATTTATCCTTCTTCAGCAACTGAAGGTTCTTGTAGTCCCTTTTGAGCCACCAAATTAAAAAAAACCAGATGTAGACCAAGAGGTTGCTACTGATTATGCAATCTTCTCAACTGAATATAACAATGATGGATATGCAGAGAAGGTTGGTTCATTGGATAAGGCACCACATGAAGAGGAAGATTCAATTTCTTTGTTTGATCAGCTGCCTAATTTTGACGACAATAATGAAGAGAACATACAAATGCTCATCTTACCATGAACTGATTTGGAGTAGCAAGCAGACATTATGGAACATTATGTATTGCAAGTTTATAAATAGGAGGATGAAGATCAGTTTGAACAACAAAATATTGATAGCCATTTTGAGGTATCCAATTGGTACAGTGATGAAGAAGATCTAGAAATTCTATCAAAAGAGGAGAGCCCTATTTGCAAACAAGATGATTTTCTACATGGGTGTGAAACATATGATTTTTTTTCAAAACTCCCTTTGTGCTACATTGAAGAGGCTAGCAAGGACAAGATTGAGACCTCAATTCAACTAGAAGAGCAAAAGGACAGTTATGTTTTGGAGGCTAACCAACTTGTTTTGCATAAAGATAAAGCTAACTACCGGGTTGAGCAAATAACCAAAATATAACCTATGCTTCAAACTAAAGGTCTTGGTGTTCCTACAAGAATTTATGAGAACTGTCATAAAGATGAGGTAAGTACTCTTATACAAAAAAACAAAGAAAATTTTGAAGATGACTCTTTTTTGGATGATTTGGAAGACTTTTGTGCAAGTTTTGATGTAAAATCAACTCCTATAAATGAAGAAAAACATCACTTGGTTGAGTATAAGGAGGAAATCATTTTTCCAAAGGAGATAGAGCAAGAGTTAGATCAACCTAAGAAACTAGTTATTAAAGAGGTAAAACATGAAGAACAGGTTAAGGCAACTTGTTTTGACTCCTTTTCAAGAGGTTGTCTTATTAGATTCTTTGTTGGGATGGAGCCCCAGGTTCAAGATAATCAACCAAGGCATTCTCTTTCGCCTATCCACCATATATTAGATGTATAGGATGAAGTGTATTTTTAGTTTTTGAAAAAGAGGGGGAGCTTGCAAACATGCAAATGGTTCTTCTTTTTGGCTTATATCTTATTGTTATTGCCATGCATGGAAAATTCCAAAAACCATGAGAAAAGGTAGCTATTTTTCCTAGCTAGTTTAACGACTTTGTTTAGACAACCCGGTTTGTCTAATTAGTTTAGGGAGGTAGGATGCTTCAATTTAGTATTTTTTACCAATAAGTGTAGATGCACTGTTTGTTGGCCCTGTCTTAAACAGTGCCATTGTAGTTGTTTTTGGTTTTGTTCTCATGTTGTTCATATTTCAAATAGCCGAGTTACTGAGATTTTCTAAGTCAAGAGGACAAGAAATGACTCCCATGCCCAATGGTTGTGCAAGGCTATTGGTCTATTTGTTTAGCAGGCAAACACCCCTAAGATGTCACTAAAATATTACCTAATTTTTGCTTACAGTTCGTTCAGGTAGAGATGAAACATAGTTTGCAACTAAGGAAAAAGGTACATACAAATTTCAGCTAAAGTTTGTCATTACACATAAGATTTTTTCAAATGAAGTTTAGTTTTATTATGCAAATGTTATTTACGATAGAAAAATTACACAAAAATGCATAGTTTTGTTGTCTTTATTCATTTTACAATGAAACATGATGTCCCATACAAGTAATGGGAGTAACTAATCATACATGATTAAATGAAACAAGGAGTAAACTATAGAACTGAAGAAGTAGAAACATGAAAGGAAGTTTAATTCTTCATTTCCTGAATGACAAATAATGAAGTTGACAGTTGTGTCTTTAGCTTCAATTCCAACTCCTCCATTGGTTTCTTCAGAGACACTTGCAGAAATAGATCATGTTAGACCTCTAAATCAAATTTATCCTCATATGCATACATTAACAAATATATAATCTACTCCTATGAAACATTTTGTCAAATATGCATATTTCACAAACATTAAGGAGCATTCAAGAGCAGAAGAATTAATGCATCATTGGAAGCATTCAGCTTCATTGTTTTGCTAACTTGTTTGTTCACTGTGCATGTACAGGTGCATCTATCATTGCATCATTTATTTTATTTAACATTTCAACATGTGGTGGAAAAATGGGCTCCCACAAGGGTTGAACCTAGCATGTTCCCCTATCGATGTTTGATATGAACATTAGTTTCAAATTAGAATGGGGTAGTAAATACAGGTTTGAGAGCATGGAGCTTGAATATTGCATTGGATTCTATTCTTGTTCAATACTTGTTTCGTGGTCAATCATTTATTATATGCAAGTAGTTATTCAGACATGATCACATGTTTATGGAATCAAGAAGAACACAATATATGATGACAGTTTAGATTAAATGGTGTGTTAAGTATTACTCAAAAGGGGTAGTTCATGTCAATTGTGACTATGCAAAGAACAATGTGTCATGATAAGTCAATCATGTGAAATATGGCAGATAGTGAGCCATTAATGAAGGTATTCAAATCAATGAAGCAACATAGAGGTTGAAATATTTAGAAATCCTTCTTGCATACATAGATGCATCCATGGATATCATCTGCAATTTTCACTAACATAGATACATCCAAAGTCATTAAGTAGTCGCCATATTCATACATTGGTCAAATATGGCAATGAGAGCAACATCAAAAATGGATTTTTTCTTTTAAGCTTCCATAAATGTTTTGAATGATAGTGCTAAAATTGAGTAGCTTTGAAAAAACAAGAACAATAATGGAATTACATTCCAATGCTGGCTATAATCAAGAACCAAAGATCACAGTCAAGTGAGGGTCAAATAGGACCTTTCTCATAAAAGAATAATGGTTAAGGACAATAATAAATGAGAGGATAGAAACAAAGACAACCATCCAAAGGAGGTCATAAGATACATTAAATGAGTCAATCTTCATATCCATTTGAGGTGGAATACCTTAAGAAAGATAACTATTATTATCAAAGGAGAACGACCAACAATGATACATTGCAGTAACAAGGCTAGCATGAAGGGAAGCAGTGAACAAGGCCAATGGAAAATTAACAGTCTCCTCATAAAGGCAGATAATAGTAAGGAAAGGGGTAGTAGTTATGTGGAAGAGGACTCAATTATAGTGATATGATATGTCAATGAAGTTTTGCTAGTTATGAAAGGACAAAGCAAGTAAATAAAATCCTATTAAGGCTCATAGTTAGGAGTAATAAATGAAATACTTAAGAGGTCAAGTAAGTGCATTAAGGCATAGGTACAGTTATCGAAACTCATAGAAATACTTCTTTACACCTTTGAAGTTCATTACGAGTGAGTCCCATTACCTATTGATTCACAAATGTGTGAGGTTCATCTATAAAGGTAGTGAATAATTGGAGTTTACAACAAATTCTATTTGTATCAAACCAAGTGCACAGTGTTCTTTTGATCTACTAACCTTTATCTTTTAGCATGGTCATGAAGATTCTTTAATTGGTATAGTTGTTCAAATATTGAAGATAATAATCAACATTCAAAACCCTATCCAAGAAGCCCTAAAGAAACAACCCACATGCATGAAAAGGAGACCATGTGAATGAATGCACAATGAATCCATGACTAAGGTAGAGGCTCAAAATGGTCAAACCTTAGAATACATGCGACAAGAAAAGTCTCAAATATCTGCAAAGAGATGCAGCTCGAAGGGTTTTCAAAAAATGGGAAAATGAAGATTCAAAGCCATGACCTGCAAGAACATTTTCTCTTCTCAAAAACCCTCAACACTTGCATGGGAAAGACAAAGAAATTCATGTGCATATGAAGAAACCCACAACAAAAGAAGAAGTCACAATATTATGTTGTTAAAAATCCACAGAAAAAGAAATGAAGATCACAAGTTAACCCATGTAGAATTCGAGCAAAGCAAATTTTATGGTAAAAAGTCTATGCACAAAAGCGTATAAAGAGAAACTCACTTGTAAAATCAAAAACATAAAAGGTTTGAAGTGCCAAAACATGATGTTGGCCTCGACATAAAAGATCTCACTTAGATTCTCCAGAAAGCTTCACTTCAAATGTAGCATGGCGATAGACAACCTTGAAGAGAAAGATAGAATAAAATGAAGTAAAGTGAAAAAGGCCACGTGTTTTTGCTTTAGGGTTTCTATTACCCTAATACTTAGCTAACCATTTTGAGGGTATTTTTCATTTTTATTTAAGACTTCATCTCACAAATTAATACCTTAATATGTATTAGGGTTATCCTTCATGACTTTTGCAAACATATGCAAAGTGCATGATAAGTTAAAATCAATTTCTTCCTCCTCAATTTTGCATGATGTAAAAGGGAATTAAATAATGTAAACATCATTAAAGCAATCAATTATAAATTTCTTTAATTGATATCATGCATATGTAGTAAAGATGCAAACCCATAACACGAGTTAAAGTAATCCTTAATTGGTTGCTTTAATATCCATTTAGATTAGTCAACGTCACCTCTATATCATGCAAAATTAAGACTAGAGTTTAACATGAGTATTTTGGGTCCCATTTTCACTTGATGGAGTGATTTTAGGTTCAATTTCAGTCAAACTAATTGTGACAGTGAGTTTGAGCCTATTTTTGCTCAAATTGCTTTAGTTTTGACTCCTCTTTTTGAGGGTTTTCATCTTTGCTCGTGGGAGAAGTTTTTGAAGATATTTTTGATGTCGAGTTAACTACAAGTTCCACCTCTTGGCACTCTGGAGTCATCTTTTGTATATGTGGGAAAAATTCTATCTTTTTCCTTAGTTCTTGCTTCTCGATTTTGTATTCTGGAAAGAGAGATTGGTCTTGTAACTCAGTTTTTTATAGTTATTAATATAGAGCAACATGTTATATCTTTGTCATTTTGGTAGCATTTTCCTTTCATTACTTAAAAGATCTATATTTTACCTTCCCATATCTGTGTATATGCCTTGATGAATGATTTGGATAAAATTTAAATGTGTTTTAAACAATCAAAACATTTAATATTGTCTCATTCATTATTGCAATGACACAAATGCAATTGAAATTTTAGTTCTTAAGCTATGCAAAAAGTTATCTTGCCTTTCAATTTGTGAAACGTAACTTTTTTTGCTAAGAGATAGATCATTGAGCCTCCCTTTGAAATATTTATGTGATAAAATTGTCATTCATTGAGTTGTGTGAAGAAATATTTAAACTAGTAGTTATGAATCAATCTACCCTTTTAATATATTTTTTGGTGCAATAGCCCCCTACAGTTAATTTTTATTTTCAAACTAGTCGTCTTTCTTACCTTTTTCCTTCAAAATTCATTAGTACCTAGGATAATTGAAAGGGGAACAAACCCATAATTTGGAGATTCATCTTCGCTATGAGCATACCCATAGGCTCAAAGGTGTTTCCATGTTTCATGAGATTATTGAGCATTTAAACTTAGCATCTGGGTGCAATCTCACTGATAATAATTTTTTGCACACCCAGTGGTACTGCTTGGACTATTGCGGTCGATAAGTTCTCATCCATTGTTGATATCTGATGTTTATATCAACAAGATCAACCTTTGGAGGTAGTATCTCACACACTTGGTGACTCTACTGATTTCAGCAGTCAAAAAGCTTAAAGACTATCAAGGATCAGGATTTAGGTGATATTCTTGATTCTTTCCATCGCAGAATCCTTCCAATCACCTGGCAACTTTGCTGGTATGTACAAAGTTTTCTAAATCAAACCTGGTTTTCTTGATTTAGGGAAAAAATTATGAAAAATCCAAGTCATTAGAAGGTTGTAATATGTCAAATTATCAAGGGAAATATGTTCCTATCCCTTCATTTCGCCAAAATACAGTTTTACAACCTTCTAAATACCCTTATCATACTTAAAATGTTGTTGGTTTTATTCCAAACAACTATGCAACATCAATATATCAGCATGCTCAACATGCCTACCTCCCACCCACCCTTGCTCAGCCTTCATGGCAACATACCTATGCTCATAAACAATCCCAAAAAGACTATATTGATCCCAACCAGCATAATTTTTCTCCTGATCAGCCTCAGTATGAGAATAGTATGAGCATTCAGGAGATTGTTTTGGTTTATCAAATACATATGTCAAAAATTGAAAGAGAAAATGAATATAACATGCAGCAGGAGGAATTGGCTTACCAAGCCTATCTCCAACATCAGAAGCAACAGTCTTATGAGGCCTATTATTATCAGCGAGAGATGGAAGAAAAGAGAAAGTATGAAGAAGAATCTCAAAATAGGTAGATTTTTGTTGATGAAGAATAAATGACACATCTTCTGTCCCAATTTCGTACTTGGTTACAAACTGAATCTATTCAAAACCAATCTATTAATCCTCAGTTTCAGTCATATCAAGATCCTGAACCAAGTCATCAAATTTTTGAACAACCATGGAGGCCTCCTTGGACAAAGCATCCTGATTTTAAAATGCCAAACCTTGTTAGGGCTACTCCTTCCATACCAATCCAAGATTAGAAAGAAGAAGGGGTTGTAGAGTCCAAGCCAATCAAAATTCAAAGTTTTAGGAGTGCTCATTCAATACAACAACCAATTCATAGCCAATAAAAGTCCATAATACCTCATAATGAACTTAGTAATGAGCATATTTATCCTTCTTCAGCAACTGAAGGTTCTTGCAGTCCCTTTTGTTCCACCAAATTAAAAAACTAGATGTAGAGCAAGAGGTTGCTACTGGTTGTACCATCTTCTCAATTGAATATGAGAATGATGGATGTGTGGAGAAGGTTGGTTCATTGGATAAGGCACCACATGAATAGGAATATTCAATTTCTTTGTTTGATCATCTGCCTAATTTTGATGACAGTAACGAAGAGAACATAAAAATGCTCATCTTACCATGAATTGATTTGGAGTAGCAGGAAAACATTATGGAACATTATGTATTGTGGGTTTATAAAGAGGAGGATGAAGATCAGTTTGAACAACAAAATATTGATAGCCATTTTGAGGTATCCAACTAGTACAATGATGAAGAAGATCTAGAAAGTCTATCAAAAGAAGAGAGCCCTATTTGCAAACAAGATCATTTTCTCCATGGGTGTGAAACATATGATTATTTTTAGAACTCCCTTTGTGCTACATTGAAGAGGCTAGCAAGGACAAGATTGAAGCCTCAATTCAACTAGAAGAGCAAAATGACAGTTATTTTTTGGAGGCTACCCAACTTGTTTTGCATAAAGATAAGGCTAACTACCGGGTTGAGCAAATGACCAAAATAGAACCTATGCATCAAATTGAAGGTCTTGGTGTTCCTACAAGCATTCAAGAGAGCTATCATAAAGATGAGGTAAGTACTCTTATACAAAAAAAATAAAGAAAATTTTGAAGATGACTCTTTTTTGGATGATTTAGAAGACTTTTGTGAAAGTTTTGATGTAAAATCAACTCCTATAAATGAAGAAAAACATCACTTGGTTGAGTGTAAGGAGGAAATCATTTTTCCAAAGGAGATAGAGCAAGAGTTAGATCATACTAAGCAGGTGGTTGTTAAAGAGGTAAATCATGAAGAACAGGTTAAGGTAGCTTGTTTTGACTCCTTTTCAAGAAGTTGTCCTATTAGATTCTTTGTTGGGATGGAGCCCCAGGTTGAAGATAACCAATCAAGGCATTCTCTTTCACCTATCCACCATATATTAGATGTACAGGATGAGGTGTATGTTTTGGTTTTTGAAGAAGATGGGGAGCTTGCAAACATGCAAATGGTTCTTCTTTTCGGCTTATACCTTATTTTTATTGCCATGTATGGAAAATTTCAAAAAATCATGAGAAAAGGTAGCTATTTTTCTCAGCCAGTTAACGAATTTGTTTAGACAACCTGGTTCATATGATTAGTTTAGGTAGGTAGGATGCTTCAATTTAGTATTTGTTTTCCAATAAGTGTAGATGCACTATTTGTTGGCCCTGTCTTAAATAGTGCCATTATAGTTGTTTTGTTGGTGTTCATGTTTCAAATAGTTGAGTTACTGAGGTTTTCTAAGTTAAGACGACAAGAAATGACTCCCATGCCCAATGGATGTGCAAGGCTATTGGTCTATTTGTTTAGCAGGCAAACACCCCTAAGATGTCACTAAAATGTTACTTAATTTTTGCTTACAGTTCGATCAGGTAGAGATAAAATGTAGTTTGAAGCTAAAGAAAAAGGTACATATAAAGTTTTGCTAGAGTTTTTCATGACACAGAAGATGTTTTCAAATGATGTTTAGTTTTATTATGCAAATATTATTTACGATAGAAAAATTACACAAAACTGCATAGTGTTGTTGTCTTTAATCATTTTACAATGAAACATGATGTCCCATGCAAGTAATGGGAGTAACTAATCATACATGATTAAATGAAACAAGGAATAAACTATAGAATTGAAGAAGTAGAAACATGAAAGGAAGTTTAATTCGTCATTGCCTAAATATCAAATCACGAAGTTGACAGTTGTGTCTTCAGCTTCAATTCCAACTCCTTCGTTGGTTTCTTCAGAGACAACTACAAAAATAGATTGTGTTATAGCTCTAAATCAAATTTATCCTCATATGCATACATTAACAAATATATAATCTACTCCTATGAAATATTTTATCAAATATGCAGATTTCACAAACATTAAGGAGCATTCAAGAGCAGAAGAATTAATGCATCATTGGAAGCTTTCAGCTTCATTATTTCACTAACTTTTTTGTTCATTGTGCACATACAGGTGCATCTATCATTGCATCATTCTTTTGATTTGACATTTCAACATGTGGTGGAAAATGGGCTCCCACAAGGGTTAAGCTTAACATGCTCCCCTCTCGATCTTTGAGATGAATATCAGTTTTAAATCAGAATTGGGTAGTAAATACAGGTTTGAGATCATGGAGCTTGAATATTGCATTGGATTATATTCCTGTTCAAGACTTGTTCAGTGGTCAATCATTCATTATATGCAAGTAGCTATTCATACATGATCACCGGTTTATGGAATCAAGAATAACACAATATATGATGATAGTTTAGATTAAATGGTGTGTTAAGTCTTTCTCAAAAGGGGTAGTTCATGTCAATAGTGACTATGCAAAGAACAATGTATCATTATAAGTCAATCATGTGAAATATGGAGGACAGTGAGCCATTAATGAAGGTATTCAAATCAATGAAGCAACATAGAGGTTGAAATCTTAAGAAAGGCTTCTTGCACATATAGAGTTATTCAACTCTCAAATGTTAAATCCATTATTGAACATGAAACATGAAAATAAACATGTTGTCATGAAATGACTGGAGCATCACATATATGCATGAAGAACAGTAATACAAAATGAGAATAGTGCCATGAATATCATTTGCAATGTTCACTAACATAGATACATACAAAGTCATTAAGCAGTCACCATATTCATACATTGGTCACATAGGTCTATGAGAGAAACATCAAAGATGGATTTTTTTCTATTAAGCTTCCATAAATGTTTTGAATGATAGTGCTAAAAGTGAGTAGCTTTCAAAAAACAAGAACAATAATGGAATTATAGTCCAATGCTGGCTATAATCAAGGACCAAAGATCACAGTCAAGTGAAGGTCAAATAGGACCTTTCTCAGAAAAGAATAATGGTTAAGGACGGGTAATAAATGAGAGGATAGAAACAAAGACAACCACCCAAAGGAGGTCATAAGATACATTAAATTATACAATCTTCATATCCATTTGAGGTGGCATACCTTAAGAAAGACAACTATTATTAACAAAGGAGAACGATCAACAATGATACATTGCAGTAACAAGACTAGCATGAAGGGAAGTAGTGAACAAGGCCAATGGACAATTAACAGTCTCCTCATAAGGGCAGATAACAGTAAGGAAAGGGGTAGTAGTTATGTGGAAGAGGACTCAATTACAATGATCTGATCTATCAATTAAGTTTTGCTAGCTATGAAAGGACATAGTAAGTAAATAAAACCCTATGAAGGCTCACAATTAGGAGTAATAAATGAAATACTTAAGATGTCAAGTAAGTGCATTAAGGCATAGATATAGTCATCAACACTCGTAGAAAGAATTCTTTACACCTTTGAAGCTCATTACGAGTGAGTCCCATTACCTATTGAGTCACAAATGTGTGAGGTTTATCTATAAAGGCAGTGAATCATTGGAGTCTACATCAAATTCTATTTGTATCAAACCAAGTGCACAATGTTATTTTGATCTACTAACCTTTATCTTTTAGCATGGTCATGAAGATTCTTTAATTGGTATAGTTGTTCAAATGTTGAAGATAATAATCAACATTCAAAACCCTATCCAAGAAGCCCTAAAGAAACAACCCACAAGCATGAAAAGGAAACCATATGAATGAATGCACAATGACTTTAGTGTTGAGGTAGAGGCTTGAAATGGTCAATCCTTAGAATACATGCAAAGAACAAATCCTCAAATATCTGCAAAGAGATGTAGCTCGAAGGGTTTTCAGAAAATGGGAAAATGAAGATTCAGAGCCATGACCTGCAAGAACATTTTCTCTTCTTAAAAACCCTCAACAATTGCACAGGAAAGACAAAGAAATCCATGTGCATATGAAGAAACCCACAAAAAAATAAGAAGTCACAGGATTATGCTGTTAAAAAACCACAAAAAAGCAATGAAGATCTCAGGTTAACCCATCTAAAATTCGAGTAAAGCAAAGTTTATGGTGAAAAGTCTATGCACAGAAAGCTGATAAAGAGAAACTCACCTGTAAATTCAAAAAAATAAAAGGTTTAAAGTGTCAGAATAGGATGTTAGCCTTGACACAAAAGATCTCGCCCAGATTCTCCAGAAAGCTTCACTTCAAATCCTAGCATGGCGATAGACAACCTTGAAGAGAAAGATAGAATAAAATGAAGTAAAGTGAAAAAGGCCACGTGTTTTTGCTTTAGGGTTTCTATTACCCTAATACTTTGTAGACCATTTTGAGGGTATTTTTAATTTTTATTCAAGACTTCACCTCACAAATTAATACCTTAATATGTATTAGGGTTATCCTTCATAACTTTTGCAAATGTATGCAAAGTGTGTGATAAGTTAAACTCAATTTCTTCCTCCTAAGTTTTGCATGATGTAAAAGGGAATTAAATAATGTAAACGTCATTAAAGCAATCAACTATAAATTGCTTTAATTGATATCATGCATATGCAGTAAAGATGAAAACTCATAACACGAGTTAATGTAGTCCTTAATTGGTTGCTTTAATCTCCATTTAGATCAGTCAACTTCACCTCTATATCGTGGAAAATTAAGATTGGAGTTCAATAGGAGTTTTTTGGGTCTCATTTTTAGTTGATGGAGTGATTTTAGGTTCAATTTCAGTGAAATTGATTGGGGGGTTAAGTTTGAGCCTATTTTTGCTCAAATTGCTTTAGTTTTGACTCCTCTTTTTGAAGGTTTTCATGTTTGCTTGTGGGAGAAGTTTCTGAAGATATTTTTGATGCTGAGTTAACTACAAGTGCCACCTCTTGGCACTTTGGAGACAATCTTTTCCTTAGTTCTTGCTTCTTCAACTTTGTATTATGTAAAGAGAGATTGGTCTTGTAATTCAGTTTTTTACAATTATTAATATAGAGCAACAAGTTTTACAGGTTGTATCTTTGTCATTTTGGTAGCATTTTCCTTTCATTACTTAAAAGATCTATATTTTACCTTCCCATATCTATGTATATGCCTTAATGAATGATTTGGATAAAATTTAAATGTGTTTTAAATAATCAAAACCTTTAATCTTGTCTTGTTCATTGCTGCAGTCACACAGATGCAATTGAAATTTCAAGTCTTAGGCTATGAAAAAAGTTATCTTGCCTTTCAAGTTGTGAAACGTAGCTTTCCTGCTAAGAGACAGATCATTGAGTCTTTCTTTGAAATATTTATGTGATAAAATTTCCATTCATTGAGTTGTGTGAAGAAATATTTAAATTAGTAATTATGAAGGAGTCTGCCCTTTTAATATCATTTTTGGTGCAATCACCTCCTAGAGTTAGTTTTCATTTTCAAATCAGTCATCTTTCTTACCTTTTTCCTTCAAAATTCATTAGTCTCTAGGATAATCAAAAGGGGAACCAACCCATAATCTAGAGATTCATCTTCACTATGAGCATACCCACAAGCTTGAAGGTGTTTCCACGTTTCACGAGATTGCTGAGGATTTAAACTTAGCATTCAAGTGCAATCTCGTTGATAACATATACATTGTAATCAATTTGGAAGCTTTTTTGGATCAATATAATTCTTAAGTTTGCATGGAAAATTTGTTGCTTTTCTCTCTCCATGTAATAGGTGTTGATGTTGCATTTGAATTTTGGGAGTTGTGGGGCTCAACAGTCAACTCCAATAGATGACACATGGCTTTAAGGAATATTTTATTGTATATTTTATTTCACTCAATGATCCTTCTAAATTGGTTAATTACTGCACAATCACATGATTAATTCGATCATTTCAAAATAATTTCAATACCTATATTGTAACCATTTAACTTCATTAAATATTGACACATTCAACACTTGAGATTTACCTTATTTGAAATCTATGGTGTGGGGACATTGGATAAGGCAAAGTATCGAGTAATTCATCCCCTATTGGGAAAAAGTTAATAGAATCATGTCACACATCTAAATCACTTATAACCAAATTTATTGTTTAAGTCTACTAAAGTTCTTATGACTTTAAGAGTTTGACTAAACTTATATGTGATCAAACGATAGTGTTTAAATGCTCTAGTCAAGTTGTGAATAATTTAACATTTTTTAACCTTAGAGAAACATGTGTACCCCCTACTTTATTAAAGTGTATGACTGTATGTTTAGGTGATGTCATAGAAGAAGGATGGCAACAGTGAACGTTTGGGGTGAGACTGTGTAGGTCCACGACCTGTAGCAGGCAGCGGCCCGCATGTTTCCTCCTCTCCTTGCATGTGTTCACAACTATTGTGGGAGGCATTGTGTGGTTCCTGTGTGCTCGTGGTAATCTCTAATTGTTATGAAGTGGAGTTTTGATTTTTCTCTTGTCTGATTTTTGTGGATTTTTGTGTTGTACAGGGTTTGCATTTGATGGTGTGATGTTCAGATTTATTTTTGGTTGTATTGCTCAATGTTGATGGTGGCGGTTGCTGAGTTGAGGGTTTTCAATAAGTTTTTGTTTTCGGAAATGGTTTTTGGGGTTGATCCGTCCCCTTCAGGGCATGGTAATGCTGTGGATTTTTTTAGTAAATCATTGAATGGTGGAGGTGCTACTTAGTCTGGTGGGTCTCATGTTTTGAAGAGTAGTGGGTGTTTGGAGAAAAGCCTCTCTCATCTAGTTTTGATCATCTAGCCAGGCTTAGTTGAGGAAGATATTAATTATCTAAGCAACCATGTGTTGATTTGTGAATTTATAGGGATCCATGTTTCCATCCCTTTTTTAGAATCTTTCTCTCATAAAACTTGGAATTCAGAGGGTGATATGGAGATTATCTAGGCAGCTAATAACTATTTTATAGTGTTTTTTTCTTGCATGTCGGATCAAATTAAGGCTTTCGAAGGGGGTCCCTATTTCTATAACCAGGTGGGGTTATTTATCAAACCTTGACATCTAGGGTTTAACCCGGTTGAGGAACTCTCGTTAAAGGTCCCAGTCTAGGTTAGACTTGCTTGGGAGCCTTTGGAATTTTGGAGGAATGATATCATGCACATGATCGCCTTGCTTTTGGGTAAGCCAGTGAGCCCTTCTTAGTAGACAATGGATAAAAAGGTTATTTTGTGTGCTTGCATTTGTGTTGAAATTGATCTTAATAGCCTGTTTTCCAGACTCGATGGAGATCCAAGGTGGGTCCTCTTCTTGGATCCAACAACTAGATTATGAGGCACTACCTTTTCAATGCTAGATATGTCATGAGTACGGGCACCTCCAAAAGAAATGTTGCAAACTTCTTTCTTCTAGAGGATGTGTAAATGTTGCTCCTACAAAGATTCCTTCTCACACACCTCCTCCAATGAATAATAGGAAAGCCCCTACTTTCGAGGGTGATTCAGATAAAGAGGGTTTCACTCTAGTCAGGCCTCAAAACAAAGGTAGAGGTCTGGAAATAACCTTGAAGGATAGACAGGTGGATGTGTCCTTCAACCACTTTGAGGATTTGCAAGACTTTGATTAGCCTGATGGGTTCTTGGGTACACCTCCCTCTAGACCCAGTGAGGTGGGATTTGTTTAGTTGGTTCCTATAGAGAAGAGTAGTAGCTTACATGAGAATTAGATTGATTCTTAGATGGATACTGACCAGGTTTAGTTGTGCCCTGGTGAGATGGATTTTCCTTTTGATAAGTGTTTAGGGGATGGCTTGGAGGTTGTTAATCAAGAGGTTGTGCCTGGTTCTATGCCTCTGGACCCTGGTAATAGTACTAAATCTTTACCTACTTTGGGGTTGCAGCAAAGAAACCTGAAAAAGGGAAGCTCTAAGAAATCTTCCAAGGTGAGGAGAAAAAAGGATCTGGATAAAATTAAACTAATGGGAGAGAATTTGGTGGAGTCAGGGTCTGTGAAGACCATTAACTCCCATTTCTCTAACCTCCAAAAATGATTGTTTTATCATGGAATGCAAGGGGATTGAATAGCTCCCCTAGACAAAAGGTTGTTCAGGATTTAATGAAGGTTCATTCTCCTGATGTCGTGTTCATTTAAGAAACTAAGCTTTTTGTGGATGCTATGTTTAATATGGCCTCTAAGTTGTGGTGGAGGGGCCATTTCCAATGTGTTGGGGCACATGGTAGATCTAGAGGAATTGCTTGTCTTTGGGATCCACACAAGATTTATCCCATTTGGTGGATTGCTAGTAGGAATTCCTTGTCTATGGTTGCTTCAAGCTTTGCTTTTGGCGAGGTAGTGCTTTTCACCAATGTTTATGCTCTTATGAATTTCGTTGGTAAGTGTTTGCTTTGGGATCATATTAAGATTGTGTGTTCTCTAGACCCTTTACTTCCTTGGATTATAGCTGGAGATTTTAATGATATTACTAGTTTGGTGGAGAAATAGGGTGGAGTGAATAGACTAGATCCCTCTTCTATTGTTTTTAGAGAGAAAATTGATCTTTTGAATTTGATAGATGTTAAGCATGGACATGGGGTGTTCACATGGACCAATAGGAGATGTGGAGAGGGCTTTATCTCTAAGCATTTGGGTAGGTTCCTTGTTGTCAACCTCTAGATTGGAAGTAATTGGATTACTAGTTCGGATATATTGGATTGGAAAGTATTTGACCATTGGCCTATCAAATTTGTGGCAAATGCGAGGTGCTTTTTTAAGAATCCATCTTTTAAGTTCCAAATTATGTGGTTATGTGAGCCCTCTTTGCAGGATCTCATGAGGGAGTCGTGGATAATTGGCACACTAACCTATGGCATTGCTATGTAATGTTTTGTTTGAAGACTTCAGTTTGGGAAATACTAGTTGAGGAAATGGAATAGATAGAGCTTTGGAAATATTTTTAAGTCAAAATTGATTGCTCAACAATGTTTGGATTCCATTACTAGTCTGAATAGAGATCAAGGGATGTCCATGGATTCTCTCTTAGAAGAGGAGGAAGCCATGAAAGAGTTTGCTGAATGGGAACTAAGGGAAGAGATTTCTTGGAAGAAAAAGGCCAGAGCTGTCTGGCTGCAGGAGGGGGACATGAATACAAATTTATTCTTCAATTCTATCAAAGCTATAAGAAATGGTAATTTGATCTCTTCTTTGGTGTCCTCTCAGGGGCAACACCTTTCTTCATTTATGGAGATCTCGTAGGAAGCTGTTCAATTTTACTCTTCCTTGTTTAAGGAGGATTCTTCAGATGTTGTCAAGGAAGAGAATCTTACCTTGGATTTCATTCTTTCACTGGTCTCCCTTGAGGTGAATGAGACTTTGCTTAGGCCCATCCCATTGGAAGAGGTGGAAGAGATTGTCTTCATTATGAAGAAGGGAAAATCCCTTGGTCCCGATGGTTTACTGATTGAGTTCTTTCAAGAAAACTGGGAGATTATCATTTTTGATTTATTGGAAGTTGTTTAGGAATCACTTCATAGCAAGCAAATGTTGAAAGTAATGAATTCTACTTTTCTTGCGCTTATTCCTAAGCAGCAGGGAGCCACTTCTTTGGATCAGTTCAAGCCTATTGCCCTGTGTAATTTGGTCTACAAGATCATCTCCAAATTAATGGTAGAGAGACTTAAGTCGTGGTTGGGTAGGATTATTTCAGAAGAACAGGGAGGTTTTATTGCTGGTAGGAAAATCCAGGATGGAGTGGTTATTGTTGCCGAAGCCATTCACTCTATGGTTGGCTCGAAGAAGAAGGCTATGTTTATTAAACTAGATATGGCCAAAGCTTATGACAGGGTTAAATGGGCTTTTCTTCAGAAGGTTCTCTCTGCCTTTGGTTTTGATGAAGACTAGATTGCTTGGGTTATGAGTTGTGTTATGTATGCTTCATACTTTGTTTTGATTAATGGAGAGCCTTCTTCTCGATTTGGTGCCTCTTAGGGTCTTCATTAGGGGGACCCTTTGTCTTAGTATCTTTTTATCATTATGGCTGAAGGGTTGGAGAGGCTCCTGAAAGCCCAGGTGAGTCATGGCCTTATTCATGGTTGGGATTGGGGTGATGGGTTACATCCTCAATCCCATCTATAGTTTGTGGATGATACAACTTTGTTGGGTGTTGCCAAAATTCAAGAAGAAATTAACATCGGGCAGGAATTGAATATCTATCTTGCTGTGTCTAGTTAGAAAATCAATGAAGATAAGTCATTTTTTTTTTAATACTCTACTCTTGGTTTAGTCTAGGATTGCACATATTTTGAGATTTCAGGTTGGTGCTCTACCTTTTGTGTACTTGGGCATCTCTCTCTCTATTGGTCCCCTGCCAAGTGGATCTTGGAAGAGTGTGCTGGATAAATTCTAGGAGCGAGTTAGTCATTGGACTTATAGATGGTTGTCTATTGTGGGGAGGGTGTTGTTTTTAAAATCTATTGTTTAGGCTCTCCCTTTGTATAGATTCATGGTTCAGATTGCTCCTTCTAGTTTCATTAAGGAGTTGGATGCATTATCTAGACAATTTCTGTGGGCAGGTAATCTTGAATCTTCAAAGTGGAGTTTGGTTAAATGGGAAAATATTTGTTGCTCAAAGCAGTGTTGTGGTTTGGGTTTGCGAAAAGCAGTCCTTACTGGGTAGGCTTTGGCTACAAAGCTTTATTGGAGATGGTGCATTTGTTAGGATCAAGTCTGGGCCAAGATTCTCTCTTCTAAGTATTTGCAAGAGGTGGCTAGGAAAGATGTTCCCAGATTTTCCTTGGAAGGTAAGGGTTCTATGGTTGGGAACACTCTCAAGAAGGGAGCTAGCCTTGTTAAGCAGGGCTTGTTTTGGGTTTGTAACAAAGGTTTAGATGCTCTCTTCTGGTTTGACTCGTGGGATGGGCACCCCTAATCATGTCCACACATCCACATCTGTAGAACCTTGTCTTTTCTTTCTTGAGGTTGGGTGGTCTCAGGTGGAAGATTTTTAAAGTTTCTAAAAGCTTGGGTCAGGTTGAGGTGTTAAAGTGGAAGGATGTTCAAGATTGGCCCACAAGGGGATTGAGGAGGACCGTGAGGAGTTGGCCCATATCTTGGCTGGTAGACTATGTAGTTCTTTGTAGAAGGAGGATATTTTGGCTTGGGGTCCTAACCCTAAGGGAGTCTTCTCGGTGGTTGCTAGGTATCAGGAGCTGGATATGCAACTTTATGGTGGTGAGGTCATGCCTTGGTGGAATGATGTGTGGAATATAAGTTTGCTTGGACTAAATGCAATTTTTCTTTGGTTGGTGGCTCGTAACAGGTGTCTCACTTGGGATAATCTGCAAAAGGGGGGCTTTCAGGGGCCTTCCATTTGTGTTTTGTGTGGTTGTAGTGAGGAATCTACTTTCTGTTTGTTCTTTCAGTGTGGCTATTCTAGGATGATTTGGCATTTTTGTTGGGGGATCTAGAGGAACCTTTGTGTTCATGCCTCATCTTTGGTTGAGTTTTGGAGTTCTTTGGGGAGACCTCTTACCAAGATTGTTTGTCTTCAGGTGGCTTGGGGTGTAGGACCTTCTTGCATTCTTTGGCAGATCCGGTTGGAGAGGAATCATAGGATCTTTAAGGGAGAGAGTTTGGGGCCTAATCAAGTTTGGTAGAGGATCCTTGGCATGGTACAGGAAACTATCCAAACCAAGTGTAAGGTGGATGTCCCTCATGAGTCTAGTGAGTTGGGGATTTTCCTTGGGCTGGGTCTGGTTGGTGGAAGCCCAAGGAAGTACAGTTCTTACAGTAGGCGACCCTCCAACAAGAAGATCCAATGCGAGGGTTGTTGGACACCGTCTCCTATGAGAGTTTTGAAGATTAATACTGATGGCTCATCTAGAGGCAATCCTGGTGCTGCGAGAGGTGGGGGTGTTAGTAGAGACGATTCAGGTTCTCTCGTCTTCTTCTTCTCCATTTTTCAAGGGTGCCACAATAATAATTTTATGGAGGCTTTTGCTATTCTTTTAGCCATGGAAAGGGCTTTGAGTTGGGTTGGCGCAAAATCATTTGTAAGTCAGACTCTCAGATTTTTGGTGGCCATGTTGAACAAGGGCTCCTTAGGAGGGGTGAGTTGGGTGTTAGACTCGGCGGTGCAACAGATTCATAGAATTAGTTCATCTTTGGAGTCTATTTCCTTTATCCACGTCCCTAGGGAGTGAAATAAAGTTACTGATTGCTTGGCTAAATGGGCTTCTGAAAATGGTGATAAGTGGCATGTTGAGGATTGAGAGTGCCTTCCCTTAGATTGTTCCTTGAGGTTGAAGTTGTTGCTTCAGGAGGATATTCATGGATCATGATATGGGTTTTTCGGGTGTGTGGTTCTAGTTCTTTTCTTTCTGTTTCTTTTTGGCGATCTTTTTGGTGGTCCGTGGTGCTGGAACCTTTCCTTGAATGTATTGACTTTCTTCTTGATTGAATAAATTTTACCCTCTTTTTATTAAAAAAAGTGTATGATTGTAGATAACTATGGGAAGAAGGGGTATCGAACAATCAACAAGGTATGAGGAGAGTGACGAAGCTCGTGCTTATGGTACCACAAAGTGATTGCTAGTGAACATTGCATTGCAAATAAATCACTATGATCAATGATAACAACAAAAAACAAAATAAAAGTGAACAAGTATAATGCATAACTCATTCAATTATGACCCAATCCAACAATACAACAAAAACACATTGAAATCAATGGACATGGATTAAATATAGGAGATAAATTACACACTACAACATTTGACTATTTCACCTTGGTGGTGACTCGTGGACAATTATCAAAACTCAATGTTATGTAGAGAATTAAGTTAGATAAAATATTCAATTGTAAAATCAAAATAAAAGCAAATATAAGCCTTTTAAGACATAAAATTTGATGGTGAAATTTAAAAACATAGACAATAGTATTTAGACTTTAAACAAAAGGATTTGATAAGATTAAGACACATTGCGTAGTATACACAAAGAAAGAACATACCAGGAATGTGAAAGACAATAAAAGGAAAACTATGAACACAACATTTGAGACCAAGATAAAGCACGTACCAACACAAATCTTCAAATAGAAAATTAAGACATAGACATGAAGTCTTTTTGTCCCCTCCATGGAACCACCTAAGATTTTCTCGTGCTATGCCCTAATTATAAAAGAAGACCAAAGTCATAAAATGGTGAGAATAGAAATCACTTGTTATGGGCAAACCCTTTCCACGTTTAAACTATTCTAACTTCAACGGTTGGCAGCCTGCATTTAGCTTCGTATTTCTCAGACATATACCTACACCTTTGTTTGATCCAGTTCGAATCCTCATAAAATAGTTACGTGTAACATAGACGACTAGTCACCGAGCATATCCAAGGAAGGTATGGAGAGATTCATAATCTAACATTTTCTCTAATCCGTATGTCTCACATTGATTTCGTTCACTTCATAATTAAATTCTTGGTTATATAATGCAGTTCTAGTGGAAATTTAAGCTCGATATTGGCCTGCAAGCACCTGGAATTAATTGTAGATCAGTCTCCCCAGGTAATTCCTCACGAATTACTATTTTCTTTTTATTTTTTAGTTTTCTTAAGTGTCGGGAACCTTTGGCAAGTTTGTTTGTGCTCCCGCTTAATATGAATAGCTGTCGTTAGGGTATATGCTGAATATTTTAAAGGTTTCATTTTGCATTTCTATAGGCTGTGGAAGCCTTTCAAGGGCCCTGCGAAACGCTTTTCTTAAAATTCCGTTTTGCATTGCCTGGTCAGGGCCGAGCCGATTTTTTTAAAGATAAATATGGATTCATTAAGGTTTCATCTAACTTCATGGAAATGTTTCAAATCTATTTGATTTTAATATTAATAGACTAACTAATGAATTTCAATATTAGATTGTGAGATTTAGCCCTGGTTAAGCGAAAGTGAAGTAGAATAAGGGCTGTATTTTCTCAGTGGATGAAGCTTTGTTAAATAGGCCGGCAGGCGTCTAAAGAGAGATGCAGACACCATTATTTTTCGTTCCTGTATTTGCAATTGATTGCAGTCAGTAAAATAGTTTTATATAATTTTTTTAAGATGTTGCATCAGCTGCGCGTCAATGTCACATGTAAAACATGTTACTATGAAAGCAAAAAGGATTAATATGTGTTCCATATTTGGCTCTCTCTGAGACAGTAATAAAACTGGCTATTCCAAGCAGCAACTAGTCCAGATGATTCATTGAAATTGATTGGCTTCTCAGAGCTTGTAGAGTCTCATGGAGTTCTTGAGAAACTTGCGGAGTCTAGCATGGACATTTTTTGTCTAAAAAGCAGAGAAAAAAGCCTTCATTTGTAAGTTGAAGAGTGGAAGACCTCATTTGGAGTAGCCGAGTTATTTGGTCCTGTATGAATTGGCTCGGAGTATTAATCTTTCAGAGCATAAGGCGATACTGCGTCTGTCTGCAATTATCTGTGATTTTGCCCCAAGGTGCATCTACACTTTAAGAGATTATTACTTATTGCTTTTACATGCATAGCCAGATTCGTCCTAAAGGCATGCCATTCCCTTAAGTGAATTGGGGAACCACGCTCTGCAGCTATTCTCACCTTAGTTTAATTTTAATAGCCATAATTACTGATAGTTTCATTCATGAAGTGTTCAACTATGGGCAAATAAATGGTTCTTAAAACAATAAATTACCCAAAGTGCTTTCAGACTTCTAAAAAATGTCATGATCACTGTATTATATCCTCAATTTCAAATAATTTCATAGCAAACTGTTTTGCAAGTTCCAACGAGAGATTGGGCAAAATGTTTTGATTAATTGTCTAGAAGATGAATTTTTTTTCTGAACATTTTTCTCAATTTAT
The DNA here is from genome assembly GCA_007115665.2 of Sequoiadendron giganteum. Taxonomy (NCBI): domain Eukaryota; kingdom Viridiplantae; phylum Streptophyta; class Pinopsida; order Cupressales; family Cupressaceae; genus Sequoiadendron; species Sequoiadendron giganteum. The sequence goes on from CM021109.1 coordinate 189,904,231, forward strand.
AAGATTATGAAAAATAAAAATTCTAGATGTTTAAAGTTGATTGACATTGTACGGCCTTTCTTCAATTTGACATCCACACAAATTCTCTCAACATGGTATTTTCAAATCTTTCATCTCCAGAATGGGTTTAGAACTCAAGAAGTACTTTCTTGATACATTCACCCTCTGTTCAGACTCTTGTTAATGCCAAAATTTGAAGGCCAACTCTGGGAGCCTTTACCTAAACCAAGGCAGAGGAAAGTGTGTGATTCGTAGGCTAATATTTTCTGAACCAACACTGTCACCAGGCATAAATCAAAGGCACTTCCCTATTTTTGAAATTTGAACAAACAACAAATGAATTAGCATTGTGGCATCAGTTTTGCTTCTACCTTTGGTCTAGAGTCTGATTGGCTGATTCCCCATCAATTTGCAGATAAATGCATGATCCTATATGCCATAGTTTAGAAACTTGTGAGCTGGCAAAACCAGAAATTTGACTCAGACTTGGTGACTTGGCAAAAACTTGCCAAAACTCTGCAAAATTTCCAAACATTAAACCTAAATCACAAAAAACTGCCCCGAGTTTTCTGCAAACAAGCACAAAGCCTAAAAGCCTAGAAATTTTTCATTAAATTCTGCAACCAAGCCAAGGTTATCATAGTTTAAAGCATAGCTTTGCTCGCTTCACATTTATTTAAAAATCAAACACAAATTATGTATACAAATCAAATTTGAAGTTATTAATATCATAGTTTAAAGCATAGCTTTGCTCACTTCACATTTATTTAAAAATCAAACAAAAATTACATATACAAATCAAATTTGCATTAAAAAAGACCATAAAACACGGAAAGCAATTTATTATAATTCTTCAAACAAGCACAACCCAAAAATATGAAAAAATTCAAAATCCATTATATCTTTAAACAATTCATTATATATGGGAACACACACAAAACCTCATGAGAATCTTTTGCAAAAACTGCATAATTTAAGAAGCTCTAAAACAGCTTTTCCAGAAGACTACACAAACATGCAACGCTGCAAAGAGAATCTAAACTGTAAGCACAAAAAATTCGGCAATTCACATAATGTTTTTTCTAACCTACAGTTTATCAAATTATCTCTTACAATCAAACATCAATTACACACACAAATCAAATTGCAGAAACAAAACCTTTAATCACTGAAAATTTCCATCAAGCACAAAACCATGGTGGAGCTGTCATGTTTTTGGAGTGAATGCAGGGTGGAGTTGCCGGATTGTCACCAGAATAATACTTTTTTTATTTGTAGTTGCAAAGGTTGTTTTATCTAGTAGTATTGAGCGCATTCTATTGTTGTGAAGGAAGGTGAGGCCATCTTACAGCTGTGGGAAGGGCATTTGCATTTGCAGTTGTGGTTTTGGTCACAAACAAAATGTCAAATACCTGCATGCTAGAACTGGTTGCAATCGGCAAGTTTTTCAGGTTGGACTCTGTAATTTCTCGGTGAGTTGTTGGCAATCAACTCATCAATTTTCTGCAAAAAATTGCCCTCAAATTTTTAGGCAGTGACTTGGCGACCTAATCTTCTCAGAAAAACTTGCAAGTTGGCAAGTTTTTGGGCAATTTTTTAATCAATGCTTCGTACAATGTACTCTTGATTACAAATTCTACATATTGGTTGGTTTTTTGAAGTTTGGATTGCTTGGAAATTCTGCTTTCTACAGATCTTGGGCTCAACCTTTTTAGACCTTCCTAAGAGAAATGTCAATGTAAAGTGAATAGAAATAGAGTGGCAGGAGGGTTACATCTCTCTCAAACTGCCCATCAAGTTATCTGACAAGCCCTAAACACAATTATTAAAAGAGAATTACTATTCTTATTATAGAAAATTGCCAAATAAAAGAAACACCAAAATATAGAATCAGAAAAATAGCAGTTAAGTCTGAATTATCTCTGAAGGATCCATGGCAGTTAGCACTGACTAAATATCAGGCATGATTCTAGCACATAGAACACAAAATGTCATCACTGGCCACAGGCCTGATAATAGTAGAACGAGCTTCTGTTGAGTGTACCTGTGGTGTAATCCTCCTATCCTTTTGTACTCCCTTCAACATAGTAGTATCATGTATTAGGAAATGATATTTCTGATGCAAGAACTTCTGGTGTTAGCAACATGTTGCTTGTCAAGTGAGCGCTTCTAGTGTCCTAACAACGATTGTGTGGTTTACCATTGTAGCAAAATCTTTCTTGGGAATAAATTGATAAACCAAAAGATAAAGATTTTTTCAATTAATCAAAGAAAAAACTGGGAACCCAAAAAAGCAGAAAAAATCAGAAAAAAAGAGAAAAAATTGCTGTTTTTTAATATTTAAAGGCAATGTATTTGCATATAGAGAGAGTGAAAGGAAATGGGAGTTTACACGATGACTTTTGGAATATGAATTTTTCAAATTAATTTTCAGATTGCTGATTACATTGCACACTACATGGTACACTGCTTCATAGTTAGGCTTTGAAGTTCAATCCTGAAAATCAATTACAATCTACTTTGTACAAAGTCAACCTACAAAGTACAAACTTACAAAGTTTGGAGGGAGCCCATTTTTCTTGTTACTATATAGTGTGATACACTAGGGGGCTGCAGATCAGGATGATGAAGATCCAGGTTCCATGCCTCTCATATTTTATCAATCTAGTCTTCATCAAGTTCCTTGGTTTCCTTGGAGATAGAAAGGTTATCATCTTAAAAATGTTACTTCTCATCACTTGTGAGTTTGGGTTGATCTCGTCAAGGTCAATTGGCTGATCTTCCTCAATGCCACCTAATATTATTAAAGTGAATGCATAAGGGCTGAAGCATAAAGCTAAGAATAAAGCTTTGTCCCACTTGTGGGGTGTCTTGATTTTTGCCTAAAATCATGTATTTAAAAAAAAAAGGCATGATATAAGCCTAGAGGGGTTCCATTTAAGGGGGTTCCCTTAGATAGAACCCCTTAGGCTTAAAGGAAACACTTGGTGGAGTCTCCTTTGCGTCTATCAAAATGGTATAAAAAAAACAAATTTGCTTCATCTTTTGGGCTATCAAATGAGGTCATTTGAAAATGCTATTTTGCATGTATGTGTCAGGCCCAGGAATGTGTCATGCCCCCGCCTTAAATCACAAGCCCATGATCGCAGCCTAGGATTAATAATAATCGCTGACCAAAGAGATGAAAGAGGCGACTCTGCAAAGGGATCGATAGGAAATAATTAAGGAAGACTGTTAATGCAGTGATAACATAGAAAATAAATAATTAATATTAAGAGAGTTTAAGGAGCAGCGCTTGGTGGTGGAAGGATGTGTCCTTTGTTAAGATAACCATTGAAAGGATGTGACTCTCCCCACCATGGAAGATATAAAAGGGAGAACAAATGAGTGGGGAGAAGCATCAAGCGGATCAAATTGGAAAAAGGTAAATAAGGAATTGAAATATAAGATATCTATTGGAAATAAATATTGTTTTCAGCAAAAATATTATTGGGATGTAAGTTTAAAAGATAATCTTAGAATATAAATTAGGAATAGCCATATATATTTTAATTGCAGAAATTAAGTTATTACAGCCACTTGTAAGTAAATCTATTATAATTGCATAATGATATTTTATTAACAATTAACATAGCAAATTCCCTTAGCAATCTATTTTGAATTTATAGAAGTGTCTTGCAAATAGGGAGGCCAATCAAACTTCCAAGTCACGAGATGCTAAAGCACTAGAATTTTGTAATATCAAGCACGCCACCTTGAAATGGATGAACTAGAGGTCCTGCCATGTTTGTGGGCCGAGAGGCCAAATGGACCCAAAATCCATTCCGTGCTCTAGGGCTTGGCTGAAGATGACAGCCTTCATGTATCTTATCATGCGTGCCACCCCGAGATGGATGAATTGGAGGTTTTGCCATACTTGTGGGCCGGGAGGCCAAATGGTGCTCTTGGGCTTGATCAAGGAGGACAACCAACCTCCAAGGCAGACTAAGGGATGAAACGGATCTAGAATCATTCCATGCTCTTGCAATACAAGGGCCACCACCCTTGAGATTGCAGTTTGCAAGCATTTCCAGTGAATTCCTAATATGGTTTACTATAGGAATATGCCTTGGAATAGTCATTAATGATGTTAAGGTATTTCAAATTCAAATATTAATGATGCTATGAACTATGAATCTAAATATTACGATGTTTTAGCTATGATGTATTGCTCTCAATATTATAACATTTTATTTGAATATTATTGTAAGATTGATACTTGCTATTACTAATATGAGATTTTAATGATCACTATTGTTTTGCAAGCCTAAAATTAGGAATTTTCCAAAAGGGGACATTATAGAATGTAATGCAAGAAAAAATTGACAAATGAAATGAACGAGACTCAGACAACTAGAAAAATATCTAATGAAAAACTTGACCATTAATCCATTAATCAAAATGAGATACAGTGTACATATTTAACAATATGAAAATGATTGTTTAGTTTGTCTTCTAGATGATTGTTCAGCTTCTAGTGTACTTAGGAAATATAAAATATAAAATATTATCCTACTATACCCAAGATTATGTACATTAGTGTTACATCCCCCCTTAATCTGTAGTGGTGTGTAATGTCCCCTTTTTCCTAGGTAGTGGTCAGGCGTAGTGGTTAGTCTACCAACTGGTTCCCGTAGGTTAATAGAGTGTTCAGGGGACCCCTTTGAGGGAGATCTTTAGTTCTTCAGCAGGCCTTTTTGGTGTTTATTTCAGTAATCTTTAGCTCAGTGTCCCAGTTTATTCGTGGTGTGCCTTTAGGAGGCCATTCTGGACACTTTGACGCACTCTTACTATTTTTAATAAGTCACTTGGGTATGGTCAGTTGGCAGAGTTACTACTTTTGGCATGTTGGCGTAATTATATCCTGGAGTTATATTGGTTAATATTGGTCCTACACTTTATGCGTTATTAAAATATATTAGAAGGGGACTTCATATTCAAAAGGATATAAGTGATATTTTAAGTGCACTTTATAATATAAAGTTAAGTGCCAATTTAAAAGGGAGACATAAGGATGTTATTAAAAAGGGATTTAAATGATTTAAAAGAATAATTTATTTTATAAAGTATTGTGCCCAACTAAATAAAATATTAAAAGGAGTTATAAGGTGGGAAAAGTAAATGAAATGAAATTTAAATCAAATGCAAATTGAGCATGGAAATATAAAAGGGCAATGTGTAACAACCTCCGTGTTCTTCTTAGTAAAATTCCAAAGTTTTCACTTCAAGTGAATGATCCATGATGCCATAATATAGCAAAAAAATTTTTCTTTTCTATAAAGTAAATTACATGCACATTTGAAATAAACACTATTACAAACTTCCATTGCATTTCATTGTAATTTTACAAATCTTTCCATAACATAGATCTCATATTGAATAAACTCAAGTTTATCCATCACGATTACATTCTTCCACATAATGGATACATGATACATACATAGCTCCTCTGAGCTTCATTTGGCAATAGATATGCAAACTGGTCCTGATGTCACCGCATTGGTGCAGACATTCTAGATGTCTCCATTCCCTAGCACGCACACTCTAGTTGTCCCCAATACTGGCGCAAGCATCTGCAAACCTCGGCCGCCAACTGATGAGGAAAAGCATCACTCAAGTGCTTTTCCGCCAACCACAGACTCAAATGTGGTCCCCCACACATCTACCACATATGTTAAGATGGCCCTACCCTTTGACGAAGAGATTGGTTGGTAAAACCCCATAACAATAACCTATCTGAGCTTAGTGTTGTATTCTACAAACCAGAACCTAATCATACAGTAGCTACACCTACGAGTATGAAAATCCTAAACTAGAATGCATAAAAGGAACACAGTGAATTGATAGTGCAACCAGTGGCTAATTACACTACTTCGGCCAAAGTATTCTCACCTAGTTGTTCGAGTGACAGCCATCCTATTCACATACACTACCATAACTTAGTTTGGATTATGACTCTTCATATACTATGCATAGGCAATTTCCGTCTATAGGTAATCATTAACCTCAGAAATAACCTATTCCCCTTTTCCCAAAACACAATGGTATCTCTACTAATAAAGAATAAGCATAAGTTGCCCCCTTCATTGGATATTCTAATCCCAGGTATAACATATGAGCTTTTCTAGTCTACAAATTAACTTTGCATAAACAACTTAACAAGCTATTCCCTTCAATGGACAACCTAGTCCCAGGAATAATCCTTATAATCTAAAGTATAACTACATAAGCTTCACCAATCATAGAATAAATATTCATAAATAATTGACTCCATTCAGGAATATATCTCGACAATAAGTGATTCTCAACAAGAGTATAATCTCTTTAGTAAATGACCTCAATCGAAAAGCAATCATGTTGATGATAGCTTCGGTTAGATATGAATGACGATTGCTGTAAGCATCATCGTCATTTATACATGATCAAAGTTTATCATTCATTTATAAATATTTCTGAAATATGTATAATCGAATTTATGAGCATATATATAAAATTCGATCTAAATAAATGATGTTATGTTCTGCATTTATTAAATCGGATTACATACAAATATCCGCCACCTTGTAGAAGGTTGTATATGTGTTAGATATACTAACCTTATGATAAACGACTTTTATCTAAGAGTTGCGCGTCCTAAGGGACACGTCCCTTGAGTGGACGTGCCTCCACTTGTGGAGACACGTCCTCTCATGAGACGTGCCTCTTAGGGGCAGGTCTCCTCTCATATTTATGGTGGTTCATTTTTTGATATGCAAACATCGAAATTCATTGATGTTCTGCAATCAATACATTCGGCATACAGAGAGAAATCTGGAAATCAGTTTTTTGACTTAGAATTTTTCCTACACAGAATTTCAGACCTTAGTTTATTCTTAGATTTTAGGATCCTAGTTGTGAAAGATTTGATTACATTTACATGGTATCAGAGCCAAGTTGTGTGAATCCAAATCAAATCTAAAATCAGTTTGCTCTAGAAAAAATTCGTATTTTTCAAAATCGAATTCACATCACATTCTTCATAATGTCAAGTGTGATCAGATTTGAAGATCGTCTTGCAGGAGCAGACAATTTCACATCATGGAAATTTAGAATCATGATGATCCTTAAAGAGAATAAGCTAGACTCACTTGTGAGAGAAAATAAGAAGGAACCAGAGGCTGAACTTGAGAAAACTCAATGGATTGAAAACAATGAAAAGGCCATGAAAATCCTAGTAGATGCAGTTAGGGATCATATAGTGCCCATCCTAGCAAAACTTGAAACTGCATACCATATGTACAAATCTCTTGAGAGTACTTATGAGATCAACAACACCTGTAGGACTCGTGCATTAAAAAGGCAAATCAACAATGCCCAAATAAACAAAGGAGAGTCCATTAATGCATACTTCTTGAGGATTATTGAACTAAGGGATCAATTATCCACAATTGGATATCAGATTGATAGCAAAGAGTTAACCCTAATTGCACTAGGAGGCCTACTCAACTCATGGGAGTCATTTGTTAAAGGAATAAGTGCGAGATCTAAACTCCCCAAGTTTGATAGGCTGAGAACTGACTGCCTTCAAGAGGAAACAAGACTCTCCACTATGGAAAATAAACAGAAGAATATGGATGAAGATATTTATGTACTCAACACAACAACTAATAAAAAGAACAAGAAAAACTCCTACAAAAGAGGATCTTTTAAAAGAAAGAGAAATCCCAATGGAAAAGGATTTTCGAAGAAGAAAGATATCTCTCAAGTGCAATGCTTTAGATGTGATCAATATGGTCACTATGCAATGAAGTGCCCTGACAGATCAAAGCAACAAGCATCATTTGCCAAAGTAGGAAAGACAAGTTCAGATCATGAATCCTAGAACTTTGTGTTCTATTCAGCCCTATCTAGCCAAACATCTAACAACACCCACAACTGGGTAATTGATAGTGGTTCTTCTAGACACATCACAGGATTCAGAGAACACCTGGACACTATGATTGAAAAATCTGATGAAGAAGTAACCATTGGGGATGATTCTGCACACCCTGTAAAAGGGGTTGGAACTTGCTCCATCAATCTGAAATCTGGCCTTTCTCTTCAACTCACTGGAGTCTTATTTGTACCTGGAATTAAGAGGAACCTAATATCCATCTCTGCCCTTGAAGACAATGGATATAGAGTTACCTTTATGGATGGGAAAGTTCTAGTATGGCCTAAGAACTCAACAATCAAGAAAGCCCAAACTATAGGTGTAAGACAAGGGTACCTTTACAAACTATGCACTGAAGTTAAACAAGCCCTTACCCTTGACACCTGTGATTCAAATGAGATTTGGCATAGAAGATTAGGACACCTTCATTTCCATGCCCTACCTTCTGTGAAAAAACTTGTAACAGGCTTACCTAAGTTAAAATCATCTCATGAAGGAACCTGCCAAGGTTGTGCCTTAGGAAAGAATACAAAGGGGTCCTTTCCCAATAGTTTGAGCAAAACCCTAAATGTGTTAGAATTGGTTCACTCAGACTTATGTGGACCCATGTCTGTACCCTCTAAAGCAGGATTTCTATACTATGTCATATTCGTAGATGACTTCTCTAGGACTAGGAAAACCTGGATCTATTTCCTTAAGTGTAAAGAGTCAATAGAAATCCTCAAAAGGTTCAAAGAGTTTAAAGCCCTCACTGAAAACTTCTCCGGAAAGAAAATAAAAACCTTAAGGACAGACAATGGGAAAGAATATACCTCTGAGATTTTTAAAGAATTCTGCATGAGTGCTAGAATTAAGAGGGAGTTCACAGTTGCCTACAACCCTCAACAGAATGAGGTTGCTCAGAGAAAAAATAGAACCATTGTAGAAGCTGCTAAGGCAATGTTGCTGGACCAAAACATTGAAACTTCTTTCTGGGCAGAAGCCTCTAGGACTGCTGTCTATATCCAAAATAGATGTCCTCATTCTCATCTTGATAACAAAACTCCTGAAGAAGCCTTTACCGGCATAAAACCTGACATTAGTCATTTTAGGATTTTAGGCTATCCTGTCTATATTCATGTACCCAAAGAGAAAAGATTCAAGCTAGAACCTTCTGGAAAGAAGGGAGTATTTGTGGGTTATAGTGAAACCTCCAAAGCCTACAGGATATTCATACTCGGGCATAAACAAATTGAATTGAGTAGAGATGTCATCTTTGAAGAAGACATTGCATTCAAAAGGGCAAGAAGTTCTAGTGAGATAGAAACCTATTCCCCTAGAGTACCTGAAATGGAACCTGCTCCTAAGATTCAGAGGGAGCATCCTAAGGATATGCCAAATGAACTTCTTTCTACTCCAGATGAAAATCCAAATGACAACGGCAGAAAGAGACCACTTTGGGCAAGAAAGATGATCAAAGAAGCCGAGGATCATGCAGCACCCAAAGGAACGTCTAGGGAGAGCAAAAGACCCAAACTTTTCTCTAGCTATGTTGCTTTAATGAACAACATCATAAACTCTGAACTTGCCAGTGTTACAGAAGCCTTCAGACATCAAGCTTGGAAGGATGCAATGACGGAGGAATATCAGTCCATCCTAAAGAATGATGTATGGGATATAGTGCCTAGACCAAAAGAGAAATCTATTGTCTCTTCTAAATGGCTCTTCAAAATCAAGCATGCTGCTGATGGCAGTATAGAAAAACATAAAGCACGTTTTGTGGCTAGAGGCTTTTCTCAAAAGGAAGGCATTGATTATGAAGAAACATTTGCACCTGTTGCCCGTTACACATCAGTGAGAGCAATATTAGCCATTGCAGCAGCTAAAGGTTGGAAGATCCATCAAATGGATGTGAAAACTGCCTTCCTGAATGGGACCATTGAAAAGGAAGTCTATTTGGAACAGCCTGAAGGTTTTGTGATACATAAATCTAACTCACATGTGTGCAGGCTGAAGAAAGCTCTCTATGGACTTAAACAGGCTCCCAGGGTCTGGTATGAAAGAATTGACAGCTATCTTTTGGGATTAGGATTTTCCAAGAATGATGCTGACTCCAATCTCTACTTCAAGGTAATCAAAGGTGATATGCTAATAATTATTTTATATGTTGATGACCTGCTGATAACAGGAGAAGATCACCTCATTGCTCAAGGGAAGCAGGATCTAATTTCTGAATTTGACATGAAAGACTTGGGCAATCTACACTACTTCCTAGGTTTAGAAGTATGGCAGAAATCAGAGGGCATTATACTAAACCAAGGGAAGTATACCATTGATATTCTGAAGAGATTTGGAATGTTGGACTATAGACCAATGTCTACACCTATGGAAACCAACCTTCACAAATGAAAAGAAGCAGCAGCAGAATCCAAGTGTGCAGATCCAACCCTTTACAGACAGATGATTGGATCCTTGATGTATCTGGTTAACACCAGACCTGATATTTGCTATGCAGTGAATGTTCTCAGCCAGTTCATGTGTGAGCCAAAGGAAATTCACTTAATGGCTGTGAAACATATTTTGAGATATCTTCAAGGCACTATTGGATATGGTCTTCTTTACAAGAATGATCAACTAGATCTACATGGGTACTCTGATTCAGATTGGGCTGGAAGTGTAACCGATCGGAAAAGCACATCAGGATGTTGCTTCAGTTTAGGATCGGCTATGATCTCCTGGATTTGCAGAAAACAGTCTTCAGTTGCACAGAGCTCAACAGAAGCTGAATACATTGCAACCTCAATGGGAGCAAGAGAAGTAGTTTGGCTTTGTAAATTGCTTGTGGGACTCTTTGATGAGCCCTTGAATCCTACAATTATTCATTGTGATAATCAGAGTTGCATCAAACTCTCTGTCAATCCTGTCTTTCATGATAGATCTAAGCACATTGAGATCCCCTGTCATTATGTAAGAGATATGGTGGAAAGGAAAATGATTCAGTTGGAGTATATTGGTGCAAATGATCAAACTGCAGACATTCTCACCAAGCCTCTCTCTCGAATCAAGGTAGAGCACTTCAGGAAGGAACTTGGTATGGTTGAAATGTAATTTGTTATTTATGTTTGAAATACAAATTGTTTATAAATTGTACTAATATATAATGATGTTTAATGTGTAAACTCTTTTGTCATATGTGTGACTCCATGACTTTATGGGCCTACTCCCCCTGTGTACATAATTGAAAGGTGACGATCTTTTAATAATGAGCACTTGTATTTGACATTGTAAAGTGACGACTCTACAATGATAAACTATCATGATAGATATCATGTGACTTGATATTTGTGGACATGGCATGATAGTATCTCTTGGACACTTTGATTGATATCATGGGACTTGATATCATCTGTAGATCATTGTGATCCTTAAGAGATAATCATGGTGGATATTTATATCCGTGGATATGCCATGAATTATGGTAGACATCATGTGACTTGATGTCAGTGCACATACCATAATAAAGATATGTTATGAAGAATGTCACGTGACTTGACAATATTGAGAAATCATACCATGTCTTAGATATCACGTGTTAAGGTGATATCTCTACTTATCTGATTTGAAATATCATCCCTAACTAAGAGGGAGTGTTGATGATAGCTTCGGTCAGATATGAATGACGATTGCTGTAAGCATCATCGTCATTTATACATGATCAAAGTTTATCATTCATTTATAAATATTTCTGAAATATGTATAATCGAATTTATGAGCATATATATAAAATTCGATGGAAATAAATGATGTTATGTTCTGCATTTATTAAATCGGATTACATACAAATATCTGCCACCTTGTAGAAGGTTGTATATGTGTTAGATATACTAACCTTATGATAAACGACTTTTATCTAAGAGCCGCGCATCCTAAGGGACACGTCCCATGAGTGGATGTGCCTCCACTTGTGGAGACATGTCCTCTCATGAGACGTGCCTCTTAGGGGCGGGTCTCCTCTCATATTTATGGTGGTTCATTCGTTGGTATGCAAACATTGAAATTCATTAATGTTCTGCAATCAGTACATTCGGCATACAGAGAGAAATCTGGAAATCAGGTTTTTGACTTAGAAGTTTTCCTACACAGAATTTCAGACCTTAGTTTATTCTTAGATTTTAGGATCCTAGTTGTGAAAGATTTGATTACATTTACAAATCATATTAGTAAATGATTCTATTCGAGAGTGTAATCTCCTTAGTAAAAGGGTTATTCAAAGAGTAAAACCTTGTCAACAAAATGACCTCATATTAAGGGTATTAAGCCACCAATCAAGTAACAACTCAACCCTGATAGGTAATCCCACCTATGGCTTTAGTCAAATAGTAATTCCCAAGCTCATGTGATCAACTTAATCACATAGGTGAGTCTCAACCATGGTATATCCTAAACCTAGGATATAGATAACAATCATCAATCAGGTTGATCATGTAGGTTAACCTAAACCTATGTGTTCCAAACAAAGAACAACAAACATCCCATCCAAGTAGATTATTCTCAACCTATTGGTTCCAATGGGTAATCAAGTAAATATTCCAACCTAATAGGTAAATTCTTAACCTAGGGTTTCAATATACTTTTCGACCCAAATAGGTTACTCTCAACCTAGGGTTTCATTCAAAAGTAAAGTAATGATCAAATGATCATTCAAGTTTAGATTAGCAATATGACGTCTCATCCTATCATATCCTATCATTGTTTGTTGTATTGCTAAACCTTGTCATTCCTAAGGTTTTCTAGCATTATAAACTAACAGTGTCAAGTCACTTCATGACGTTGCTACATTCACATTATACATGTAGTTAAAACTATCTATGTATATAAACATCATCTGAGTTCCCATTTAGTATATAAGAGTATTAAATCACTCCCATAAGCTATTCAAGCTTTCATTAAATCTAGTATATAATACTAATGATAATCAATCACTCCTTACTATGGAGTAAGTATAATATTGTAACAATCATAAGGAAATCATAACATTCATGATTCTTTTCCTTTCCAAGCCAGCAAATAGACCTTTACTCTATTTCACACAATTTAATGCGTTTCCAAATAAAAACGGACAAGGAAATCAATCTTTCAAATAAAAGATAAAACATGAAGAGAATAGAATCTCATTTCTGTTAAACGCTTATTCCAATTGACCCTTTGGATCTCAAGCTTAGTCTTCTCTTAGAACCAACTTAGCAACAAACTCTCTCCATCTCTCACTAAATTCCTCTCAATAACTCACAGCAAATAAGAATTCTCTCAATGGAAAAATGCAGCAGAATGGAGCAGCGTAGTGATGCAAAGAAGAATTGTATGCAAATAAGGTGAGAATGCGTCATATTTATACCCAAAAACTATCTTCTTTAGCCTATATTCAAGGTTCAAGCAATGACAGTTCTCAACAATAAACCAACGACTCACCTTAACAAAGGAAAGGTGGAGGACTTCTATCTTATTACTCACCAAAACCATACAACAGATCGATTATATGCTGGCCACAGCAGATGGACTATTTCACAATGCACATGTTTAATATAGTGAATCGGTTTCCAGGCATGAAAGACTTCTAAAGGAATCAAAGAATTCATAATATGGTGCCAAGTTTATAGCACATTCCCTATTCTCAAGCCTGCGGATTAAACAAAGGAATCAGTTAATAATAATCTGGCTACAAATTACACAGTTGACTTGGTCATAGACTTGGAAATCGACACATTTCAATGGATTGACCTCTTTCACAATAGTGCTGCTTTATTCTCATTACTTTGCAACGTGTTAATTGCACCTCTATTTCCTGCGTGGTATTGATTTGGTCATGGATAATGCATTAGATACTTAACAATGAATTGACCTCACATTTAATGCGCTGGTAGTGCTTTGACTCAGCACGTCCCTTTGTATAGTGTGCAGCTCTTTAACATTATTCCTTATTCATTATGCATAGCAGGTTTAAACCTATGTAGTTTCCATTGCTCTCATCAATGATGTCATATGCGGTTTAAATACTTAGCAATTGCGTTGCTCATAAAGTCTTAATATAGTTAGCGCTATGTATTGCGCTTAAAAGCATTTATTATATACATAGTGTAACAATACGCTGTCCATAAAAGCAACGTTTAACTTGTATTAAGACCTCTCTCACTAACATATGCGCTTTGTACATTTGCGCCACCTCTAATGCAAAGTATTGCATTAATATCAATCTCCATTGACTTATTTAAATCGATTTCTATTAATCGATTCACATATATATAGTATACACATATATATGTATATACATATTTGTATTTAGCATGAAATGCTCTCATATATATATATTCATTAACAATCAAGCTCACTAAATAAACTATTTGATATATGAACGTATATATCCACATTCACATTTTCCACACCATAATAATAATGATACAATGGTGTTCATGTATATATATATACGCATATGGCAAATATCAAACATTGCTTTGACAACTAAACACATATGTTCTATTATGTTCACACACACACACACACACACATTACATATTTACACATCATTATCTCGATACCTATAACTCAATGTAATGTCCCCACTTTAGCAGTTGACCAAGTGTGTGTGCATTAGCCTTGTTCTACATGGTCCCGAGGGCTAACGAAGGGTTTAAGGGGATCCTAGGGTGTTTTGGCCTAGTCATTTCCAGTTTGGGCCAAAACGAAGTTGATTTACTCAGTTTCAGGCATACTTACTATTTTTAGTAAGTCAGCAAGACACAGTGGAGACCAGTTTTGGTGATTGGATTTGATACTCCTCGGTGAGAGCTTTCCGACTAGCTATCACTCGCATTATTCGGAGTCCGATTGCTAATACATTTTAATGCCTGAAGTTTTATTAAAGTAACATTTAATTTAATTGTAAAATATTAAAGTGTTAACTTTAATATTATTTTATGGGGATGTGTACCCAAGGGAGACATAAGGGGATATTTTAATATATGTTTTATATTGCACATCTTTTATCCCACATTGCCCATGAGAGTTGAGTCGACCCTTGGAAATAGAATAAAAGGAAGCGTTTGTGGCTTCATTAGATATGTTGAATATGAGAAGAAATTGGTGTGAGTTGCAGATCCGTTCTTGGGATTAGAGGACGTCTATCCTCTCTTGTGACATTCTAGACGTCATTCCCTTGGGGTTTGGCCTTTGGAATCTATTGCTATCAGCTCCATTAACAGTCAGATTGGGTGCATTTTCAGCTACAGGCAGATTGGGGGTTTCGTTCTTATCTTCCTCTCTACTTGTCCGATGCTTATGTCACTTTGAGGGAATGATTTCAAGAAGATATTGAACCGTTTGAGGGCAGATTATAACAGTATTGTAGCGCAGCACTATCCATGTTACTATAGCACGACACTATTCACGCTACTGTAGCACGACACTATTCACGAGTACTATTCATACCACTGTAGCAGCAGATTTTGTAAACATTTGATGAAACATTATAATGCTGTAGAAATTCGTGAGTTGATAACTTGCCATGTATTTGCTTCTTATTGAAATAATATTTTACCAGCAGTAGTCAGTTTCCAGATTGCATATTATTGTAGTTTCCTTCTTGTTCATGTTGTGTGTTTTCAAGTTTATGCCAAAACATAAAACAAACAAACAAATGTCTCTTTTCCAGAAGTCATAAGGGAATTAAACATTAAACGGAGAAATAAGAAGTTGGATGCAAACTGTTTGTCATAATTCCTTTCAGCAGTTGGTTTAGTCTTTTGGGCATTCAGGGGTGTCCATTACAGTGGTATCAAAGCAATAAGTCCTGCCATCCTGTGGAGGTCTTATAGGGAATTTGGAACAGCCAGATAGAGGGAAAAGTGTTTGACGAAATGTCAAAACACTAAAATTAGAAATTAAAAACAGGTTAAGCATTTATGTTTGAGCATGCGACAAGGGCCTTATAATCTCCGCAATACCAGAGTAAGACAAAATAGGATTTCGGACTTGCAGCCTAGTTCATCCGTGCAGGTGGACATAGAATCCAATCATATAGACACAGAGGAGATATTCTTTGATCAGGACAACAATATGGGTGACCGAGATGACATGAACATAGGATTAGGCGGAGGCAGGAATACTGTTCCAGATCAGGGGGAGGTAATGTTCAGACAGTTACTAGATACATTAGAGCAGGGGCAGTGTATGCAGCAGGAACAAAATAGGCGAATGGACATGATGTTGCAGCTTGTGGCTAGACAGATGGGCGTAAAAATTAATCCAGGTGATGCCAACAATGGAAACAATAACAATGGGGGAAACGATAACAATAGGGGCAATGATAATAATGGAGGCCAAGGCAATAATAATGGTCCTGAGAATAACATTAATGGTAACAATGGACTTGGCAACAATGGGAATGAGGCGGATAACTTTAGACACGTTGCACGCTCGGCTCAAACAGCGAGCTCGAGACCTCTTCTACCCACCTTCCCACCTAGAGATCCGGTTCAACCAGTGAACGAACCGCAGATTACTGAGTTACAAGGTCAGTTCAGGAGGGACTGGGAGGCCAGTGAACTCGAGTTTCAGGCAGATATTTCCCTCAGAGATTATATGGACTTGAGGATGAGACATATGCCTAGAGCAGGAGGGAGGAATCAGAATTTTGAGCTGAGAAAGAAAGTTGGAAAACTTTCCTTGCCTTATTATGATGCTTCAGGGAAGATGACTGCATGAGCTTGGGTGCAGAAGGTAGATACATACTTGCAGCTGAATCCTATGCCTGAGGAGGAGGCTATCAAGTATGCGGCTATGCACTTGGACGGCGTTGCGCATGAATGGTGGCATCATGGCATGGTGACTCTGGGGCATAATCAGATTACATCCTATGAGGAATTCATAGAAAGATTGATTGAGAGATTTGACACTAGGGATCCCGAGTTACATTTCAAGGAGCTAGCACAGTTAAAACAGTCAGGTTCTGTGGATGCTTACATCGCCGAGTTTCAGTGTTTGTTGGTACTTGTTACTGATATCTCTCCTAGGAGATTGGTGGTGTTATTTTGTGATGGGCTTGCTGATCCATTACGAGGTTGGGTGAAGGGACATGATCCACTCACCTTAGCTGAAGCAACTAAAAAGGCACGAGATTTAGCCCCTTCGGTATACAAAGGAAAATACCATTCAACAGATTCTTCCTACCGCAAGGACAAAGACAAAAAACCATTTCAGAAAGAGTATAACAAACCCAAAGAAGGATCAAAAGGACTAGATAGTGAAACCTTGAATGAACTACGAAAGAAGAAATTGTGCTTCCAGTGTAGAGAGCCTTGGGACTTATCTCATAAATGCCCTCTCAAGGCTAAGGCAAATCAAATGGAGTATTTTTCAGCAGAAGAGTCAAAGTCAGAGGGGGAGGATCAACACTCCGATTCAGATGAGAGTAACACTATAGAGGAGAGCAACATTCCTAAGGATGATAGATCGTTGGCACGCTTGACAGGGGCCCAGAAGGCAATCATATTTAAGGTCAGGGGTACTATCCAGGGCCAGAAAGTGATATCTCTCATTGACACTGGGGCTACACATAACTTCATAGATGCATAGTTGGTCGCCAGGTGAGGGTTACAGACCGAGGAGCATGATGGGTTTAGAGTCATGGTGGCTAACGGTGACAAATTATTGTGCACTCGGAAGATATCTAATCTTCGCATTAGGTTTGGAGATGGCTATGAGTTGGAGGATGAGTTCTATGTTGTGGACATGGGAGATTATGATGTCATCCTCGGCATGACATGGATGGCTTCGCTAGTTGAGTTCACACTCAACCTAGCGAAATTGGAGATGATATTCCAGCACGAGGGCAGAACTGTGGTACTTAGGGGACTTTCGAATGGAGGTTGCAGAGTAGTGTCCTTGAGGAGAATGCAGAGACTTTTTCGTCATGATGACATAGAGTGGGCAGCAGAGTGCTACATTATGCCAGCTCCACCAGAGCCACTGGTAAAGAGTCATCCACCAGATATCCAGAAGATACTTGACAGACACGCTAAAGTATTTGGCGATATTCCTCATGGGGTTCCTCCTGACAGGGGGATGGAGCATGTTATTGAGCTCGAGGAGGGAGCCAAACCAGTTATGATTACCCCTTATCGTCATCCTAAGAAACACAAGGATGAGATAGAGAAGGCAATTAAGGAGTTGTTGGAGATGGGGCACATTAGGCCTAGCAAAAGCCCATTTGCTTCAGCAGTAGTACTGGTGAAGAAGAAGGATGGGACGATGCGCATGTGCATCGATTATAGGGCACTAAATAAGAAAACAATTAAAAACAAGTATCCCGTTCCTAGGATTGATGAGCTGATTGATGAGTTGCATGGGGCATGCTTCTTCACCAAAATTGATTTGCGATCTGGATACCATTAGATCAAGATGAGAGCAGAGGACATTGAGAAAACAGCCTTCCGATGTCACTATGGCCACTTTGAGTTTATGGTTATGCCATTTGGACCAACCAATGCACCCGCTACATTTTAGAGTTGTATGAACCAGGTATTCAGGGAGTAGTTGAGGAGATTTGTCTTGATCTTCTTTGATGACATCTTGGTCTTCAGTAAGACCTGGGAGGAACATTCACAGCATTTGGAGGAGGTGTTATCTATCCTACAGAGAGAGTCGTTGTATGCCAAGGAGTCTAAGTGTGAGTTTGGTATGACAAAATTACTATACCTTGGGCATATTATTAGTGTAGATGGAGTTCAAGTAGACCTTGAAAAGATTAGAGCTATAGTTGATTGGCCTACTCCTACGAACCTCACACAGCTTAAGGGGTTCTTTGGTCTTTGCGGATTTTATAGAAGGTTTGTTAAGGGTTTTTCACAGACGGCAGCGCCTTTGACAGATCTCACCAAGAAGGGGGCCTTCATGTGGACAGGGGCAGCACGGAGGTGTTTTGAGCATTTCAAGCAGGTAATGTCTTCATGTCCAGTTCTAGCTCTACCAGATTTCACGAAGCCTTTTGAGCTTCATTGTGATGCATCGGGTGATGGGATTGGAGCAGTATTGATGCAGGAGAAGCATCCCATTGCATTCGAGAGTAGGAAGCTTCGGGGAGTTGAGAGGAGTTATTCTATCTATGACTGGGAGATGTTGGCCATAATGCATGCATTGGCCAAATTCCGATCATATTTGGTAGGTGGGCGTTTTGTGATCAAGACTGATCACAATAGTATTAAATACTTCATGAGCCAGCGTGATCTTAATGACCGGCAATAGAAATGGGTTATTAAATTGCAGGCTTATGACTTTGACATAGAGTTTGTCAAAGGGAAGAAAAACGTGGTGGTTGATGCCTTATCTCGGAGACCTCACTTATGTGCTCTGGCAGAAATTTCAGGAGATTGGAGAGATCAGATTATAGTAGAGTATGTCGGAGATGCTTGGGCTTTTAGATGGATTTCTGGTACTATACAGGATGATCGCTATGAGGTGATAGATGGATTGATCAGAGTTCAGGACAGGGTTTATTTGATTCCCTCATCACATTTGAGAGAGGCGATACTGAAGGCATTTCATGATGCACCCACAGCTGGGCATCCGGGGGTCTTCAAGACCTACAGGCAGATCCGAGAGCGGTTGTCATGGAGAGGGCTCAAGGATGATGTTCAGAGGTATGTCAGGGAGTGTGCGGTTTGTCAACAGAATAAGGGAGAGGACACCTTTCCTGCAGGTTTGTTACAGCCCTTGCCCATCCCTGATAGGAAATGGGAAAGTATTTCGATGGACTTCATAACTGGTTTACCACGAGTGCAGGGAAGAGATTGCATCTATGTGGTGGTGGACCGCTTGACGAAGTTCGCTCACTTCTTCGCTATTCCGTCCACTTACACAGCAGCACAGGTGGCAAATCTTTTCTTTAGAGAGATATTCAGGTTACATGGGCTGCCCAGATTCATTGTCAGTGACCGGGATAGTAAGTTTATGAGTGTTTTTTGGCAAGAGTTGTTTAGGTTGTGTGGTACAGATCTTACACCTAGCACTAGTTATCATCCATAGACAGATGGGAAAACAAAGATTGTGAATAAATGGGTGGAGGGATATTTGAGGAACTATGTAATTGCACAACAAAAGGCTTGGGTCAGATGGTTGCATATGGGAGAGTATTGTTATAACACCACTTATCATATGTCCATCAGGATGACTCCTTTCATGGCACTCTATGGTTATGAAGCACCTAGCTTCATGGATTTAGTTTTGGGGGACAGCAGAGTGCCCAAAGCCAAAAACTTATTGCGGGATAGTCAGGACATCCTGAAAGTGCTCAAGGAGAATATACAACAGGCCCAGAATCAACATAAATTGTACGCTGATCAGCACCGAATAGAGCACAATTTCGAGGTAGGGGATATGGTTTACTTGAGGCTACAACCATATAGACAGTCATCACTCAAGAAGAGCGGAGTTGAAAAGTTGAAGCCTAGATTTTATGGTCCCTACAGGGTGATTCGCAGAGTGGGCGAAGTCGCCTATGAGCTTGAGCTTCCAGAGGGCAGTCGGGTGCACAATGTGTTTCATTGGTCTAGGCTTAAGAAAGCCATTGGTCAGAGTGTAGTGCCTTCTGCAGATTTACCCCCTTTGGATGAGGAGGGGAAGCTTGTGCTAGTACCCGAAGCTATTCTGGACACCAGAGAGAGGAAGCTTAGAAACAGGATAGTGAAGGAGTATTTGGTCAGATGGAGAGACTTGCCGGAGGAGGATTCTACATGGGAAAGTGAGTAGGTTATTCAGTAGGCTGGACTGAGATTGCTTGAGGACAAGCAATTTCAAGGGGGGCGGACTGTAATGTCCCCACTTTAGCAGTTGACCAAGTGTGTGTGCGTTAGCCTTGTTCTACATGGTCCCGAGGGCTAACAAAGGGTTTAAGGGGATCCTAGAGTGTTTTGGCCTAGCCATTTCCAGTTTGGGCCAAAACGAAGTTGATTTACTTAGTTTCAGGCATACTTACTATTTTTAGTAAGTCAGCAAGACACAGTGGAGACCAGTTTTGGTGATTGGATTTGATACTCCTCGGTGAGAGCTTTCCGACGAGCTATCACTCGCATTATTCGGAGTCCGATTGCTAATACATTTTAATCCCTGAAGTTTTATTAAAGTAACATTTAATTTAATTGTAAAATATTAAAGTGTTACTTTAATATTTATTTTATGGGGATGTGTACCCAAGGGAGACATAAGGGGATATTTTAATATATGTTTTATATTGCACATCTTTTATCCCACATTGCCCATGAGAGTTGAGTCGACCCTTGGAAATAGAATAAAAGGAAGCGTTTGTGGCTTCATTAGATATGTTGAATATGAGAAGAAATTGGTGTGAGTTGCAGATCCGTTCTTGGGATTAGAGGACGTCTATCCTCTCTTGTGACATTCTAGACGTCATTCCCTTGGGGTTTGGCCTTTGGAATCTATTGCTATCAGCTCCATTAACAGGCAGATTGGGTGCATTTTCAGCTACAAGCAGATTGGGGGTTTCATTCTTATCTTCCTCTCTACTTGTCCGATGCTTATGTCACTTTGAGGGAATGATTTCAAGAAGATATTGAACCGTTTGAGGGCAGATTATAACAGTATTGTAGTGCAGCACTATTCATGTTACTGTAGCACGGCACTATTCATGCTACTGTAGCGTGACACTATTCACGGCACTATTCACGGGTACTATTCATACCACTGTAGCAACAGATTTTGTAAACATTTGATGAAACATTATAATGCTGTAGAAATTCGTGAGTTGATAACTTGCCATGTATTTGCTTCTTATTGAAATAATATTTTACCAGCAGTAGTCAGTTTCCAGATTGCATATTATTGTAGTTTCCTTCTTGTTCATGTTGTGTGTTTTCAAGTTTATGCCAAAACATAAAACAAACAAACAAATGTCTCTTTTCCGGAAGTCACAAGGGAATTAAACATCAAACGGAGAAATAAGAAGTTGGATGCAAACTGTTTGTCATAATTCCTTTCAGCAGTTGGTTTAGTCTTTTGGGCATTCAGGGGTGTCCATTACACTCAACACATATATTTATATCCTCGTCGACATGTATATACATTAAGTGTACACACACACACACACATATATATATAATTGATTCCTGTGTAAGTATGCTCGTAAGTATTTCTACTTACATATATATGCATATAATTATGCTCTCTTGCATGGATCAATATATATATATATATATTTATACCCATATACATGTTTACAACTAACGTACATACGAATTGACGTAAAGACAACTATACGGAAAGCTCAAAGACTTAGAGATTCAATCATAACAACTTGATCAAACAATCAAAGAAACCAAAGACATTGCTCAAGCATTTCAACCTATTTCAACCTGTAATGTCCTCGATTTAGCCCTACGCTCTATAATTGGATTTAGCCTATTCCCAGAAACTCGTAGGCTAAGCAGAATGGGAAATTAGGATTTCCTATTTTATAGGAGGTTTCATATGTAGTTTTGAGGGCTTGCATGTGTGTTTTTCTGACGCATGTCTAGTGGAGTTTTCTGGGTTTTTCGGAGATCTCTAGGGTGATGTGACATGCATCTGAATTTGACATCCTTTCCGGGCACTTACTATTTATAGTAAGTCATGATCGTTGCCCAGTTTGTGCTTAAAAGATATTTGGAAACACTTACTATTTATAGTAAGTCATGATATTGCTTAGTTGGCATATAGATGTGGTTTTGACAAACTTACTATTTATAGTAATATGTTATTTTTGGTAAGCATATTTATAGCAGTATCACTCTAGCAGCAACTCAATCTTTTGCAGTTTAGTGTGGCTGATCAGTTTGGCTTTCTGCTGAGTTGAAGTGAATTTACTATTTTTGGCAGTGGCTATTTTTAGTAAGTCTAATTTTGGCAGTATCATCATCTGCAGTTCAGCTCAGGTTATCATGCTATTTGTGGTAATCCTTCAGTTTCAGTATTGGCATTGGTTTTGGTTATCTCCTTGGACTAAGTGTTATATTTAGTCAATTTCATGTTTTTAAGTTGTACCCCATGCCTAGGAGTGATAACTTCATGTTGTTTTAAAGAGGGGACATTAAGGGGTCATGTTGAGCATTTAATGATTTATTTAAAATGCTTTATTGTTGCAAATAGAAATGGACGCCTAAAGGGAAGGGAAATAATGTTTTATTATTTCACAATAAAGTGAATGGTTGAAGGGCGTCCCTTGGGAAGTTGAAGTGATTCAACTTTTTGGAATTCAAAGTGTTTTATTTGCCCATTGAAACTTATATATTGCTGCATTGTGGAGTGTTGATTATGTTATGTTTTGGAAAGCAAAGTTATGCTGTTGATTTGAAATCCAGAATCCGGCTAAGGGAAAGCTTAGCAATTCTATTCCACTCTTCGGGCTTGAAACTATGGTTCCCTAGATGATGGATCGAGAGTGTGCTTCATTCAGAAGTGCACATTGAGCCTCAATGTTTCAGATGTAATTTCCAGATTTTATTGTTGCTGGTTTAGTAATGGCTGTAGGTGAAAATCATTAACAACTTTAAGGGTATTTCTAATTTGATTATGGGTATTTGTTCATCATGATTCTATGCTTGGGGCGACCCTTCCTACCAATTTGCAGATTTTAGTTTGGAGTCTTTGATTTTATATGTCAAAATCGCCCCTCAAGAAGGGCCATATATTTCAGCTTGCATTGGGATTTGTGCCATAAATAAATAAGGGTGTTTTGAGGCTGTTTATTCATCTCAGCAGGGGCGCCTATCTTCTAGTTGATCATTGCACTTGGAATCATGCAATTCAGAGGTAATTCGATTGAGTTATGAGCATTTGATAAATTTCTGTAGTTGCTGATTTGACATTTCCAGAATTACAGTTTGCTGAAACAGAATTAAATCATTTGTTATTTCCATCTTTCTTCTTCTTTCTCATTATATTTTGATATGGAAACAATGTATAACTTGGTGCTTGAAAATTGGTGAAAACATTGTAATTTGCAGCCTTATCTTTTGTACAAACTGTTAACAGTAGTACTGTTTCAGTTTTAATATTGCTGCATTATTTAATTAGTTTCACACTAAGCACCCTTGGATAGTATACCGCTAGTGAGGATAAATTGAATTGTAATCTCTTTTCATACCCACTTTCAAGTGGTGAATTCCCACTCTTCAATGGATGCCTGCCGCAGCAGAAGAAGTATTTTAATTGTAATCTTTTCCCCCCACTGTTTGGTGGTAGCATGGAAAGTTTCTTTGGCTGGTTATCCGCCTTTGTTACATTCAATTTCAGCATTAGTACTCCACCATATGTTAGCACCTCGCCTGTCAAAGGATCTTGAGTGCACATTCTTGGTGTTGAGTTTAATCTCTCTTTTTCAGTGTAATCATTGTAATATTTGATTCAGTAGATCCTAGGGATCCTCTGACTATTACGCAAGTAATTGGTAAATTAATTGATGTATTAACAATGAGCGAGACGCTCAATAAATAGTTTACAAGATATACAAAACTGGAAAGTTTCTAAAAAGAAACTCCAGATAAGATCGGAGACGATCTTATCTCTATCTTACAATATCTTACAATATTGAGCATTAATAAATAAATAAACATTATTTTAATACCCTCCCTTAATGCTCAATCTATCAACTACACCAAGATGCCCCCTGAATTTTACAAACTTATCTGTATTGAGCGACTTGGTGAGAATGTCTGCTGTCTGATCCTCTGTCGGAACATACAGCAACTGAACTGATCCGTCTTCAACCAACTTCCGAATGAAATGACAATGAGTTTCCACATGCTTGGTTCGCTCATGGAAGACCGGATTCTTGGCAAGTTTGAGAACTCCCTGATTATCACAGAACAAGGGAGTCGGACCTGCTTGAGATATTTGCATATCTGCAAGCATCCGGCGAAGCCAAACTGCCTCACATGCTGCTTTTACTGCTCCCCGATACTCTGCTTCTGTCGAGGAGAGAGCCACTGCCTGCTGCTTCTTACTAGTCCATGTGACTGCACCGGATCCCAAACTGAACACATACCCAGATGTTGATTTCCTGTCATCAACTGAACCGGCCCAATCTGAATCTGTGAACCCACTGAGTTTAGGATCGTGACTCCGAGTGTACAAGAGTCCAAAATCAGGAGTGCCCTTCACATAACGCAGCACACGCTTCGCTGCTACCCAATGATCAGCCTTGGGGGCTGTCATGAAGCGTGATATGTAGCTCACTGCAAAACTCAAATCAGGTCTAGTAGCAGCAAGATAGATGAGGCTGCCTACTAGTTGCCTGAACAATGTTTCATCTACCACAGGTGAATCGGACTTAGCTGACAACTTAAGCCCTTTTTCCATGGGTGTAGAGGCAGGTTTGCAATCCTGCATTCGGAACTTATCCAGAAGACTTCGAGCATACTTGGACTGGGAGATGAAAATGCTGCTCTCTGTCTGCCAAACCTCAACACCTAAACAATAATGCAGGAGGCCCAAGTCTGTCATGTCAAAAGTTTTGCACAAGTCCTGTTTGATCTCAGTGATCAAAAGTGCTGAACTGCCGGTAATGATCAAGTCATCCACGTAGACAACAACAAGCAGAATCTCATTACCAGTATTCTTGACATACAGGTTCGAGTCAGATGGACTCCTCTGAAATCCATGATCTGTGAGGTACGTGTCAATCTTAATGTACCAAGCTCGAGGAGCCTGTTTCAGGCCATAGAGTGCCTTGACCAATCTGCACACCTTCTGTTCTTGACCAGCAACTTTGAAACCTGGAGGCTGCATCATGTATACTTCTTCCTTCAACTCACCGTTGAGGAAAGCACTCTTCACATCCATCTGATGGACCTTCCAACCAAATTGGGCTGCTAAGGCAAGGACGAGCCGTATGGTACTCATTTTGGCTGTAGGAGCAAAGGTCTCCTCATAGTCAATGCCTTCTTTCTGTGAGAACCCCCGTGCAACCAGACGAGCTTTGTACTTGTCAAGGGTTCCGTCAGCTTTGTACTTCACCTTGTACACCCATTTGCAGCTAATGGGCTTCTTCCCTGAAGGAAGATTGGAAAGGACCCAAGTGTGATTCTTCTGAAGACTCTGGTATTCTGATTCCATTGCCTTTTCCCACTCAGGTATCCCTTTTGCCTCTGAATATGTCTGAGGCTCATAAACACTGTGAATGTTGGCCATGAGAGCAAAATTCACTGTAGACTGCTGTTTGCTCTTGTTTCTGGATGATCTACCCTCAATGAGCTCATCAGCACGAAGATCACTGATAGTCTTAGCCCACCATTTCGGTCGGAGAGTAGATGTGCCAACATCAGATGCAACAGGAGGAGCTGGATCTGGTTGTGGATCTGGAACAGGTTCAATAGGGGGATGTTCATTATCATCTGGAGGAAACTCAGGTTGAGCATCATCAAAGACTAGGTCTTCGTCATCCCTCCCATCAAGTGAACCTAATGGAAGTTGGACACTCATATCAGGACCCTGTAGAGGCTGATCCTCTGAATGCTGAACAGGTGAGGAAGAGTGAAATGGACCTCGTTCCTCATCAAAGACAACATCTCGACTGAAGATAAGACGATCAGTGTCTATATCAATCAGCCTATATGCCTTGTGGTTGTCACTGTACCCTGTGAACATGAGTTTCTGGCTCTTGGAGTCCAGCTTAGTGCGCTTGGCCTCTGGAATCCAAACATACACAAGGGAGCCAAAAACTTTCAAATGACTGATCCTAGGTTTGCGACCAGACCAAACTTCCTCAGGAGTCTTCCCCTTAACAGCATGAGTGGGTGACCTATTAAGGAGATAGACTGATGTATTGACTGCTTCTGCCCAAAACTTGGTAGGAACATTCTTGTGTTGCAACATGGAGCGAGCCATCTCAACAATCGTACGATTGCGTCGCTCTACAACACCGTTTTGCTGAGGAGTGTAGGGTGTGGTTAACTGACGTTTTATCCCATGAGTATCACAGAAGTTGGAGAATGCACTAGAACAGAATTCCCCCCCATTATCTGACCTAAGAGTTATAATACTAGAACTGGACTCTTTTTCAACTAAGGCCTTAAACTTTTGAAATACATTAAAAACCTCTGATTTCTGTTTAAGAAAGTACACCCACATTTTCCTACTATAGTCATCAACAAAAAGTAGAAAGTACTTTCAACCAGTTACAGAAGAAACAGACATAGGGCCACAAATATCAGCATGAACTAATTGAAGTACCTTAGAAGCCCGCCAAGAGTCGCCATCCTTGAATGGTGTGCGATGCTGCTTCCCAGCCTGACAAGCACCACAAACGCCCTGATGCTGAGTCTGAATGTCAGGTAAGCCATCTACAAGTCCCTCCCGAGCAAGCTGAGAGAGATAGTGCACGTTCAAGTGCCCGTACCGCTGGTGCCAAAGACTGGTGACAGCTGAATGTCTGGCTGCCAAGGCTAACTCTGGAGAATCACCCGTGTCCACAAGCCTGTAAAGGCCATGATCCTCTATCCCAACGGCCACCGTTGTGCGAGTTTCTCGATCAACAATCGAACATCTATGCGAGCTGAATACCACATCCATCTGGGGAGAATGCCGCATAATCTGACTGACTGAGAGAAGATTGAGCTCGATATCAGGTACATAATATACGTTGAGGAATATGAGATCCCTCCCGCCAGACTGAACCTGAACAGTGCCTGTGCCGACAACTGTGTATTCCTCACCTCCTCCAAAGATTACTGAGTCAGTGCAAGGGGAAAAGTCTGTGAACCAATCACGCCTATGTGAGAAATGACGCGAGGCACCAGAATCTATGTACCAAGCAGAGGACTTGACATGGTCTGCGGGCCTTTTTGCCATCAGTGCATAAAAGGCAGATTCCTTCTGCTCAGAGTGCTCGGCGACATTCGCTTTCTGAAACCCTCCCTGCTTCTTTTGCTCAGAAGCCAAACGAGCACGGCAATCTTTCTTGATGTGGCCAAATTTATGACAGTAATTGCACTGTATATTTTTCTTCTTCGGGCTGGTGGAGCGCTGACTTGAGCCTTTCTGCTGTGAAGGCTGACCTTTCCCATGATGCTTCGACTGAGTTTTTGCTGCAAAGGCCTGCTCCGTGGAGGATGATGATTCACTGCTACCGAACTGTTGTCTCCAGCGATCCTGCTGCAACAGGATAGTGCACAAATTCGGAAACTTGAGATCAACATTAGCAGACGTAATGTTGAGGGTCTCTATGAAATGTTCATAGGACTTCGGTAAACTCTTCAGGGTGATCACAACCATGTCTTCCTCCTCCATTTTCCGACCAATCGCCTCCAACTGATCTCTGATCTCCTGGATTTTATTCAAGTGCGCTTGCAGAGTTGTCTTCTCATCCATCATGATAGAAAACAGCATATTCTTCAAGAAAAACGCATGGCTTTTGTCGGAAGTTTCATGCATATCCTTCAAGTGATCCTAGATCTCCTTAGCTGATTTTCGCAGTGGGATCTGAGGGAGCTGATCATCAGTAACCGAAAGCTTAATAAGCATGACGGCTTCACGATTCTGCTCATCAAATTTATCCTGATCCTTACCCGCCGCTTCAGGACGAGTAGCGTTGCCGAGGATCATCTGATCAAGGCAGCGGTATTCAAAAATTGTTAACATCCGCTGCTTCCAGGTGTTGTAATTTTTGCCATTAAATCGCTGGCTGCCCTCCAGCATTAAATTGCTTAAACTGGCCATCTTCACGCTTTTCGAGGCACGAAAAATGAGGTACTGAGAAGAGGCTGATGCACGAAACTCGAGGCACGAATTCCAATGCAAAAAACAGGGACAGATTCAGGTACAGACTATAGAAAGTACAGTGTACGGATGGCACAAAATTCGAGGCATGGAAAACGATGCACCCAGAAAATTCGGAGACCAACCCAGTTGAGCTCTCGAAAAACCCACCAGGAATCTTTAATCGAAAAAATTTTCTGACTTGAAACACAAGAGATTTTCTCAAAACCCTAGCCGCAGGTCGCGTTTTCACAAAAACACTGCAAAACGACTTTGAAAAATTTTGAAAAATTTCAGAAAACGGCTTGAAATCCGCACAAACTCGTGGCAAAAAAATTGCAGATGTCTGGTCGACCACGTATCAGACAAAAAACGCCCCAAAAGACGAAGAAACGCGGCCAGAAAACACTGATTAAAATCGCGTCTGAAAAAAACGGCCAAAAACCAGTCTTCAAAACGCGGCCAGGAAGATTGCGCATAAGCATAGACACCAAAAAATCCTCTTCAATGAGACGCGTCCACAGAAGAAAACAAAGGACGCGCCCAGGATCGGTCTGCAAACACACGAGTCTTGAAAATAAAAAATCCCGTGGGCGCCCAGAAATAAGAAACACGCGAATTTGAAGTCACAGAAATCCCACGCGATTTCCACCAGAAAGAGATCCTCGATTTTCAGAAGAAGAGATGCCAAAAAATCTTCAAACACAGAAGCCACACGAAAATTTCAAAAAAAAATTTCGAAATTTTGCCCTCAGAAAAATCTTCGAAAAAATCAAAAGATTTTTATCAAATTTTTAATTCAGAAACTAAAAAAATCTTAGAAAGATTTTTACGAATTAAAAATTCAATTTTGAGCAAATTGGCTCTGATACCATATTACGCAAGTAATTGGTAAATTAATTGATGTATTAACAATGAGCGAGACGCTCAATAAATAGTTTACAAGATATACAAAACTGGAAAGTTTCTAAAAAGAAACTCCAGATAAGATCGGAGACGATCTTATCTCTATCTTACAATATCTTACAATATTGAGCATTAATAAATAAATAAACATTATTTTAATACTGACCATATGCCCGCCCCTCCTCCTTAAGTGGTTTTAGGGCGCATTCTTGGTTAGAGTTCTTTCATGCACGTTTTGAGTTATGCTAACCTTAACAGGTGCTTGGTTACATTGTAAATGTTCATTTAAAAATAAAAAAAATTGAGAGAGTATATTTCAGTGTGCTCGTAAGTATTTCTACTTACATATATATGCATATAATTATGCTCTCTTGCATGGATCAATATATATATATATACCCATATACATGTTTACAACTAACGTACATACGAATTGACGTAAAGACAACTATACAGAAAGCTCAAAGACTCAAAGATTCAATCATAACAACTTGATCAAACAATCAAAGAAACCAAAGACATTGCTCAAGCATTTCAACCTATCTTCAAAGGTTGGTTACTTGGTTCCAACCGACCCGACTTGACTAGACCAACCAATTCCAATAAGCCAAGACTAAGACGAAGGGTTCACTTACCAAATCCCATAGGACTCGACTCTTCTAAACCAAGTCTCGGTCGTGAGTGTGTGTAAGCTCAGTTAGGTTTCATTAGGGGTTACCTGACCAATCACTTTTCCTAAGTGATACTTCCCCTCCCTTCTGGAGGATTGAACCTATCCCTGCAACTAGCTTAGTACAACACCAAGGTAGTTAGACGTTCATAATAAATCCACATGCATCATAAAACATTAGCATATTCATATAGCAATATATGTTCTTTCATTGTACTTCATCAATATAAACATAATTACTCTTCCAAAGTAATAACATCTTTAATACCTATTTCAGTATTCCATTCCTTTAGCAAGCATATCAAAATCATGATTGCATTTATCATCCTATTTACCCGTGAAGGTAAAATTAAATCAGTAACAACAAGACGGGGTGTGACACAATGAAAGCTCATTTTGCACATTCATTCATTCATTGTTGAATAAGAAGAATTTTGATAAGGGTTTTGTTGAAGATTGAAGAGTCTGAAAATCTCAAGCTTTTTGAGGACGAAATCCCTCAAGAAGAACAGCTAGGTACAGGAGTGAGAGGTCTCCCAAGCCAGCTTGTAGACAATTCCATTTCAGAGATTGTGCTTGTGCTTCAACAAATTTGCAGGAGAGTTTCATATTCAAGGGTTTGAATGATACAACTGAATAATGCAAATATATTGATCATTATTTTTAGAGCAAAGTGAACTACATGAGAACTTCGATGATCAGTTGGTTGCCAGACAAGGGTTTTGACTGTCATTTCTGCAAGTGTCCTTCGTATCGTGGCATGAAAGGTGATTGTGGTAAGGCGTGAGGCTCACATTCTGAGCCGTGGGTTCATATTGCCCCTGCTGTGCACTTCTGGTTGTGTGTGAGCCTCCCTCAAGGAGTCGTGTGGCTGTTTGCAGTTCTGGATTCCATTTCTGAGTGTTGCTGTACACTAGCAGCTGCTGGGTGTAAGGGTTTCAGAGTATTTCATTGGTGCTGGTCGTAATTTCTTGCTGCTACAGTCATTTATATGCTGCTGCAACCTTCATAGATCACTGTTGAAGACTCAAAATCACAATAGGAGGCTATAACGGGTATTTTTCATTATTTCATTGTGCACTTGTATGTCTGATATAAACTCAGAACTGCTATTATGTATTTCAGTTTGTAATAGCTGTTAAAATTAAAATTAAGGGTATTTCAGTCTGTATGACAGCAACAGCAATTGCTTATGATGTATAACCTTCACAGTGAACAGTAATAATATTGTGTTGAGTTGTAAAAGCTATTTGCTGAAAGGAATGAAATTATGTATCTGAAATAGCTTGAAATCTGGGATTATATTTGCATGCATTCAATATATATCATTGTCATTTATATAACCTCAACAAACACTCAGTCAGTTGCATGCAAATCATTTGACAAAATGACAATGTGTCAAATTGCTATGATCGGCTAAATTATAGAGCAAAATCGTAATAGAGATTGTTCCATCTGGGGTGGGACACTAGATGGTGGTAAAACCGTTGTTTGTGTTGCACATTGGGCAACTTGTTTATGGCATCTCATTTGCTTGATATGAAACTCTAATCTTTTGCAAAAGGTTTTTCCTAAGTGATAGCTTTATCCCTTCTGCAATTTTAGAATTTTCAAGAACCAAGATATTGACTTGGCAAAGACCTGAGTTTGTTTTCTCAAGTTGAGTCAGCTATCCATGGTGCAATATCCCATTTGAGAGAATATTGCATCTTGAAAATTTTCACCACCATTTTTTGTTTTGAGTGATGAGATTTGTGGAAGGTTGTTCAACTTTTGTCTCTTTCACTTTTCTGAGTGAAAAATGAAGAACTTAGGTTGATGGCACCCGCAAGGAGTTCAAAGGTGTGCCAACTACATTGTTTGACCTGAAAACTGGATAACCTAGGTTGATTGTGTCCATGAGAAACCCAAAATTGTGTTATAACATACATTGGATGATCAGACTTTTAGTCAAGTTGAAAATGTGAACCAGTTGTCATTCATAATGCTCTCAAGTGAAGACTCATGCTGACACATAAAAAACAGCTCATGGTAGGAAAAATTGTCATGCCCCGCAGTTGCAATACAAAATCTGGCCAACTAGTAAGTTAAATAAATAAAATCAACTTAAATTACCCATAGGTGGCCGACCTTACTCATCAGTTTTATATATATAAACAGCAATAGTATGAATGATAATATCTGAACCAACTACAGCGATCAAACTTATTTTTAATGGTGGCAGTGATTAAAGATATAAAATAGCGATTAGATTTAAAACAAAGACAGCAATAAGGTCGTAGATGAGGTGGTCATAAAGCAGGTCGGTAAATCTCAATTAGCGATTGGAGGGCATCCCTTGGTTGCAGCAATCAGCTTAATTAAAGGGTCATGTCTCTTGATAAATAAATAGAATAAATGGTTATGTCCCTTGCCTATGGATAGTTATGTCCCTTGCCCATTGTGGGATATTAAAGAAGATTTATCTCAAATAAGCTAAGTTACCGGTTCGGGTTCGGGGACGGGTTCGGGTACGAGAACCCGGTACGTGGGTACGTGAAAATTTTTTTTAGGGGTTTGGGTACGTATGGGTACGTGTATATATATATATATAAAAATATATATATATATGTATTATATATACAAAAAAAAAAGAGAAATATACAGAATTGTAAAACTAAATCATTTCATAGTATGATACTTGATCATTGATCAATGCCAAATGCCAAAGATAAATATTAAATGTCAATTGATAGTTGTATTTGACTGATTTGAAAGCAAATTGGGTACAAAATGGCATCCTCATGTGGAATGTGTTGATGTTGATATTCTTAAACAAAATGAAAATAGAAAATTGTTTTTGTAAAACTGAAAGTAAATACTATATTAATATATTTTACAAATTTACATCTTCCTCTTTCCCATAAAAATGAGGTGCGGCATGTAGTTTTGTATGGTTTCAAAAGCCTTAAATGCGATATTATAGATGAAGACTTGTAGGAAAACTATGGAAACTTGGACTTGGAGAGTACCAATTAAATTCAATGGGAGTTTGAGGGCAATGTCTCCAATGGGGTTGAGGGGCAGCGCCCCTCGTGGGGGTCTGGGGGCAACGCCCCCAGCCAATTAATTAAATAATAAATAAACACATGCATTCCAATTAAGATAATTACATTAAGCATAAGAGATAACTTTCAAATTCATTAATCTATTATAAACAATAAGATTACAACTCTCATTCGGGAGGGTCCGGGGGCAGCGCCCCTGGCGCGCTCCCTGTCGCGGTACAGGGCGGGGTCGAGGGGCAGCGCCCCCGCCGCTAGCACCAATTTAAGGCTTTTGAAACCATACAAAACTCCATGGCGCACCTCATACTAATAATAATAATTAAAAAAAAAATGTTTTTATAAGTTTTGGGCCGTGGGTTCTTCGAGGTACGCCCGGGTACATGCCTGGTACCTTCGGGTCCGCGCACCAAACAGCCGGATGCGCCCTGGGTACGCACAGGGTGCGTGCCCAGGCCTGTGGGTTCTCCCGGGTTCGCGCTAGCGCGAACCCGGGAGAACCCACAGGCCTGGGCACGCACCCTGTGCGTACCCAGCGCGTACCCGCAGGCGAACCAAGTACGCCACCTTGAGATGGGGGACCAAGTAGTCCCAAAATGGGGACCAGGTAGTCCCAAGGAGGCCAAGGGGGGTACCAAGGGTACAACGCTTTGGGCTTAGGAGAGATGGCATTTTCAGGGCACCCATTGTACTCTCACCCCTCCATCACAGTGAATCAGTACAAGAGGTCAAACCATAGAGAGAGGGAAATGGTTGGCAAGATGAGGGGATAATGGAAAGGAGACGCCTCCTAGGTAGACCACCTCATATGGATAGCATGGGCCACATGAGGCCAAGGGGGATGGTATATCCGCTCTTGGGCCTAGAGGGTCCTAGGCACCCCATCAAGTCATGTTCTCCCATGCTCTCTTATGGTTGAGTCCTCCAAGGATATTGAATGCTTTGTGATTGAATTAGTAATTTGGCCACGAGTTTACTAATATTTAACTATGATAATCGGCTAATTAGTATTATTGTGCTAAATGGTTATAATTTGCTAATCAGTGTGATTGTGGTAAATGGTTTCTAATTTGTGTGCATGGCTTCAATTAGGTGAAAGGTATTCCCTAACCCATTTGTTTATTTAAAAATTAAGGATTTAAGGCAAATTTAGGGCATTCCCAATTAGGGGACATTACAAAAACTATAACAAATGAAGGCATATGATGAACTCATTCAATGGATAGTCATCAAAACCTAAATGAAGTGTGCAATCTCAAGTGTTTAGGTGTTGAATTGAATATTACTTGCTTAGATGTTGTAGTGATGAGTGGCAATATGCTGCAATGAAAAATACTTAATGAATAATGTAAGCAGTTTCTAAGTACTATGCTTGAAGAACTTAAAATCTAAATCTTGATGTTCCTCACTATAAGATGAGAGTGGAGGGCTATTGCAAAACTCCCTTGAAAAGAGAAAACTTGTGTATAGAAATGCACAACTCATTGACACCCTCTCGGGTTTTCAACTGAATAGGATGAATTTCTAAGCTGCCCGTTTGGGTTTTCAACTTACAACTTGCTGCCTTGAGTCTTTCATTGCCTTTAGTTTTCCCATGCTAGTCGTTCCCATTCCCTAGTCGTGAATCTTTCTTCAAAACGTGTAAGTATTGTGTCATCAACAAATTTATCGAGTTTTGAAACCTTTGTTCGCCTACGAAGAGGTTCTGACAACCCCATTGGCTCCCAACAAGGTTGTCATAACCTTGTTGAAGTCCAATTGTACTATTTCAACCTCTTTAGTTTTGAAAATATCAAAGTTCGCTTCAAGGTTTTGTCTAGGTTCTAGGATTTGCGTCAAATGCCAATGAAGTGGTCCTCTCTAATGAAAATGATTTCCACAATTTAAAATTGATGACTCCAAATGATTTCAAAATTCATGTTGTTGTTCGAATAGGTTATCACAACCCTATCAACACTCAACAAAGTTTCCAAAACCATGTCCAAATCTAGAGCACTATTCAAATCTTCCAAGAAAGAAGCAACGTTAGGGATTTTTGGAGATTCATTTGATCACAATGATGTCTCTGTTTGTATTTCTGCTAAAAAGAGTAAAATGAAAAGTGTCTACAAAGGTGTTTGGTGCATATTGAAGGTTTCAAAACCTATTTCGGTGCCCAATGAGGTTGTCACAACCCCATCGGGAGCCAATAAGTCACTCATAATCTCGGCCAAATTAAAAGGGATTTTCAAGGGTGATTTTCCAAAGGCATGAGGAGATGTTTTGTAAAGGCAAGCCGCAAAACTATCTCGTTCGGCTTCAACAAGTGGTTTTGAAACCATCATCAGAGATCAATAAGGTTCTGAAAACCTCTCAAACTCTTGAGAAGCAAGTTTAAAAAGCTTGCGTTGCAAAATGAAGCCAATTATCATCAATATGGCGGGACCTTGCACATGCCATCATTTAAGACACCATTAATGCGCTCACAAAGTCCAAGGACATTGAATGCTAGCTAATATAAAGCCAATGTGAAGCACAAAAATAACATTTTAACAAAAATATCCAAGAGTGGTCAAATAAGTGCGAAAGTGAATTTGTGGAATGCATCCAGGAAGTAGTGTAGGAAGGATTCTAAAGCAGCGCAAAACAAAGAGGATATCATGTGTAAAGGTACATAATTATTCTCTGCTTTCATGGCTTGTAGAAAGGGGATTTTCAGTTGTTGAAATCTTTTTCATGAAAACTTGCCTGACACAAAAGTGCCTGCTAGAAATCAAAATTCCTCTAGATTCGCTAAGTTGTTCGTTGTGAGATATAATTTGCGTCATGTGTAATTCGATTTTGGCAAAAATCAAGTACAAATACTAGATATGAGCAGTTGTTTGGTTTGGGGAGCACCCTACTCGAAATTGGGGATACAAAACTAGGACACATAAACTTTGAAGAGTTTTGGAGGAGAATGAATGTTGAGAATAGAGATCCTATCATGCAAAACTTGGTGGATAGCGAGCTATTGCAGGTACTTGGTTTTCTCGTGTCTATGCAATGCACAAACCTAGTTGTGGAGTGCATTAACCATTGCGAACTGCAGACTTGGGAAGTGAAAACGACGAATGATAGTGAATCGCTAAATTGGACAAGGATTCTTTCAGCACACTCGTTAGACTACACTAAAGAGAAGTGTTTGCAGACTTGGGTACTATAGTTGTTTATTGACATTTTGCTGAGAAGAAAAGTGCTTGCCACAACACAATTGCAAGGCGGTGGTTGGCAGTCCCTAAAAAGGGAAAATCACAATTGCTGAAATTTTTTCATAGATCGCATTTCTTCAGTGAGGTCTCAAACATCATTGTGTTGATGAGCACATGCTTATACTGAGAGGGAGGTGGTGATTCAATATAAGACTATCTTTTACTTTTTCAAATTAATAACCACAATAACTTCAAATACACAACATCAATAAATAAGAACACAAGATTTATGTAGAATCCCTTTTGGGAGAAAACCACAAAATAAGGATTGCTTGGATCTACTACCCAAATCTAGTCACAAATCCCCACAACTAAGCACCAACTTAGTAAGAGACACCAATCTCTTCAATTTAGAAGGCACCAACCTCTTACACAACAATGGGCGCCAAACTTCATCGAATTTTGATGATTTGACATCTTCTTCAACGATCTCGCTTGGCCTTCGATGGTCTTTGACATCAATGGCAATTAATCCAATAATCTCCCCCTTTGTTATTGATGGCAACCTCATATAGAAATATTATGTGAATATATAATGCTCCCCCTTTCTCTAGTGCTCCCTCTTTCTCTAATGCTCCCCCTCTCTCTACTTCTCCCCCTTTGACGTCAATGGCAAAGGAATCCTTGGATCTGTAAGATAGTGCAAGGATGAGATCCCCTTGAGAAATACATCTCCTTAGTGACCGGATGAAAAGGATATCACCCCCAACTTTTGTCTAAGATACTCTCAGAAATCTCTTTTGGAAGAGGCTTTGTAAAGATGTCTGCAATCTGTTCATGTGTAGCAACATATTTCAGTTTGACTTGTTGATCTGCCACCTGCTCTCTTAAGAAGTCATATTTAATTGGAGTGTGCTTTGTTCTTGAGTGCAAACTGGATTCTTTGAGACATTTGTTACACTTGTGTTATCTTAGAATATTGATATTGGATAGTCATATTCCACCTTAATATCCCTTAGTGTTTGCCTCATCCAAGAAACTTGAGTGCAACAAGATGCTGCTGCTATATATTCAGCTTCTATTGTGGATAGAGAAACTAAAGCTTGTTTCTTACTCAACCAAGACATACGACTATTACCTAGAGAGAATGCACCTCCATTTGCACTCTTTCTATCATCAATGCTACCAGCCCACTCTGCATTAGTGCATGTTGTTAGGGTGAAATCTTCACCTCTTTGATACCACAAGCCAAAATCCAAAATGCCCTATAGGTATTTAAAATTTCTTTTAACCACTTGTACATGGGTTTCTTTTAGAGCTGCTTGAAATTGTGCCACCATACCTACTGCCTGCATAGTATTAGGACTTGAAGTTGTCACATATAATAACCTCCAAATCATTGACCTGTAGAGAGTTGATTGGCTTCAAGGGATTCATCATCCTTACTCAATTTGCATCTTGTGACCATGAGTTTACTCACAGGTTTGCAATCTTCCATCCTGAATTTCTTCAACATCTCCTTAATATACTTGGTCTGTGAAATAAATATCCCTTCATTGGATTGAGCGATTCATAGGCCAAAGAAGAAAGACAACTCACCAACCATGGAATCTCAAACTCCTTTTGCATCTCCATGGCAAAGTCTTGACACATTTTATCACTACTTACACCAAAAATGATATCATCTACATAGACTACAACAATCATCTGATGATCACCTTCAGTTTTAATGTATAGATTGCTATCAACAATTCCTCTTTTGAAACCTTGCTGTTGTAGATGCTTGTCCAATCTTGAGTACCAAGCCCTGGGGGCTTGTTTCAAACCATAAATTACCTTCTTTAGCTTGCATACATAATCCTCATTTTTTGATAGAATGAACCTATCAGGCTATTCAATATACACTTCTACTTCTAAGTTTCCATTTAGGAAGGCTGACTTGACATCCATCTGATAGACTTTGAAATTCTTAAAACAAGCAAATGCCAAAAACATCCTTATAGCCTCTAGACATGCAACAGGGGCAAATGTTTCTTCAAAATCAATTCCTTCTACTTGAGCATACCCTTTACATACTAATCTTGCTTTGTTCCTTACAACTTGGCCATCCTCATTTAGCTTGTTTTTGAACACCCACTTAGTTCCAATTACATTTTTTTTCCTTAGGTCTTGGGACAAGTTCCCAAGTTTCATTCTTTTCAATTTGGTTGAACTCCTTTTCCATGGCACTCACCTAGTTCTTGTCATCGATTGCTTCTATAAAGTTCTTAGGTTCGATTTTAGAAAGCAAGGAAAATTTGCATGTTCTAATGCATTGGCCAATCGCCTTCTTGTCTAGATTTTAGTGTCTTTGTCACCAAGAATGAGATCTTCTGGATGATTTCTTTTTACAAACTTAGATGGAGTCTTTGTGTCTTCCCATTTACTTACCTCATTTTCAACTTCGTTTTCTACTTCCTCTTCTTTGCATTTTGCTTCCTTTTGGTTATCAATTTCATGTGCCTTTTCTTTTTGATTCCTTTCCTCATCCTCTCTTACATTTGCACTATCAACAATTTTGTGCAATCGTTTATTACAGCACCTGTAAGCTTTGCTCCTTGAAGAGTAATTGAGGAAGATACTTTCATCAGACCTAGAGGCAAATTTTCTCAAATCTTCATCATCTCTCCTTATATAGCATTTGTTTTCAAAGACTTTGAACTATTTCACTGTCGAGGCCTACTCTTCCATAGTTCATATGGTGTTTTACTATGATTGACTCTGATTTGTCTTCGGTTCAGAATGCAGATTGCTGTATGAATCGCTTCCCTCCAAAATGTGTTTGATAGCTTGGACTCATTTAACATGGTTCTTGCCATTTCTTGAACGATTCTATTCTTTCTGTCTACAACTCCATTTTGTTGTGGAGTCCTTGCAGTAGAAAGATGTCTCCTTATACCATATTGTTCACAAAATTCTACAAATTCATTTGAAGCGAATTCATCTCCTCTTTTCGGTCTCAACATTTGATTTTTAGGATAGTTTCATTCTCAGCTAAGGCTTTATATTCCTTAATAGGGTTCCCTCTTAGCAGTTCTCCCTAATAGGGTGCCCTCTTAGCAGTTCTCCCTATAGCAGCCCTGCCTCATCCCTTCATGACCCATTGTCACTAAACTAGAACAAAATCACTATTCATAATATCTGTTGTATTTCCTTCTCAAATTTTATCCATGCCTATAATGTTTGTTGCTTGAGTAATGAATGTATTTTTGAAGATGATCGCTGATCTGAATATTCCTCTTCTTCCATTGATCTGTTCTTAACACTCAGAAGATATTGTTAATGTAGATCAAACAGATAAGAATCTATTATCCATATTATAGCATCATAATTAATTATAAGCCTCAATAATTTCTGCAAGCATCATTATTACATAATCGTATATAATTCATATATAGATATCCTATGTGTGTGATATGTAATTATATTTAACTTACTCCCCTTATCGATTTATCGTTTATCTCCATTTATCTTCCTTTGACTATCTTTTTCTTCCTATGTACCTTCCTCCCAGATGTGAGTATATTATATTAATGTATCTGCTGCTATCTTCCTTCAAAAATTCTGTTGTGTTTTAATGATGTGTCTTTTGTTTCCCCCACACAAGATCTACTCTAAAATCTGCTCTATTACATTGCAAAGCTTCCCTCTAATCTCTGCTCTTTTCCTTCTTTTAGCTGTACCTTAATTCTGACATAATTCATTTGAATGGTCTTAATATAAAAAATGTATTTCCTATTTGCTGTTCTGTTTTCAGATTTTCTTCTCCTTTATTCCATGCCTTCCCTCCTTCCATAGAATTTGATTTTATCTCCCCTACTTTGGAGAGGGGGTGCGATTACTTATGGAAAGTCATACTCTTTTGTTAGCTAGCATCTATACCCTTTCACTAATATTCTCCAATTGCTGCCATAGGAATCACTTTACTTTGGATGGGTTCCTTTGACGGGTATTAATTATATTTATTTCTTAATTGTTTTATGAGGAATTGCTGCCTGCAAAAGCCCCGATATTCTTAATAAACCAGTCTCTTTCCTGTTTCTTGCTAATACATATTTATTATTATTTTTATATTAGTTTCTTTTAAATTGTCAATATAAATTGTAATATATTTATATATTATAATGATTAATGATATTTAAATTGTCAGTAATTACAATTATAATAATATTTAGGACGTTAATATTTATATTTTAAATATTATGTTTAATAATTATAATATTATCTTTGATAATTATAATTATAATAATATTGAATGGCTAATATGTATTTTATTTATTTATTTGTTTTCAGATGCTATATAGCTTAGTGTTACAATTTGGGGGGACATGACATCCGTCCATTCACTTCCTTCAAGGTGAGGATTTTGCTCCTATCTCTAGTCATGTGGCTTGAGCAACCACTGTCAATGTACCATTGATTTCCCTCATTTTGAGCATGGAGAGCAGTTTGCACAAGCATGGAACTCTCCTTTTCTTGCTCTAGTTTTTTTTCCATACTTTTGAATTTTCCTCCTTTTGTTTAGCCATAGTATCCTTCTTGTTTTGTTTAGGTGGTTCCACAAAACCACTTCTACAAAAGCATGCCGTGTGTCCAAAGTTGTTGCACATATAGCATATAACATTATAATCCACTAAAGGAACAAATGAATTATAGTTGCTATTTGAGAACACATAAGGATTTCTATTCTTGTTCCAAACAAAGTTATTTCTTGTATGTGCCCTACAATATATTGCTTTATGAGCAAAGCAATTACATGAAAAACAATAACCAAAGAAAGAATGTTGGCACTTGGTCATGTGCGCCTACCTTGGAGGAAATGACCTTTTGAATTTGTTCTTGTTATCTTTTGGAGGAGTGCTTGTTTTCTGCGGAACTTGATTCTCTTTCTTTTTTTGATAGGACTTTTGAGAGCATCAAGAAAGCTTTTTGTCTTTTACTCATTTGCCTTTTTTGGTGGCTTTAGGATATCTTCTTTGTTGGCCATTTGATTTTCTTTATATCCAAGACCAGTCTTTATAAATGGAGACCTTTGCCCATTGATGATATCATATAAGATCTCGGTACTTTTCTCAAATTTGAGGCTCCTCTTTAGCTTAGTAGTCGTTTTCTCTAATTCTTTCCACAAGGAAACAATTTTGGACTCGAGCCTCTCACAATTTTCTTCTTTTGCCTTTAATTGAATTCTTACCTCTTCCTCAATTCGTTTTGCCTCTTCACTTTGAATTTTCAA
This sequence comes from Sequoiadendron giganteum, assembly GCA_007115665.2. NCBI lineage: Eukaryota > Viridiplantae > Streptophyta > Pinopsida > Cupressales > Cupressaceae > Sequoiadendron > Sequoiadendron giganteum. Next base: position 189,946,019 of record CM021109.1, read on the forward strand.
ATTGGTAATCATTTTCACTTTGTGACCTTTTTGCCGTAGATTCACAATCCTCTTGAAGCTGTAATTTTTGTTTCAAATTCTTATTCTTTAATTTTTTGATTTCATTTAGGGCACAAATAAGTTCCTCTTCCAAATCTACTTCCCCATCCATTTTTCAGCATTTTCTCCCGCTTCTATCTCCTTCTCCACCTTTTCTTCACTTTCCAAGATATCATCTTTGTTTCTATTGCCATGAATATAATCTCTTCTCTATCATTGGCATTGAAGCTCTCTTCGGATGAACTACTTTCCTCATTGGAATAGAGGCTTTTCTTTTTCTTGTAAAGGCTCTTTTTTCCCTTAAATTTGCTTTGTTTGTGGTCCTTTTTATGTTGATAATGTTTGCCACCTTTCTTTATATTATTCTCTTCTTCTTCTTCTTCACTATTTTCAGTTTCTACAAATGGGCATTTGGCTGCAAAATGTCCTACCTTCCCATAATTAAAGCATTTAAAAGACAACTTACCTTTGTACTTGCCAGATCCTTTCTTTAGCTTCCTCACAAAATGAGCTTCTTCTTCGTTTGATTCATCACTAGAACTATTGCTTGGCTTGGACTCTTTACTCTTCATTTTCTTTGAGGCTTTAAAGGTTGCCTCTCATTTAGACGACTTCTCCTTTTTGGTCCTCATTTCATATGCAATGAGGATCCCATGCAACTCATCCATTGTTAGAGTATGTAGATCTTTCATTTCTTCGATGGTTGAGACTTTGACATCAGATCTCAAGGGAAGAGACCTTAATACTTCCTCCACAATCATTGCATCCTCATCCTTTTCTCCAAGGCCTCTGATATTGTTAACAATTTCATCCATGTGAAGTAGATAGGCTGCAATGTTTTCTTCGTTATTCATTTTTAAACTTTCGAATTGTCTTCTATGTGTTTGAAGCTTGCTTTCTTTACCTTGTTGTCTCCTTCATAGATGTTCTTTAGTTTATCCCAAATCTCTTTTGTCGATTCACAATGCATTACTTTGACAAACTCCGATTTTGATAGACCACACAAAAGTGCATTCATAGCTTTTGCATTATTTTCACTTACCCTCTTTGCCGTCGGATCTGTCGGTGGAGCTACATATCCACTCACTACTGATTGCCAAATATCAAATCCAAGAGCCATTAGGTAAGTACCCATCCTTATGCTCCAGAAGGCATAGTTTGTTCCATGGAACAATGGAACCCTGTTGGAGCAGAATCCTTCTTAGCAAGCCATGTGTGCTCTTGAGATCTACCTTCTAGTGGTTAAACTATACTTTGAAGGAACCTGCTTTGATACCAATTGATGACCACATGCTTATATTGAGAGGGGCGGGGGGCGGGGGCGGTGAATCAGTATAAGATTATTTTTTACTTTTTCAAATTAATAACCACAATAACTTCAATACACAACATCAACAAATAAGAACACAAGATTTACGTGGAAACCATTTTTGGAGAAAACCACGGAATAAGGACCTTGGATTTACTATCCAAATCCAGTCACAAATAAAATGCTTCTTTACAAAAATTTCTTAGCACCAACCCACGGGAGACACCAATCCCCACAACTAAGCACCAACTTAGTAAGAGATACCAATCTCTTCAATTTAGAGGTTCCAACCTCTTACACAACAATATCTTTGTCTTCTTGATAATTCTCCTTCAAAACTCTGCCTTTGAATGATCTTCTATTATATTCTTTTCACACAAAACTGCTGGTGTATGTATGATATATCTTCTATTCTCCACACTTATTTTCCACATCCAACACTCACATCTTATATCTTTCACAAAGGAGGCAACCTTTTGGATGGATGCATTACTTGGCAAAGGGAGGCAACTCTATTTTAATATGCACCTCTTCATAACAAATTTGGGCGCTCACCATAAGGGGTCGACCCCTTTAAAAAAATGATTTATTTGCAATTTCTAATTCACAAAGTGGGGCACCAAACATGAGGGATCAACCCTCATAAAATAGAATGTAGTTTAATGTGCAAACTGCCCACGCCAACCATTCAAAATGCCATGCCCAACCAATAGCAAACATTGGAATCATAATTAATATTTGTTTCGTTTTAAATGGAGTCAAAACTCCACGCCCAGCCAAAGGCATTTCCATGCCCTAGCCAAATGCATATGTTAAAAATGCATTTAAACATTGCATTATGTTAAAAATGACCCCACGCCACTTGTCTAGTTGCCACATTTCATGAATCGAGCCCCCTCAAAAATGCATTGAATTGCAATGTCAACAAAAAGAAAACTTTGGAAACCTACTGCAACACTGAAGATGCCATAAAACTGAAATCAAACCAAAATTGATGCAAATCAAACCGAATTGGTTTTGGTTGATGTGGATAGCTCGTTCGCTCAAGATGCTCCTGCATTAGACATGCAAGATCATAGTTACAAGACTCGGACTCGCCTCGGACTCGGCGAGCCGATTTTTGACTCGGACTCGGACTCGGAGCCTAGACTCGCCCAAGACTCAACAAAGACTCGGCAAATAGAAAAACCCTTGAAATTTAGAGATTTTTAAGGATTTAAAGCTTGTTTCATTCACCCTTTAGTGAATAAACCTCAAATACACAATAACATCATGAAATAGAAACTACTATGATCCTATACACAAACATATATCGATCACATAAGTATAAACGCAAATTTTAGCTGAAGGAAATAACACATTCAGATATATAAATATTGTCAAATGTATACAAAACTCATGGAATATGAAATCCATGGCATCAAAACAAATATCAAAACTAAAAAAATAAGTCTATGGCTCAGAAGAGCTTGCATTACTCATCCCAATATCACGACAAGTCATGCGCTAGTGTCTAAGTTAGGTCCTAGATGATGATGTAGCCATGATATTTGCTTGTGTCTCAATGATTGGTGTGTATATTCAAGTGAGGATTTTATTATTAAAATTTTATTGAAGCCTTCAAGACTGCATGTTTTGTTGTCTAATGTATGAATTTTGAAACAAGATAATCCTTGATTATGGCTTTGACTGTGAAAGATGCAAAGATTTGCAACAGGGGATATGTATTTTGTAGGTTTTTATGATCATGATTCATCATTGGCCTATAACATGCTTAGACCTATAGTTTGATGAGGGTTTGGGGGAAACGCCCCAACGGGGTCAAGGGGCAGCGCCCCCAGCGGGGTCGAGGGGCAGCGCCCCTCGCAGGGTCCCGGGGCAGCGCCCTGGGCGCGCTCCCTGTCGCGATACAGGGCGGGGTCGAGGGGCGGAGCCCCCGCCACCAAGCCCAAATGAAGACCTTCAAAACCACACAAACCTTCATGGCGCACACCATTTATTTAAAAAATTTGAAAAAAAAAGAATGCAATTTAAAAAAAAAAAATTTAATCAAAATGGCCGAGTTTGGGGCACGAGACTCGGCGAGTCTCGGCGAGTACTCGACAGCCGAGTCTCTGGGACTCGTTTAGGGTCACCCGCCTCGGGACTCGCGAGTACTCGCCGAGTTTGGGCGAGTCTTGTAACACTGATAGAGAGATTGTGAGCATAGGCTCACAATGGTGGAGTTGAGTGATAGAATCACTCTTTGAGATTGCGAACAATTTGTAGCGAACTCCATCGCTATATCAATTGCACCAAAACTATTTCTTCCTTTTCTTCCAGCACCTCTCCAAAACATGTGCCATCTCTCTTCGACAACACTGCATTTTCTTCCTCCTCCCTCGCGTGGACTCATGTCCACCAAAGCCCGACCTCCTCTACCAAATACTCTCCACTCTCCTCTCCTCCTTCGTGGGATCAAACCCACCTCCAACCGACCACCTCCACCAAATTTTTGCAACATCCTTTACAATCTCTACAAGAAAATATGCAGCATGCTCTTGTTCTCTATCCATCTCCCCTTCTACCATCTCATTTGAAAACAAAATAATATCACAAAACTGATTTACCTCATCTTCGTTCGCAGCTGCAACATTGAATTTCACTGCAACATCTTCCACATCCTCTTCTGCTGCAACCTTTCGTTCTTCTCCCTTCGCTGCAACAACGAGCTTTGACTTCCATTCTTGCTCAATTGCCAACATTTGTGCAAAAATCATCATCTTTGCCATTAGCTCCAACCTCTCCGTTGGTCACTTCATTCTTTTCCTCCCTTTTCTCCATGCCTTTCTCATGGCATGTCTTCGCTGCAACTTCTTCGATAGGGGCTGCTTTCACATCTTCCTCCTTCCATCTCGGGCTGCAACACTCGTTTCCGCTATCCTCTTTCTTCTTCTCGCTCATCTTTACCAATCTTCTCTCACCTTTCCCAATGCTCTTTTCCAATTTCTCAATCCTGGCTTGGATGTTCCCCACTTCCTCATGGACCATCTTTCCCATCGCCTTAAGCTTTTCATTATCTACTTTCTCGAATAATACTCTCGCAGGTCTTCTCATGACCCACCCCATCTCGTCTGCTGCAATTTCACCTCAATTCACATCACTTCGCGACTTCCAGCTCTTGATTGCATAGGGCTTCTCTACTTACAACAATCCTCTCGAGCCCTCCACAATTGCTTCACTCTTGTAAAAACTGCCTCACGGTCATGTTGGTGTACGTTTTATCATTCATCGAACACACAAAATAAAATATCCAAAGACACTCTATCCTCTCTTGAAAAATCACCGCGTATGCTAAGATTGCGAGAAGATCATATGGCGATTCCAAGGTTTCTTTTGTTAGGTCTTGATGTGTGGATAAGCTCAATGGGCGTTGTGATATGCTGGTAATACACAAAGGGGCTTACGTTAATGAATCCTTCACAAGTTAAGTCTTAGATGAGTTTGACATTTAATGCTCTTTCTTTTTGGGTTTTCAATTTGAGATTTCAAAAAAGGTGCAAAAGGATAAGGGTTTAGAAGTTCTAATCTATTACAAATAACTCAAGAGACGGTAATGATTAGGTGAAACTAGTAACCATGCTTTGCTTAGCCTCACTAGGACAACTACACAAAGTGGGTGCAATCTTCAAGGAGTGTGCTTATGATTTTCACGTCTTGAATAATTACCATCAAATCGATCAATACTCATTCAGACAGAAGTTAAGCATCCACAATTATAAGCTCAGGCTAACTTTACGCATTGAATAAAAATCATCTATTCAAAGAAAGTATGAGCAAAAGTCCCACCAATCAATACTATCAAATCTTTCATTCATCTAACATGCATTCAAATAATATTCTATTCTAAATCTACTCTATTGTTGAAGGAGATAGGCAACCTTGCAAACCACTTGACAATAAAAGGGATTCAAAGCAAATCATGCATAAGAGCTTTTATTATCGGAAGTAGCTATACGCAACAATTTCATACTACTCTCTTCACCAAATAACAATGAGAGAATAAGAGTTTATATAGAGTTTCTGAAAGCAAATGAAAGGTTGAGATTAAAGCAAATTAACGGCCGAGATCAAGACATATCAACCCTAATTAGGGTTTCCCAAAATAACATCAAGAACAAAGGCATGTAGGACAAGTGGCGCTAGGAGCTATCTTCAAGGGAGTGCATCCTTATCCTCTCGGGCGGTAGTATGTTCGATGAACTTGGACACGATCAGGATGACCTCCTCCATCGTGATCTGTGGCAGCATGTTTACTTTGAACTCCAACCCATCCAAATCCTCAGCAAATGAAAGGTTGAGAATAAAGCAAATTAACGGCCGAGATCAAGACATATCAACCCTAATTAGGGTTTCCCAAAATAACATCAAGAACAAAGGCATGTAGGACAAGTGGCGCTAGGAGCTATCTTCAAGGGAGTGCATCCTTATCCTCTTGGGCGGTAGTATGTTCGATGAACTTGGACACGATCAGGATAACCTCCTCCATCGTGACCTGTGGCAGCATGTTTACTTTGAACTCCAACCCATCCAAGTCCTCAACACATTCGGCAAAGGCACTCTCCCATTCCAGTTCCTGTTTCATGAAGGCATCCCGGATAGACAAGAAGTTCGCCACCCTAGTCAAGTTCTGTCTCAAAATCGGTCTTGTGATGGTGAAGAAAATTTCCTGAGCTCTGTGTTTTAAATTTTTCAGCTGCATGTCATTCTCTTGGATGATCTCCTTCTCAAGCACATTCGCAGCTATGAGGAAAATCTTGTTATGAATTTCTTTGATCTGCTCCTCAACTCTGAGTCCATCGACTTTTGCTCTTTCCAAGACCTCACTCCGTGCTGTCAATGTCCAGTACCAAGTGTGGAAGTCATATGCGGCGCCTGCTGCAATTATCTTCCCATCAATTAGCTCTTGCTTTGCGACTCCTTTCAGCACTCTAAGGCATGGAATGATTCTATCCTGAATATCTTGAAGGTGGTCCCAAGCTTCTGTCATGACCGCAAGTCTGGAGAGTAAGGAAGAAGTCTATCCATAGGCCAGTGCCAATCTTTCCATGAATGTAGCTGCTTCCTCTCTTTTGCTCACCATCCACTCCTTAGTTTCTTTAGTTGTGGTCATCTCTTCTTCAAAGTCCTTGATTGCTTCTTACGAAGAGTTTAGAAGTGGAGGAGCTACTGCATCACCCTGATTGGGAGGTTTGGTTAGGTGCTGAATATACTCCTTTAGGTGTTCAATCTCCTTTTTATACTCTCTTTTCTTGGCCACTTCCTTTTCCAGCCTTGCCTTGATGGTAGCTACTAAGTTGTCCAAGTCTTCAACCTCTTGGCCTTTCATTGTCGGACCCAAGTCAATAGTAGTGATGGCATACTCGTGGGGAGCAATATCTTCTTGTGACTTATCTACTGTTGGCACTACAATCTGTACTGAGCGGCAACCGGCTTCGTCTCTTTGGATTGTGGAGAATTTCTTGGTGGGCTTCTTTACAGTAACTTGCTCTAACCTAGCCAAGAAATCTGCTGTGTCATCTTCCTCCTGAATCTCAATTGGCACTTGTATCTTCACTCTTTCCTTCAACTAGTTAGGAATTGTGGGTTGTTCAATGCCGTCCTCTTCCCGAGCATTTTCTCCACGTGGGATATCCTGAATTCCTCTAAGGTCGGAAATCATTCTCTCTTGAAATTCTTCATCCGAGATATCCATTTCATTCTCCGATTCGAGTATTTCTGTGCCGGTAGGAGATGGAGGCTTATCGTCGTCTGGATGGACGGACTCAATATTCCCCTCATGAATTGGAGAAGGAATCCTCATGTTGGCCAATGACTCGTCCACAATGGTTAATATCTCATCAACATTTCTGGATGTGGCGGAATGAGATGGCTCCACTCTCAGCTTCTTTTGAAAAGGTTCCTCATTTATAGCTGTTTTTCCCTTTGACCTAATAGGGTCATGAATTGCCTCCTTCCTCTTCTTGGGGTTGGTGATTTCAATCAATTCAACACTGTGAGATGCTCCTGCATTGGAGGAATATGATTCCATCTCGCCCAATAAGTCATAGGTGAGGGTCAATCTTCTCCGCCTTAACTCCTGGACTTGCTGGTCAACCCACCACTGAGAATACTTCACAACCGACCTCATCAAGGTGGTCAAATCTGCGAGTGCAGGCTCTAACCACTTCACAGAAGGAAGAGGCCAATTCTCATCATAGCGCGGCTGGACATATTCACCATCGTCCTCTAGTTGATCTGACACACGACAAAGCTCAGTCATTCTGATCAAGTTCACTGGCAATTTGGACCATAACCTTTTTCTAACATCATATTCATGTGCAACATTTGCCCAAAAGTCCTCTAGGTCTACCTTATGTTTATACATCTTTCTGTTCACGGTCCCAATGTGGTTATGGGGATCAACATTGGCCCTTGCCCGGTAAGTTGTGAACGGATACCATTGCATCTCCAGCTTGGCACTTTTGGCTGCTTGGGCTGATGGACAAGATTCCAACATGTTTCCAATGAAGAATGGGAAAGTGATAGCCGCCTTCTGCTTTGACCTTTGGAGGTTTTGATATGTCTCCAGTTGCCTAAGGACCTCTAGCAAGATCACCCTATTGGTAGGATAAATTGGAAGTCGGTAAGGACTTTCAGTGAATCCCTGAACCCTTATGTATGTGAATCTTGGAAACTGGATAAACTAGGATCCATACTTGCTAATCAGGCTTTTGGCTTCATGAGTAAGCCTCTGGTGAGTTCCTCGCAGTATTCTGGTAATATAAATCAGGAAAGCATCATTTGCCCGCCTGAAGTGGGATTTCTCGCTAAGTTGCAATTGCAGATAACAGTCATGAGACTTGAATTCTTTTTCACCATTGCCTACTACGCCTTCGCAGATCAATCCTGTGTACTTGTAAGTTCTGGCCAATAGGTAGATGATGTAGGAACTCATGTGAAAAGATTTTGTCCTCTCCAGACTGTCTAACTGTTCATGAAGATTGTCACTAATCATCTGGGACCAGTTGAACATTTTCATGCCTGAGGTGATTTCATGAATGAAGTAGTACATCCAGGTTTCAAATGGTGCGCCTTGAGGGTTGCCCATTATTCTGTTTAACAAGAAGATAATATCTCCATATTCCTCCTTGAAGTCTGTTTGAAGCAATTTCTTTGGCGTCTTCTTGACAAAAGGCCTTGGCTTCTCTAACCATGACTTATTAATATTTGTTGCGCAGAGCTCGAATTGGTCTTCATAGAGCTTTCTGGCGTCTTCCTTAGTTTTGTATGAAGTCCGGTTATAACTCGGTATGCCAAATGCTTCTTGGATTGCCAACTCTCCAAGATGAGCCAATATTCTCCTGTCCGGCGCAATGATTTGCCTCTCCTGCGCATTGTAGTGAATGGCGCATTCTACCATCAATTCAACACATTCTACAGTTGGTGGAAATCCGGCTGCTTGGACAATGCCGTTCCTCATCATCCGGCGAGCAATTGGTGTCGGCAAGAATCCATCGTGTCTAGACATTCTCCTTTTGAATTCTTGAAAATCTACGTGCCCAAGGTTAGTGTCTGTGATGTTTTTCCATTTGGAGTTGATTTTTGATTCTGGCTGCAGTCCTTTGCTGGCGAACTTCATCTTCGCCTTTCTCGAAGATTCTCCTCTAGTGGTCATTAACCTACAATAAATATAAAAAGAATTAATAAAGATTTTAATTATTTTAATTCTGATTTTCCGGACCTTTGTTTGAGAATTTTCACTTTCAGCCTATTGAAAATATAACTTTTGTGAAAAAAATCAAGCTGAAAATGGACAAATATAAGTATTCAGCAAATCTTTGCTGGCACGAGTGAATGAGACAGAAGAGAGAGAAAAGGATTCAGTCAACTCAAATTTGAACCTTCGAAAATATGCTTGACTGCAAATTGATTTTAACTTCTGAAAATTCACTCCAAAATTCAGAAAAAATCATGCCCTTTGCTGGAAAAATATGCCTTTCAGCCAGAAATTTCACTTTATTTCTTCGAAAATTACTTCCTCAAAAATCAATCCTTCGTAACTCTGAGAGAAAAGAATTTTTTTTACATCGAACTTTGGAAGAATGATTTGATAATGACCAGTCGAACTTCTTATAAAGCTGGAGAGTTCAAATGATTTTAGCAACTTCGTGTTTTCTCTCTAAATTCATCGAATTTGGACTTGTTTTATTTTTCCCAAAATGGCGACTTGATTTTCACTGAAGATTTTCGGAGGAAAGTTTCCATTTTTTAATCATGGCGCCATCCTCTGCCAAAATCCTCTAGATTTTTCTCTTTGAGCTCAAAAATTGTCTAATTATTGAACATTTTAAATAAGTGTTGGAAAATAATAAAAATATTCCAAGTGTTTAACCTTTTTTTTCCAACTTCTTCTAACCTTTTCCAGCCCCTTTATTATTTAATTTTGGCGAAATTTTACTTGACCCATGGCCAATTTATTATTTTTCAAATCATTTTATTCCTCTCCTTTAGCCAAGGCAGACTTTAACTCTGACTCGCCATTTTCCTTTGCTGGGGCGGACTTCACCAACACTGAGACATTTCTTTCTTGGTCGGACTTCACCAACACTTAGACGTTTTCTAGCCATCCAAGGGCGGACTTCATCAATTCCTTGCCAATTTGTCTAGGGCGGACTTTAAGTGCCTTGTGCCATGTTTTATTCCGGGTGGGCGGACTTGGAAGCCTCTTTGCCATCTTTCCTTTTTCCTCTAGGCACTTTATGCCTTAGAAATTTTCCATCATGCTTGAGGGCGGACTTTGGAGCTGATTGGACATCCTTTATGCTGGGCGGACTTTGACTCCTTTATGCCATTTCACTTGAGCAGACTTCATACCCTTCATCCCATCTTTCCTTTTGTCCAAGGCGAACTTCACAATGCCTTGGACAATTTTCATAATTCCAAAGGCGGACTTGGCTTAAGTTTGGACATTCCTTTATGCTGGGCGAACTTTATGATGTTTGTGCCATTCCCCTTGGTGGGTGGACTTTGCAACTCCTTTGCCATGCTTCCCTTTGGCGAACTTCTTCATGCCTTAAGACTTTTTTATCATACCAAGGGTGGACTTCATGATGCTTATGCCATTTCATTTGGTGGGCGGACTTGGAGGCTAGCTTGCCATCTCCATATTTCATCGGGCGGACTTTGCTTGTCGTATACCATGGTTGGGTGGACTTGGCCAAAGTCTTGCATCTCCTCATTATCCTTGGGTGGACTTAAAGATAGGCTTGCCAAGAAGCATGGCAGACTTTAGACTTGGCTTGCTATTCATTCTCTTCCTTGGGCACACCGTGAAGCTCTTTGGATATATCTCATTCCTCTTTGATACTTAGACGAATTTCTCGCTTTCTGGATCATTTGGAACAAAACTCTAATTTGGAGATTTTTCATGCTTTTTATACTTAGAGGCGTCAATTTTTGATTCTGAAGGTATGAGCGTTATCGCTATGACATGCAGGACCTAAAAAGCAAAAATAGCAAAAAAAGCAAAACAGCAAAAAGCAAGCCAAAAAAGCTGCTTCCCGGATTGGTCCCAAAATGCCAAAAAGCAAAAAAGCAAAAAAGCAAAAAAGCAAAAAAGCAAAAAAAACAAAAATCCCTAAAAAATAGGAAGTGTCAGAATTGACCCAAAGCAATGGTGTTCCTCGTCCTTCGGGCCTTCTGAACCCTTTGATGATGTCTAGGCACCGTTACGAGCTTGAATTCTCTACTTGGCTCAGATGATTTCCCAAAACTCTAACTCCAAACTCCCAAAATAGACGGTTGTATGAAATTGCAATGCTACGACAAAAACCCTAAAAAGCAAACAACTAGGGGTCCCCATTTGCAATGGGGCGATGTGTGAAATAGGTCACAACAGGTCGGCGATCGGTTCACACAACTCCACTCGTAGGTCCTGGTGGATCCTCTCCACTCTCAGGTCTACCCGCTCTGATACCAATTTATGCAGACAGAAAACAAACACTCTCGCTGCTCAAACTCAAAACTTCATAGAATTTCACCAATTATAGAATTCCAACCAATCACCATTTAATTGACAATTCCATCTGTCAATTTAATCAATTTAAAACCTCACCAAAACAATGGAGACAATTTATTAAACTCAACCAGGCATAACATTCCCAACTTTTAAATACGATCAACATACAAATTTAAAGGCTATCTGAATTCGAATGCAATTCCATTCAATTGATTGATTAGTCTCAGACAACTATTCAGTACAAATTGGAAATTTAACTTTTCTATGTAAACTCTTCTTTGTTCTTCAGTGCCACGACTATCTCTGATTTCCTTATTCCAGCCTTACACGAGACTCATCCTATTCATGCTTATGTCTGCAATTTGCACTCCTTATTTTAACTTAAACATTTTTCCAGCATAGCACCGTTCCTTCCTTACCTTTGCTTTATCTTCACCACTATTTCTCAGCCTCTATCTGCCACGCCGCTTCCTATCCTTAACCTGTGCACTGTCTTTTCTCTCAACAATTTCTAGTCCCACACAGAACTCCCTTTGTTCTTTTGACTTTGCATCATTTTTGAAGTCTCTTTAAATCTGAAAACTCCCACATATTATCTGCGCAGCCCCCTTCTTCTTGCTGGTCGTCTTCTCCTTTCTTCATTGCGCAGGCTTTAATCTCTTAATGGGTTTTATTTAGCCATGGAATCCCCCCCCCCTCCATTTCCTACGCAACTTGTCCTCCTCTATTTACATATTAACATATATTTAATTCCAAGATGTGCCTCCTCTGATCTGCCAGTTTTTAATTTTTTTTTTTTTCGTTTGCATTATGCCCCATGGAATTCAAACAGGCTTCAATTTCAAATTGAATCAGCACTTCCAAGTATGCAGCGTGGAATGTGATCAGCCCAAAAAAAATTAAAATCACAACAGCCAAAAGGTATTATGCGTCAAAACTAAGGAATGTCTTTGATATGGTTTATTTTTGCCCAAAAAATGAATGGCCTTCCCCAACCAACTGACGCCTCTAGGAAGAATTTTATTTTGGCTGGAAATAAAATGATTTTTTTTATTATTCAAACTACCATGCCCTAGCCAAGACACATCATATGCTGGAAATTGCATTAAAAACAATTGTACTGAGGAAATAAGATGAATCAACCCATCTGAAGAAAATGATTTGCTGGGAAAGAATGTAGTTTAATGTGCAAACTGCCATGCCAGCCAATAGCAAACATTGGAATCATAATTAATATTTGTTTCGTTTTAAATGGAGTCAAAACTCCACACCCAGCCAAAGGCATTTCCATGCCCCAGCCAAACGCATATATAAAAAATGCATTTAAACATTGCATTATGTTAAAAATGACTCCACACCACTTGCCTAGTCGCCATATTTCATGAATTGAGCCCCCTCAAAAATGCATTGAATTGCAATGTTAACAAAAAGAAAACTTTGGAAATCGACTGCAACACCGAAGATGCCACAAAACTGAAATCAAACCAAAATCGATGCAAATCAAACTGAATTGTTTTTGGTTGATGCAGGTAGCTTGTTCGCCTAGGATGCTCCTGCATCACCATGCAAATTGCCCAAGTACATTAGCGACAAATTTGTTCTGATTGAAGTTTTGCAGACAAATAGGTGAATTATGTAAAATATGCAGAGGAAGTAAGTAAGTAGGGTTCTCTTTCCCCATTGGTCTAGCTCGCTATTAATGCAATTGACTGTCTGATGCACTGAACATTGAAAGAGATTTGGTAAAATATACTATGCAATTCTTTGAGATGAGATTTCCTTTTGATAGTAAAGATTATGTTAGAAACAGTTTGCAGCTAAGACCCGATTTCTCCCATCTCCCTGTATTATAAGATTATTGGGTTGATTGTGATAATGAATACGAGGTTAAGAGGAGAATTTGTATCAGGCTTCATTGCAACAAATTAAAACCATCCAATTAAATTGGGATATCCAAGGTATAGAAGATGACAAATTTGATTTAGCGGATCCTATATATTTTGCTCACATCCAAACACAACCCATATTGCCCATCAACTTGGATGTTAGAGAGGAAAGAACAATAATGGTGCTAAGGAGAACACAAGAGTGGGTGTTGAAAAAGACTACTGAAAAATCAGATACGAAGCCTCTTGAATCAAAAGGAACTACAAAAAAAGGAAGAAGGGCAAGCAAAACCTTCCCCTTCCCACTCTGAGTCATCAATCAGTTCTTTGCCTATAGGTGGAGGAGCAGATGATGGTGAAGACCCTCCAAGGAGGAGAAATCCTGACAGAACATGTAGGGATAGCTCAAAGGAAAAGGTGAAGAAGGATAAAGAGAGAAAAATTGGAGGCCATTCAAGAAGAGTTCAGGGAAGGAGATGCCATCAACATTGCCTCCTCTCCTTCGCAAGTAAGTACTTCTTCATTCTCTTCATCTCACTCATTGCTAGCTCCCTCACTACCACACTCGATTCAGAACTCCATTGTTCAATCCAATCCTTCACTCCCATCTTCGCCAGGCATCACCTCCTTCAATAGAGTGGGACCTTCATTCACTACGCATCCCCCCTCCCATGAGGCCACTAAAATTTACCCCTTGTACTGCTGGAACTTCCTTTGTTTCCCCATCCAATACATCATCCTCTTGGCTACAAACTACACTCTCAAAGAAGAGAAAAGTAACTCAGCTAAAAATTCCTCAATTTGATGTTGTTCCTGTGGGTTGTAATGATTATTTTGAGTGTTCTATATTCCGTATTGATTGGCTCTGATTTTTCTCTGAAATAGATAGAATTGGTTTTGTTTGGAAGGTAATTCATTGGTTTGTGAGCTTGTTATTATCTGAAAAACATAATTCTTAGTTTATACTATATATATACTTTTGGTCTTGAAAGGAACAAACCTTTGAGTTTACTTTCTTCGCATGAAGTTGTGAGTAGTCTTTTATACTTAGAAAAGTTATTTGCTTTCCTCATATTCACCTTTGCTGCTTTCCAGTTAAAAGCAAAACTCAAAACTTAAATTCATAATAAGAGGGAGCTGTACCTCTTAAATTTAGAGGAAAGTTGTTTTGATAAAGTAACAAATTCTGCAATTGTTGGTGCAGTTGTCATTACAAACTGGGCATTTCAAAGTCTTTATTCACAAATTTTAATAGTGACAAAATTGCTAACGGACACAACTCAAGTGCAAACGTATGATCAACAAGAGGCAATATCCATAGGCTCAAATAATTTGTATTGAGCTGCATAAATTTGGTAGTCTCAATCATAGTTTGAGGCCTCTCCAAGTCCTGGAAAAAACTCTTGGGACTCCTGAGTCCTAGGGCTTGCCAAGTCGACTCGCCAAGGACTCCCAAGCCTAGTTTTGGAGAGTCTAGGCTAGGACTCTCGAGTCTTGGCGAGTGACTCATGCGAATCCTAGAATCGGACTCCCGAGTCCCAACTTAGGACTCTTGGCATCGCTTGGAAATAATGAGTATGAATGTTTAAAACTTGTTTTTTATTTGTTTTTTTCATTTGAAAATTTGAAACTATGAGTATGAATGATGAAATTTCAAATATTAAGTGTTTGAACATCATATAACATGTGTAATATTTGAATTATGAGAAATTGATAATCAAATTAGGCTCTTATGTTCTCTAATTGCATTAATTTTTTTTTTTTTTTTTTTAAAACTACGGTTTTCTTCTTTGCTGAGTCCTAGCCGAGTTTTTTTTCGAGTTCTTGTCGAGTCCTGAGTCCAAGTCCTATTTTTGGGCTGCTGAGTCTACGTCGAGTCCGAGTTTTCCAACTTTGGTCTCAATGTGTTTATGATCAATATCCCAATGACAAGTACAAAAAGTCAATGCTCTTATCAACATTGCATAATTATCTTTTGTGGAAATTGAGTGCAACTCTATAATTTTATTAGTCGGTTGTCACTCATTAGTACAAGTACCAATAGTATTTGAATGCTAAGCTTATCATCAATTGGATTGACAACAATATCCACATCATGAATAGACAAGATCAACAAGCTTTTGTACTGTTGCTCAACAATATTTGTAAGTCTTAGCTTATCATCAATTGGATCAACAACACCCGCATGAGGAGTAGGTGAGCCATCATTTAAAATGGTGGACTAGGGATTTTGACAATAGGCACGCCTCAATTTTCCATTTGGAATAATCTATTTATCCAAAATGCATATGCCTCATTGATTTGGTAGGTAGATCTCTGACATAACATTGTTCTACAGAATGTGTGTGTTGACCACATGATAGACAAGGATGTAGATCAAAGCAATTGTGAGAGTTTGTCCCCAACATCCACAATGACAACATGTTTGGACTTGATGGGTTTTAGTACAAGTTGATTATGATTGACTTGGCAACTTGTCAATTTCACAATTTTGACCAACAAGTGAAGACTCAACTTGACTATTGTTTGAATACCTCCAAACACTTATTTGATAGGCTTAGAATATTTTGGTACATGAAAATTTACAAGCCATATACCTTAGACCAATACAATGGTTGTTGGGTTTTATTGTCTCCCAAACTTGCACAATAGGTGGAGATTCAACAATAAGAGAACTAACACGTATTCTATCCATGATGGATTTTGACAACACACTTTTTCATTTAGACACAATAACATTGTTCTATGGCATTGGAAAGGGCTTGACACTTTTCGTCAAGGACTCCTTGTCATTTCCAATCTTCTAAGCTGCATTGCTTGAAGAAGGAACATCAATATATTTTTTTCTTTGCAACACTATTCTAAGGAGGGGCTTACCACTTTTCTTCAAGGACTTTGTTTACCTACTTTTGAGTTGAACAACTTGAAGAAGGAACATCATTGTTAACAAGTTTCTTCTCTAGTGAGATCTTGGGTGTTTGATCTTCTAATCGATCTTGCAATCTATTGATTTCTTGTGACAACATCTTGTATTGATTGCAAACGTGCATAAATAGAGGCTTGTATTGATGCCAACATTCAAATATTTATTTCTACTTCTTTTTTGTTACTCGATACATATTGCATGGGCTCCCTCCAATACATACTCAACCCATTGAAGTTTGCCAATGTCTTTAGGGTTAGATTTAGACAATGTGTTGTGCATGAGCTTCAAAACATATTGGGATACTTCTCCATTAGAAGTCTTCAAAAGTCTTCAAACAAAAACACAGGTATTTATATTATCTATAATGAACTAGACCATATTTGTTGCCCCTACCTAAACGATCACCTCATCAAATAGAGGAAATAATGTTGTGTTCATCTTGCCCTATTTGATGTGTCCATGGAATTGAGGAAAGACTATGCCAAGATTGGATGTGATTAGAGTACAATTCCTTTAATCTCTCCACCCATTAACATGTCAACACAACTAGTCTTGGTCAACTCCTTGTGATATTCGGCAACATCACTCACATATTTACTACATCTCTCAACATATTGATCTTCAACATCTCATATGAGGGGGCTTTGAATTTAGGACACACAATTGTAATGGCATTCATTATAGCTTGCCAACATGGAGACCTAACAACATTGAATGATAGGCTAGAATATTACAAAAAATGCTAATGGATTTCTTGGCTTATTCATGAACATTCTTCTACCTTATATTATGTAAAGTTAGCGACGTTCTTGGTGTATTACAAGGTATTAAGAAGGCATCAATGTTTTCCTCTAGTGTTAGGTTTTTGTGATCTAAAACTAGGGTAGAAAGAGACTCTCATAGGCTGTTGTTGTCACTCAAGCTCATCAAAAGATCAACTTTGGCCTAAGAAAAAATTGATCCAGCTAGTGTGTTTGTCCTCGCCTTCTTTGCCTTACTATCTGAATGTGATTCAAGAGCCTTTAAGGCTTGATGGGTGACATTTGGAGGGCACTATTTGCAAGGCTTCATATCATGGCCTAGAATTGTTGACAAATGCAATTTGAAGTGATAAATGCCTCAATTATAGCCTTGTATTAGGTTTGTTGTGACATATGTCAATGCAAAGTCTTTCTCACATAGCATGATGACCGAATTTGAAAAAAATGGATCTAAGATTTCAAATGTTTGAAGGTTTTCTCTTGTCACTTAAAGAAGAAACCCTTACTCCTTCAATGTTATCCTTCTTGCCTCTTGGTATACCTATATCTTTGATAAGCCAAATTGTCCAATATACCACACCTCCTTCTATACCCAAAGGTATGTGGAAGGTTGATGGTATTGAAGAGCAATCCTCTTGATATACCCAGTGCGACATGGAAGCAAAGTGGCATGGGGGAGAAAAGTGATATGAGAGAGTATGATGGCACTAGAAGAGATGAAATAGAAAGGTCATGAGTTTGTCCGAGGTTTGACTATTGGAATATTAGTAGTGCTCATTTCATTAGATCCTTTACAGGGAACCTAACTTAGTCATTAATGACAAATCATTGGAAGAAGAAAGAGAAGAATAAATAAAGAAGATAATTGGAGAGAAAAGTTTGTGCACTCTCCTTATCACTCCAAACTTTATGCCTCTCAAATATTCTTTTGGGTCATGACTTCCTTGCATATGAGAGGGTGATCTTGTCCAATGGTGTGTTTAGTGCACTAAAGAGGAGCTTAAGGATTAAAATTATATGTTCTATTGGATATCTTTGAAATGCTATTAATATTTTACAACAAAATATATAGTTACATTTTAAATATTAAAAAACCCTAGTCTTTTTGAATGGTGTGTTCAGTGCATTATAAAGGAGCCTAAGAATTAAAAGTACTTATTCTAGCAGATATTTTGCAAATGCTTTTAATATTTTAGAACAAAATAGACAATTACACACATGTTGACTATTGAAAACCCTAACCCTAGTATTCAACCTTTATTTTTTTGGGTTTAGGATGAGGGTTAGGGTGCACTAGTATAAAGGAGTTTAGGAACCAAAAGTATTTATTCTAGCAGATATCTTACAAAATGCTTTTAGTATTTTACAACAAAGTAAATAATTACACATGTTAAATATTAAAAACCATAATCCTAGTCTTCAACCTTTAGGGCTAGGGATAGGGTGTACTAGTATAAAAATTCCTAATATAATCTTGAGCCCCGCAAAATTTAGGTTGTAGGTTTTAGGGTTAGGGATTTATTTTTAGGCTTTAGTATGCTCAAACCCTCACCTAAAATAGTTAGTGCTAGTGCATACTAAAGCCTAAAAATGAATTTGGCTTGACCTTAAACCCTTAAAGAATTCATGGTCTATTGGATAGGTTTGGGGCATGTGAAAGCCTAAAAAAATCAAACCCTAACCTTAAACCCTTAAAAAATTTAGGGTCTAGGGTTAGGGTAGCATACTTACTAACAAAAACCCAAGCTACCTAATTGGCCAAAAACCTAGATGTTTTTGGGTACGATTTATTTTGGAATTAGAAATGGGATTGATTTGCTTTTGGAAATGACTAGGGCACAAATTTGTTTGGAATGGTACTTGTGTGTATTCAAGTGATCCTAGTTGTGTCAAGGTGATTTTGGCTTGAAAAAACATGTTAAGATCTTTTTTTTCCCATAAAAATACAATGATATTCACTACAAAATAGTCATTCTTTTTTGAAGGCCATTTGATGGTGTTTATTGGTGTTTGTGTGTACATTGGCAGGGGCTTCTACTAGCTAACAGATAATCTTGTAATACAAGGTAAATATGTGTGATTGGAAAACATTGAAAATGTTGGGGCTGTTTTGTTTTACACAACGTTGGTTTTCTTATTTTCCACTTGCTAAAAGGCATTCATTAAAGGAGCTCGAATAATTGAACATTGTAAGATGTAGATTATTTCTCGAGGCCTTAGAGTGTGTTCCCAAGATCTTAGAGTGCATGTAAACCATCCCATACAAAAGTTATAAAGGCGACTCTAATTACTAGTTGTATTTTTATATATTGAATAGTTGGGGTTCTATTGGGACCCCACTTTTATAAAATAGAGCATGATAACATCCTTTAGGCTTTCAAGTTTACATGAAAAACTAGCAAGATACTCTGCTACATGCAAAAAACATTTGAAATCTGTAATTGCCACAACAACTTACAATACAAGAAAAGGAGACAAGTATAACAAAAAACCCTAAAGCTAAGCAAATGCATAATTGCCACCTTAGGTCCGACATTCATCACCATCCATTACTTCATTGCTACTCACAACGTATTCCTCCACTTAGCCTGTAATAGGCGGTACATTTGCATTCCTTAAATTTGCTCAAGTGGAGCTCACAAGAGAAGGGAACCAGATGTTGTAAACAACATCCTTACACTTATGAGCTCAACACAAAGAGCCTCCAAAGAATACTAGAAGCGAGTATTCACTTCCCATCTATGTATACCCCTATCTATGCTTAAGACACATTCCTACTAAAACTTTGCCAACATTTGCACAAAATGCCCTAAGCACACAAATCTCTTTGTGCATTTCAACCATCTCTTCTAGACAAGTGTCCCTAGGAGTAGGAGAGTTGACCAACTTGGCACCTTCCATTGGATTAATTGCCATCATTTTGTGAGGCTCAAGGCCAACCTTAGAAGGCATCACCACCATGTTTGCAAACTGTGATGACAAACTGTTTTTCAACAAGCACAACCTTACATCCACATCTTGAAACGAACTTTTCTAAATTGGTTATAAACATGCCTCATAATGTTGCCAACAACTTGTGCTTTGTTACCATACCCATCCTACCTATCATCTTCACAAACCCTAGGGCCTTAGTTGAGTCACAAGAAAATATTAAACCATGCTAAAATGCTTTCTTTGTTGCCTTGCCAAAGCTCCTTTGGCTAGCCATATGTGCAAGCAAAACCATTAGGCCTTCACTTGCACAAAGCTAAAGCAAACATTCAAAACACTAAGAACCACCAAGAACATTGCTTGTTCACCATACTCCTAATAGTGCAAGATATAAAGACTTGCCACATTCAAGCACTTAGAACAACCCTTACCATGCTTTGTCCATATCCTACCAATCCATAGGGACTTCTACGCACTGCAATCCACAATGACTGATGTTGATAGCAATTAAAAGGTATGAAAAATTTGCATAGGGATACTTCAAATCAATAATGCCACCACCCTGGCCCTATACCACAGCAAAACTGATGCTACAAAAGATAGAGCTCCTAAAAAGAGTTCTCTAGGAGGATCTGTCAATGAATTGTGGTGGTTGGAATTTAAAAAAGTAATCAACACCCATATTTGTGAGAATATTTGCTACTTTGTTTAAATTATAACTACAGTGATGGAAGCTGCAATCTGCTAATTTCTCTTTTAGCTTTAGCATCTCTTCGACATACCTGTTTAAGTTCCAATTAGGAGTCAAGCCTTTATTTAGAATATTTATTACTACCAAGGAATCACCTTGTATGACATTTCTCATGTTTTGAGAAATAGTTGCCAACATAACTACAAACAGAGCATCCCATTTAACTTTGTCATTGGATCTATATCCAAAAACAAACAAACCCCCACAAATGAAGCTTCCTCCCAAGTCTCTAAGGATAAAACCTCCTCTAGCTTAACCTAGACTGCCCCTTGATGCTCCACCAAAGTTCAATTTAACTAAACCCTTTGGAGGAGGGTACCACTTGTCTTAACCTCTCCTTTCCTATCCTTATTGTTCTTGCTTTGATCCTTATCAAGATTGTTCCCTCTTATCCCTTGAATGGGGGATTATTGATTGTATTATTTTAATATCAAACAATGAATATCTGTCATGATATTTGAGGTCTGACAAGTTGATATTGATTTAGAATACTGAATTTCAAATTTGTAATATAAATGGTGGTTTTGTTTAACATATGCATGATATGTGTTATTTTGAACTTAATTCCTGTTTTTTAGGCTGCAAATATGCAGATATTTGTGAATTTTTTTTAATATTTTTTGTATGGACCTACCCAGAACATACCTAGCTTTCAATTTTTTTGGTATATTGCCATATTGTACCCATGTACCAATATCAATACCTGTCCTGGATTCTGATTCGGCAACTTAGACAAAAACCCTAATCCTAAGCTTGAACCCTAAACTTTTTAGGGTTTAGGTTAGCGTTAGCACATACTTTTTATTGATTTTTTTTAACCTTAACCCAAACATTGATTTTTTTAGTGTTTAGGGTTAAGTTTAAGGCATACTAAAAGTATAAAAACCAGTGTTCCACGGGGATGTGTCGCCCCCAAAAATCTTGCCGTTTCTGAGATGGGGATGTTTTTGAGTCTCAGAGACTTCAAGGAATCGTCCCCCCGCCGTCCCCTCATTGTCCCCCCGTTTCTCCGCTGCCTCTGAGACGTCTCTCTTTTGAGGGGACTTCTGGATGTCCCCAAGACTTCTAGACGTCCCACAAAGTGCCAGAGAATTCCAAGCGCCCCCCTTACAAATGTGAGACTGCATGATCAAATGCAGTTAAATGCAGCAGAAATAACTGAAAAATAGCAGAGTTAGAAAAACTGTAGCAAAAATAACAAAAAATAGCAGAAATCACAATATATAGGAAAAAATTGCTAAAAATTAAAGATTTAATAGTGAGCTACAATTTTATTGTGATATTTGAGTCAATAACTCATTTGACCCGTTTTTTTTTTTTAAATGCAATTTTTTAATTGAAAAGATTGGTCTGAGGGCCAAGTCGTGATTTATCAAGATTAATTTTGATAAATTGCTGATTTTTGTAACCATGTCATATACATCTTGCCATGTATGAATTAATGACTACAATTTTCTTGTGCTTTTCATGTACACCCATCTCTGAATGCAGACCTTGAATGATCCTAATGCTTGCCTAATGTAATAACAATAATGATGCAATAATGATGCATGGGCAAGTTTATGTTCTTTCTGGATTGTAAAACTATCATTCTTATCATATCAAAATCATGAAAATAAAGCTCTGCATGATTGGGAGTTTTAATTTTGTTAGAGTAATGGGAAGGGCCCTGTGTTCCATCTCACTGAAATATGCTTTTATTTTGAGGGTCATTGATAAATATGTTTGAAATACTTTGTTGTTAACATTTGCCAAACTCTCAATTCAGGAGATCATGGACACCAAATCCATTTGTACATAGATCAGTAACTATCTTCTGTAGTTGTTTTCAGTTTATTTAGAATTATCATAATGTATTGACTAGTGCATGGGGTGTTTGTAAGAATGCTTAAGCTCTCTCAAACTGTTTCACAAATTGGATTTCTTGAACATATTTGGTTCATCTATATCCAGTTTCAGAATTTATTAGTCATTCCAGTTTTTAGTATTTTTCAATACAGGAATATACATGTTTAATTGTGTCTATATGGTTCTCTTCTATTCTTATTTTGCAGGACAATCCATTGTGTATAAAACAAAACCCAAAATTACAGTACAATCTCAAAAGTTCAAAAAGAAAATGGGTGAAAATTTTGACCTGATTGCCAGAAATAAAAATATTAATGATACAGGGTTGGAGAATAAGCGCATATGTGATGCACTTGATAGTGCTTCACCAACAGCAAAGAAGTTAAAAACTGATGAAGTGCACATTGTTAAAGATGAATTGAGTGGAAAAGATCTTGATTTGTTGAATGACAGGACCAAGGATACTGGTGAAGATGCAGAAAATAAAAATGATCAGGGCAACAATAACTTAACAGCAAGTGAACTGAACTTAAGTGAAGCAGATGAAAAAAATCATTGTGGCCATAATTTGATTATTGACTCAGATACTGGAAATAAACAATGGCAGGAGAATGGTAACTTAGTGGCAAATGAGCACATTTCAAATAATAAAAGTGACCTTACACAGGTAGCTAGAGAAGTCACTGTTGTTGAAGCAGATGCAGCAGAAGATAAAGGTTCCCGACATACCATGGAGGATGCTTGGGTTGTTCTTTCAGATGCGAGCTTAGGGATCGCAGGGAAACTGAGGTAAAATGGGATTTAGGTGTTTGCTTTTTGCATTGTAGTCTGTGTTTGGTACAACAAATAAAAATATTCCTTGAAGAAACCTACTTTCAGCACTTATCACTTAATTGAGTGATATTCTGAGTTACATTACTTTTTTATATATTGTTGCATATCAAAATCTGTTGGAGTTGTTATCCACATAATTTTTCTGATGAGGCTTTTCTTTGTTTCAATTTTCAAACACTGTATTTTGTGAATTTGTTAATGTGATCACAAAAATCATAGGATTATTCTGTGTACCCTGAAAGGCAGTCTATTTAAGAATTAGTTTCCAAAAAGTACCTCCCAGTATTTAGAAAATTGAAGTAATCTATCATATTCCATCCAAATACAGCTACATTAAGGAACATAACAGTTGTTGTTTCTGACCAATGTTTTTAAAATACATGTTTTGTTTTAACTAAAAGCAGCATGTATTCAGAGAAGCATTATGAGCAAATAGATACAATCCTGCAACACAGGATATCCAAGAACAACACTCAGAAAATCATCATACACAGCTAGCATGAATGTTTTAGTAAGCTTATATTATTTGTTCTTGAGATAGACACACTGTTTCCTTCTCAAATCAATATGTTTCTGCAAAGGTGATAGCTTAAATCTGAATGTGCTGCATGCTTTTGCATTTAAACTGAACACTAGAGAATGCAAACTTGCTGTGTGTGATTTCCAATACTAATCAGTGGGTTGTGCATGTATTTCTAATTAGCTTAATGTGTGATTCTCAGTGTCCTTATCTAGACAGACTTTACCCAAAGTAAGTTATCCTTTAACTTAGTTAATTCAGTATGTAGTTGCATCACCTACTGACAGATGTGAAGATATTGGTATCTGAAGTAGTGGTCCATTGTGTCTACTCTTACTGTTGTTCTTTATTGATGTGATGTTCTGCTGCTTTTTATTTTATTCAGTGGGTTATAGTATTTGACAAGACATCTCACCATATTATTTTCTATTACTTCTTGGTATTATCTACAAGACAACCCAAATTGGAAAGTTGGTTATGGATATTATAGACCATCAAGAAGGCTCGTGTAAAATTTCACCTTAACTTCACACTTGTTCCTTGTTCTTCAGCTGCAAGATCTTTAATAGTCTTTTTTATTCACAAGTTGCCTTCTCTAAGATTTTTTTCTTGTGATTTATTCTGGCCTACTTTTTGAAGTCCTCGTTTTCTGTATTCCAAGTTGTGCCATATTTTCTCAAGGAACATTCTGATTTGAGTCAATATGTCTTTTATTTGTAAAGGCCTATGCATTTTGTAGTTCCTCCTTTAGTGCTGTTTCATGGCAAAGTTTCTGCTGTGATTATTGTAAATTTTCAACTACAAGTTGCTATAGCTGTTCTGTCTCCCTATTTGGGAAGATGGAAGGAAATTCATGTAAAGGCAATACCTAGAACTGGCCAGGTACTTGGACCAAATACTGCAAATAAATAACTGAGATGATTTAATAGAATTTGGTCAAAACTGCTTTACTGGAAAGATACTAGCACAACTTAGAAACTCAATTTTTGATGTACACCCAGAGGTGGTACCCCAAAGTTTTTTGCATTGATTTAATAGGATTTGGTCAAAACTGCTTTCCAGGAAGATACTAGCAGAAACTTAGAAACTCAGTTTTGATGTACACCTAGAGATGGTACCTCCGATGTTTTTGCATTGATTATGAGGTTTATTTTGACCCTTTGACACTTGTTGGTTGTCATTCTGTTTTGTTCTAAGTTATCAAATTGCCTGTTTTACCTGCTGTTTCTGGGTATGGTACGACCTGGAATTGGGTATGCCCTGGAAATCCTACGGAATTGGTCAGGGTTCGGTTTTTTGTGTCTGAAACGTTTCTGAGTTCCACTGGCCAAATCCTGACGCACCCCAGGTCAATGTGGTGATTCCAATGCAATTCAAAGGTATTTTGAAGGGTTGGTGCGAGTTTCAAAGTTTTTTTTTACTTTTTTGCATGGTAGAAAGAAAAATGAAATCCCTAACCGGAAACATTTCATTTTGTTTTCATTTTAATTTTTCTGCTTCCAGTTTAGTGTAACCAACTACAAAAAAACCCTATCTCCATGATTTCGAGGGCAAAAGAGAATGCGGATTGAACACAAGTTGCAGGAAGAGGACACAGGTTGGATGCGAGTTTCAAGGAGAGAATGCTGGTCTGAAAAACACTTGCGATTGCGAGCGTTTTGGTGCTGTCAAAGAATTTTTTGCTGCTGCCACAGTTTGCCACAGTCGGCCAGCTAGGGGTGTCTATCATTTTTGAAAGTTTTTAATAGTTTAAAATTTAAACTTTAAAACTTTAAAATGTCAAAAAAATTGTCAAATCCTTATTTATTTTTCTTTGTAGTTTAAATTTATTATTGTTTATTTAAACTTTAAATTTTAAATTTTAATGGTGTATAATTTCATTATTATAAATTTATATAATATATATATATATTTTTTATATATAAGTGCTATCAAGAAGGGGATAGCGCCCGAATACATAAAAGAATGCATAGGTTGCCCGAGTGAGCTACCACTCTTGGATACTAACCAGACTGCTAGAGCCTAAGTGGCAAAACCATTTGACAAAATTCGCCATACCTGGCGTGTGGTTTGCCATTGTAGCTTTACATAATGGTTAGATATTGGAAGATGACAGCTAGGCTACGTCCAAGTCCCACCATCCTGTCACGACCAGCCTTGCTGCAATATTTGGAGCCCGATTTCATGAACTTGACGAATGCATCCAGATTTGAGTTCCGTACACCTTCCCTAAATACCTCCCAGGCATTCTCTAGGAATGTTGCATAGAGGTTGGTCCACACCTTCGCCGCTTCGTCCTCATCTGACTTGGCTTCCTCTGTGAAAAAGAACCTGAGTGTGCTTACCAGGCCATCGGGCGGTAGCTCCAAAGTGGCATTTGCTACTGCGTGGACATTGACCTCGGCCACAAGCTTGCCGTTGACTTCCACCATACTCTCTCTGGAACCCAAGATGTCGACCAGCATCCCCACCACCACTTTGTATACGTTCCCATCGCACTAGTGCCTGTTCTCTAGGAGCGCCGACCGAGCCACATTCACAATCTCTCTTTGCACCAACGCCAGATTGACTGAGAAGAGCCTGCGACATTGCACCACGACCGCCTCTGCCTTGCATTGACAACTGATCCCAAAGCAATGCACCATTATTGCTACAACACCTCGCTTCAAACCACCGTATGGGTGAGCGTATGCATCTACTCCTGCCTATATAAGTAGAGTTCTTGGACTCCAGCAGACCGCTAGATGTGCCCGAGGGAAATCTTGGTCGAATCTGCCTCGTTCAGAGCACATGTGACAGGTCTCCCCTTCACGGGCTCTGGGAAGTACCTATATGGGGGCTTTGGATCTCTGCGCTGTCCCAAAGTAGGATTTCCTGTAGTCCTGGCCATTGAGCTGCAGAGGAATCCACGTAAACCGAGTCAGCTTGTTGTACCCCTGCATTAGCCATCAAATCTGCAGCCTGATTTGCTTCCCTATAAACATGTGTGATGGAGTAATTCTTTAGTCTGTCTAGGAGATTCTTGATTTTCCCGATCTAGCTAGTGATTCTCCAATTTCGTGACTTTCCTTGTATGACCGCTTGTATGCATAGATTGGAGTCCCCTTCGATTTCAACCTCCTCAACTCCTTTCATTAAGCATACCTCTAGCCCAAGCGCCATAGCCTCCATCTCCGCTATGTTATTGGATCGGATGCCCAGATGTTTGGACGCCGCCCACACGCACTGCCGGACATCGTTCCTAATGATGCATCCCGTGCCAACCATTCTAGGGTTACCTTTTGCCGCGTCGTCAAAATTCAATTTCCACTTTAATTTGATCGGTTGACACCAGCGAACCACCTTTCTGTTTACCTTTGTTGATCGGGATCCCAACGACAGTCAGTACTTGAGTTCGTGACACGCCTTCTGTATTTCCTCATCCCATCTTGTGAACTTGGCCTTTGTTCCCACTAATATGCGGTTGTTAGCGGTTTCTATAATGGCACATTTGATTATTGTGATGAGAAGATCGCGATCCAACGATTTTTCTTTGAATATGCGCCTGTTTCTTTCTTTCCATAGATGCCATACCACCATTGAGGGAGCTAAAACCCAGATGCCATTCTAGTAACCATTCTTTTTGAGAATCGGCCAACTCACCAGGAAATCCTTTAAGTTATTATGCCTAGGGGTTGGCCAATCGAAGGTTCCTTGCAACCATTCCTAGCAGGTAGCAGCAAAGGGGCATGTTAGAAAGAGGTGGTCAATGTTTTCCTCCGCTCTTTTGCATAATACACATCTTGAGGGGCCAACAATCCCAAACATTTCTAGTCTTTTGCCTGTGAGGCACCGGTAATGAAGGGCTACCCAAAGGAAAGTGCCAGCCTTGGGCAGCACTTCGCATTTCGAGCACAAAATTGCCGCCCAAGATTTGTCTTTGCATTGAGCCATTTGGATGCGGTAGCCCAACTTGGCTGAATATTCTCCTAATGCTGACCCGCACCAAATGAGCGTATCTTCCCCATTGTTTAACATGATCAGCCTATTGGTTAATTCCTGAGCAATTGCTTCTTGTAAGTCTAGTGGAAGCGGCAGTCTACCAACATCCTTCCAATTAGTTGACCCATTGCCCATCTCATCGTTCATAGTCACATAGTCTGCCACCTTATCCCCGAATGTTTCCTGAAGGCTGATCACGTGCTGCCCCAGGTCGAACATTTCTGACAGACTTTGATGGCCGTTCCAGGAGTCGGTCCAGAACAATGCTTTCCTACCATCCCCGATCTTCCACGATAGATGAGAAGTAATTAAGGGCCTGCATGATTTTATATAACTCCAAATAGCCGAGCCACCTTCTAAATGCGCCGTAGTTAGTATTCTAGCCGGTTCCCCACAGTCTAGATATTTGCTTTGCATCACTCGACACTATTGCTTTTCCGAACACTTGTAGATTTTCCATATCAGCTTGGCTCGCAATGCCAAATTTTGAAGTCTGACCTTCCGCAGCCCAGCCCCGCCATTATCTTTTGGTTGACACACCATTTCCCAGCCTATTAACGGGATCCTTTTGACTTCTTTTGAACCTTCCCAAAGGATTTTTTTTCAGAATCTTTTCCAAATCCTCCTCTATCTTTGTCGGGGTTTCATAACATGACATGGTGTAGATCGGTATGGTAGACAAAACCGATTTAGCCATGGTGATTCTTCCTGCTAAGGTGAGCCATGAGTGCTTCCAAGCCATTGCCTTGTTTCTACATTTATCAACTACCTCTTCCCAATGCATGGCCTTGCAAGTCCCATCAAAGATTTTGACTCCTAGGAACTTGGCTGGTAGCTTCCCAATTGAGAAGCTCGATATTGCAGAAATGGCGTGTTGAAGGGACGGCGTTGTGTTGAAAAAGTAAATGCTCGACTTCTCTTTGTTCATTTGTTGACCCGATTGGGCTTCATAAGGGCCTAATACCTTCTTAATGCTTTTGGCTTCCCTTATGCTTGCTTCGCCTAGCAGGTTGGTGTCATTGGCGAATTGAGTGAGTGATCGGTTCCATGTTGTAGGCAACCCTTACTCCAGACCAATCTAGCTTCTGACAACTATTCTTGATTGCATAGCCAAGGGACTCGACCATGATTATGAAGAGGAAAGGCGAAATGGGGTCGCCTTGTCTTAGGCCATTGGCTACTTCAAAGAAACCATACATAGACCCATTAACCGATATTGAGAAGCGAGCCGTAGATATACAAAATTTGATCAGTTTGCACCAGTGTGTATTGAAGCCTATTCTTTCTAAAGTCTTCAAAAGGAGGCCCCATGATACCATGTAATACGCTTTGTGGACATCAAGTTTTATCAACATCCCCACCGATTTGCTTGTTTTAAGTGAATGTACTACTTCTGATAGGAGTAATATGCTATCTGAGATTTCTCTTCTTGGGACGAATCCGTTCTGTTTAGGTGAGAAGATATTCTTGAGCACTAGTTTGAGTCTGTTTGCCAGCACTTTTGCAACGACCTTGTAAATCGTGTTGCATAACGAGATAGGTCTATAGTCATTGAAAGAATTACTGCTTCTTCGGGATCAAAATGATCACAGAGTTGTTCATATCTCTAACGAACCTTTTTGATCTTCTAAAGTCTTCAACCAATTTCCACAGGTTGTCGCCCAAAAAATTCCAGCATGTTTGAAAAAATTTGGCCGGAAAGCCATCAGGCCTCCGGGCTTTATCCGGATGTGATTGGAATAGAGCCATCTTCACTTCCTCTTTTGATACTGCACTGCAGAGCATTTGGTTGTCAGCCTCACTTACTCTTCTGTTTATCCCTTCGAGAATTCTCCCCTCTGCTAAAGGTGTTCCTTGTTCACCGAGCAGATGTTTGAAAAACTCGACCGCCACCGCTCCAACCTCTTTCATGCCTCGGGCCGGATATCCTTTTATAGATGTTATCTGTTCGATCTTGTTGGCGGCCCTCCTAGCTAGCACTGACGTGTGAAATTTTTTCAAATTCGAGTCGCTAGCATTTAGCCAGACCTCTCTTGATTTATCCCTCCACGTGTGAAATTTTTTCAAATTTGAGTCGCTAGCATTTAGCCAGACCTCTCTTGATTTATCCCTCCAATAGATCTCTTCCTTTTTAAGGAGCTCGACCAGCTCAGCATTCAACTCTTTCTCCTTTAAGAATTCGTCATTCCTCATACCTTTATTGATTATTGTTTCGTTGAGATCTTCTAGTTCACTTTCCACCCTAGCTTTCTCCACAACGATATTTTGAAAGCTTTCCTTATTCCAAATTTTGAGCCTTTGTTTGATTTATTGTAATTTTCTGACAATTTTGAAACTTATTGAGCCCCCCACTCTGATCTCCTTCCACCATTTCTCTATTAGGCTGACTAGATTGCTATCCTGCCACCACATGTTTTGGAATTTGAAACTTCCCCTAATCTCTTCTGACCATTCCATAATGCTTAATTCAATTGGGAAGTGATCGGAAATTGATACCGGTAGTATAGTTGCTTGCATTTGTATACCCTGCGTAACCCAGCCTGGTGCGATTAGGAATCTATCGAGTCTTTCAACAATTGTGGTGAAGTCTTTTCGTCGGTTCGTCCATGTGAACAGTCTGTTCACCGTTGGGCAATCTATAACACCAGCATCTGCCACAAAATTTCGGAAATCAATGGTTGCTTGCGGAATTCGGCGAATACCACCACTCTTTTCTGATAGATCCAGAATGGCATTGAAGTCTCCACCAATAATTACATTTTCCCCGAGGAAAGGCTAGGCAAAATCTAGCACTGCACCCCAAACAACTGCCTTCTCCTTTGTTTTTGTCGGGCCATAGACGTTGATAGCTTCATAGTGCCTGTTTAGATCAAGATCGTAAACCTTCGCTGCCAACCAATTTGTAGACCCACCGATTAACTCCACTGTCACCAGAGCCTCTTTCCATAAAAAGCCCAGACCACTAGATGCACTTGAGGCATCTTGGAAAAACCCCTTCCATGGCCGGCAGTATTTGACGAATTTACTACCTTCCTCCCCTGACAATTTTGTTTCTTGTAAAAAAATTAACTCGCTTGTGTTTTTCTGCAAGTGACACCTGACTAGGCGCCGTTTGTCAGAGGCCTTTAGGCCCCTGACATTCCATGTGGTTAACCTCATACTTTCCCAAGGGGGGGCTTTCCTCCCTTGGTACTCAAGAATTTGGTGATGCTTGGGTACTTTCTGGCCTTCGCTTCCTCTTCCCTTATTTGTCTGAGCGATTTCCTTCCTTTGGAGTTGCTTAATGTGCCGATTTTGCCTAAACCCAAGTGTTTAGCAGTTGACTGGGAGATGCATCTATCCTCGATGATATCTAGTGCATCATCCATATCCTTGGTCGAATCCAGGTCGTCGCTAGCTTTCGAGGCTGCCACCTCATTGTCTACGTTCTTCCTGTCATGGCTCTTTTCCAGATCCGATGATTTGGACTTCAAGACCTCCCGAGGCTCTCCTACCACATTCCCCACAGGTGTTTTCGCCTCAGGCTCACTACTTTTTTCAGCATTCGTAGGTTTCTTCGCTTTTCCTTCTCCTCTTTCTGAAGACCTAGAGGATAGTTCCATGCTGGGGGTCGCCTTTTCCTTTATAACATTCTTTTGTCTTAAGCCTGGCTTGCCTGAGTAACACTCATCTTCTGCATGGTCCCTCGCACCGCATTTAAGACAATTTTTTTTTGGAGAACTTCCAACTCTTGCATCCAATGCGCCCCTTCCACTAGGAGGCAAACTTTACTGGGGATTGTGTCGATCGTTGCCAACTTTAGTCTGGCGTATTTATAAAGATCACCTTCCAGTATTTCCGTGTCAATTTACATTAGGGTTCCCAACGATCTGCCAATTTTCTCCAGGCTATCACCGGCCCAGTATTCCATTGGGAGATTGTAAAGCCTGATCCATACAGGCGTGTCATATGGTCTCATCTTTACTGGGTCAAAGTTGTGACGCCATGGTTGCAAATAGAGAGGAGAGCTGTTCATGAACCGCAAATAGCCCTCCGTACACCTGCACTTATCCTCTTCATTTGCAAAAACCACCACAAAGAAACCTTTTGGTAGAAATCTTACCAAGACTTTCGTATTCCAGTTTTCTTTGATCTAGTTATTGATGGTGGCTCTATCCGGTTTGCCCCCGATGAAATGACATATGAATGCAAATTCTTTTAATATGGCCATGCCTGATTCGATTGCGTCTCCTATTTCAATCTCCAAAACTTCGCCTTCGGTTTCAAACTTAGGGTTAGGCGTGGCCTCTGGCTCCCAACTTTTCTCTATTTGGCTCCCTGGCCCAAGATTCCCTTCTTGGCTATTTGCCTTCCCACGCCCTTTGTATTGTTTTTTCCTACGTCTCCTGCGCTTTTGGCTATCTGTTTGGTTTGAATTTTTATTATAATCCTGCCTTGGACCTGTTGTGACCAATTTCACACATCGCCCCATTGCAAATGGGGACACCCTTCTTTTTGCTTTTTGGGTTTTTGCCTTGGTAACGCAACTGCTTATCACCGTTTTATTTACAATGAGGAATTAGAGTTTTCTGGAAATCATTTGAGCCAAGTAGAGAATTCAAGCCCGTATCAGTGCTTAGATGTCATGGAAGTGCTCGGAAGGACCGGTAGACGAGGAACGCCATTGCTTTGAGTCATTTCTGACACTTCCTATTTTTTAGGGATTCTGCTTTTTTGCTTTTTGCTTTTTATTTTTGGCACTTTTAGGCTATTTTGGAGTTCCTATTTTTTAGGGATGCTTTTTGCTTTTTTCTATTTTTAGAAAGTTCCTATTTTTGGAAAGTTTCTATTTTGGGAAAAGTTTCTATTTCGAGGTCCCACTAATCATGAAGTCAACACGCCTCCAGAAATCATGAAAATCAAGGTAAAATGGCAAAAGTTTGGTGAAAATGGCTAAATTTGATGAAGGGTGCCCATGAGGAAAGAATGGCAGACAAGACATGAAGTCCGCACTGGCAAGCCAAGGCTGAAGTCCGCCATGGCATGAGAGACCTCCAAGTCCGCCCATGGCTTGAGGAAGCATGAAGTCCGCCCAAGGGAGGAAGAAGTGGATGGCGAGGGAAGAGGCCAAGTCCGCCCATGGCACAAGAAGGCCGAAGTCCGCCTTGGCAAGGTGAGGTCAAAGTCCGCCCCAAAAAGTCAATGGCAAGCAAGACAAGAAGTCCGCCCAAGCCAAGTAAGTGGCAAGCCAAGGCTGAAGTCCGCCCAAGGCAAAGCAAGACCAAAGTCCGCCCATGGCAAGGAAGTGCCCAAGTCCGCCATAGAGAGGAAGGGAAAGATAAATGGAATGACTATGTGCCAAGTCCGCCCATGGCACAAGAAGGCCGAAGTCCGCTCTGGCAAGGAGAGGGGTGAAGTCCGCCCTAGACAAATGAAGGATAAAATACGCCATTGGTTGGGAAAAATAAGAAATCCGCCCAACTTTGGAAGATAAATTTTTCTAAGGCATGGAAAAATAAAAAAATGCCTATAGAGAGATGAGGTTAAGCAAGCACGAAAGTCACTCTTCGGCATGATGGAACAAAATTCTTTGACACAAAATGAAGAATGTCTGGCAGAGCAAGTATGAAGTCCGCCCCTCTCAACATGAAATAAATTTCTAAGGCATGGACATAAATGCAAAATGGTAGAGAAACCTCCAAGTCTGCCCAACCTAGAAGGAGAGAGAAAATTTGAAATTTTTAACAAAGTCAGATGTTTGGCACAAGGCAAAGTCCGCCTTCCAACAGGGAAGCATGTCTAAGCATTGGTGAAGTCCGCCATGAAGATGTCCAACCACAGGATCAAGTGTGCCTAGAGGAAAATGCATCTCGTCCGGCCAGCTTCAAAGTCTGCCCTTGGCATGAAAATCTTGAAGTTCGCCCCCCTTCCCAACATGGTAAAAGTTTCTAAGGCATGGAAAAGGCATGACTGGCAAGAAAACTCCAAAATCCGCCCTCAAGCAAGATGGAAGATATCTAAGGCATGAAGTGCCTAGAGGAGAGATGTGAGATGGCAAAGAAGCTTCCAGGTCCGCCCACCCAAGAGGAAAATTGGCAAATCTACTGAGAAGTCCGCCCAACTTTGGAGGCAAGGAAAATTTCTAAGGCATTGGCAAAGTGTGCCAAGCATGAGAATGTCTAAGCACTCACCAAGTTCGCCTAGTATGAAGATGGCAAGCCGAAGACAAAGTTCGCCCAAAAGAAAGTGCACATGGTCTAGCCAAAGCTGAAGTCTGCCAAAGCATGTCTAGCCAACCTTGAAGTCTGCCATGCACTTATCCAAGCCAGCTTCAAAGTCCGCCTTGTCCAGGACACAGCCGGGTCCGCCAGGGAGAAAGAAAAAGAATTGGCTTGCCAATGAGGAAGTCCGCTCAAGCATAATAGAAAATTGGCATGACATGTGCCAAAGTCCGCCAAGGTTAAAAACAAACATGG
Source organism: Sequoiadendron giganteum (assembly GCA_007115665.2). Classification (NCBI taxonomy): domain Eukaryota; kingdom Viridiplantae; phylum Streptophyta; class Pinopsida; order Cupressales; family Cupressaceae; genus Sequoiadendron; species Sequoiadendron giganteum. The sequence continues at coordinate 189,980,299 of CM021109.1, forward strand.
TAAAATTTGCCAAGAGGAAGCAAAAAAAAAAATGGCTAAGTGTGGAATTTTCCTACAATAAAAGGATCAAATTTTGACTGAGTGTTGGAAATGAAGAGAAATAAAGAGGAAATGAATAAAATTCTTGCCCAAGGATGGAGTCTGCCCTACTCAGCACAAGCCAAATTCGGAATTGAAGGCAAATCCACAGGTAAAGTTCATTCGAGCATAGAGATGGCCAAAATCTTGGCTAAGTGTCGAATGGTTCACGTGAAGGCATTACAGAATGAAATTGAATAGCCAAAATTTGGTTAAGTATGGGAAATAATTCACAAAGAAAGTTCCAATTTCCTCCATTTTGGCGAAAGCACAAGAGAGTTCTTCTCCAAATTCAAGGCACTTGAAGGAATTTCAAAGCAATTAGGAAGAAAAAGTTCAATAACTGCTCCAAGGGGAGACTTCCAGACTTCAAATGCAAGTGAGAAGAAGAAATCAAAATCCCGAAGGAAATCCAAGATCAAAGCCAGGAAGAAACAAGCACAAAGGACAAAGTCGTTGGCAAAGAAAGATATTCTAAGGCAAGTGCATGAAAAAAAGAACAAGGAGACCAAGGAAGACATCTAGCACGCTGAGGTGGCGCCTCGTCATCTTCCAACCAATCAAATTCTTCCAAGTCAACAAGTCTAGGTTCAATGAACCTGACTTATCCATGGAATTGGTTTATATTTAGCAAGAAGGACAAGTGTCCCAGAATATAATTTTCTCATTGGTCGGGAGGTAGTTAATTATGCCAAACCCTAATTAGGGTTTTATTTTGTAATCTCGGTCGTTGATCCTAAATCAATCTTGGCCATTGAATTGTAATCGGGGAGCCTATAAATTGAGCTCGCCCCTCATTTGTAAGGTGTGAAGTGAGTTGTATAAGATTGTTGCGACAAAACTATTTCCGTTTATAAAAGCTCTTGTGCATGATTTGCTAAGAACCACTTTTATTTTCAAGTAGTGTGCAAGGTTTTCATATTTCTCCTTCAACACTTAGAGTAGAATTAAGTTAGTATTTCATTTATATGTTTGTTAGTGAATGATAGATTTGATAGTAGTGGTGGATAAAATTAAGCTCATACTTTTGTTGAATGGATGATTTGCATTCAATGTGTAAAGTTAGCCTGAGCCATTAATTTGTGGATGCTTAACTTCTGTTTGTTTTAATTATCGATTCAAACATGAAAATCATTATCACTTCCGTTGCAGATTGCACCCGCTTTGCGTAGTTGTCCGAAGGAGGCGAAACAAAGTGTGGTTACCAGGCGAAACAAAGTGTGGTTACCCTATTTTATCTCATCATCGCTGTCTCTTGAGTTCTTAGGCATAGTTTAGATCTCTAAACCCTTATCCTTTTTTGCCTTTTTTTGGAAAATTTGAAATACCCATCAAAAGAGCCTTCAATGATAAAACTGTCTAAGTCCTCAACTTGCAAAACGAATTTCACGTAAGTCCCCTTGTGATTACCAACAAATCACAACGCCCGCTGGCCTTATCCACATGTCATGACTTGACCAAAAGAAACATTGGAGTTATTGTATTATCTTCTAGGTATTTGCAATCACTTTTCAAGAGAGGATAAAGTGCCCTTGGGCATTTTATTCTGTGTTCGGTGGCGTACTCAAAACACACACCAACAGGACCTAGGGTACCAAAACTCTCCTTAGCAGCGGTTGCTTCATACTCACGTGTTTCCGAGTCAGGGGTGTCATGTCTTGTTCGAGCAGGAGTGTTTCTAGTTTCTTGATCTGTCGCCTGCTTCCAATAGTAGGGGTGACATCTATCTTCCCATTTTCCATTTACAAAAACCCATTGAGGGCGATATTCTTGCCAATTTTCTTCCACCGCATCTCCCCACCGCGGCTTACTGTTGAATCCATTTTCCATATGCCTGGTGAGCAATGGGGACTTGTTATTCCCCGCATCTCCAGCTTTCACCACTGCTCTTGCCTGCTCTTCTGCGCACTTAATTGCAGACCGCACCATCCGAAGGTGTTAATTTATGGTCAGAATTTATATAATATATTGTTTATTTTTAATTAGTATAATAATATAATTATTATTATATATACAATTTAATTTATATTTATTAATATTATATAAATATAATCTTTTCTAATGAATATCAAATATATAATATAATAATTTAGATTTTAATTTGTAAGTTATTGATATTTTATTATTTTGTAGTTTAATAAATAATAAATAATTTAGTTTAATAATAGATGTTCCTCTCCCTTGTCCAGAGGACATTGAACTTTTCGAGTATTCACCATATTTTGATAGCACCCATTGATCTTCTATTAGGATTGCTTGTGGAGATCTGCATGTGTAATATGGTCAGTGCAGCCTTAAAATAGGACTGTGTTAGGGTGTAGCGGGCATATTTAGTGTGAAACTGTGGGCTGATGGGATAAGGTCTGTGTTTGGGATTGTAAAGATCTAGGGATAGAGATAATATTGAAGAGAACAAAGCTGAGAGATCTATAGAGGTTCACAAGAGAGCAACGTAGTAGCTTTTTCATTCATTATCAATTTAGTGTGAAACTGTGGGCTGATGGGATAAGGTCTGTGTTTGGGATTGTAAAGATCTAGGGACAGAGATAATATTGAAGAGAACAAAGCTGAGAGATCTACAGAGGTTCACAAGAGAGCAACATAGTAGCTTTTTCATTCATTATCAATTTAGTGTGAAACTGTGGGCTGATGGGATAAGGTCTGTGTTTGGGATTGCAAAGATCTAGGGATAGAGATAATATTGAAGAGAACAAAGCTGAGAGTTCTATAGAGGTTCACAAGAGAGCAACGTAGTAGCTTTATCATAACTGTGGAGGGGGCATATTTAGTGTGAAACTGTGGGTTGATGGGGTAAGGTCTGTGTTTGGGATTGTAAAGATCTACGGATAGAGATAATATTGAAGAGAACAAAGCTGAGAGATCTATGGAGGTTCACAAGAGCGCAACATAGTAGCTTTTTCATTCATTATCAATTTATCATAACTGATTTGGTTTTAGTGATTAGTCTTCGTTCTGTTCCTTATTAACAAGAGTTGATGATCATTGCTTTCGTTGTATTTAGACATGACTGCTCTTATTTTCATTAACAAAGCTGAGAGAACTAGAGAGGTTCACAAGAGAGCAATGTAGTAGCTATTTCATTCATTATCATAACTGATTTGGTTTAGTGATTAGTCTTCGTTCTGTTCCTAATTAACAAGAGTTGATGATGATTGTTTTCCGTGTATTTGGACATGCCTGCTCTTATTTTCATTAACAAAGATGAGAGAACCAGAGAGGTTCACAAGAGAGCAATGTAGTAGCTTTTTCATACATTATCATAACTAATTTTGGTTTTAGCAATTAGTCTTCATTCTGTTCCTTATTAGTAAGAGCTGATGATCATTGTTTCCTTGTGTTTGGACATGCCTGCTCTTATTTTACTTTTAGAATTTCAATTAATTGTCCAAATTTTGTTCCTTTTTCTACTTTTAAAATTTCAATTAATCACAGGTTTAATCCTAGAGAAGATTGCACTCTTCTCTAGATATTTTTCGACCTTTTATTCATTCCAAAACCTATCCTTGCATGATTTGTTAAAACATTTAGTATGTAATGCTATTATCTAAGTTGCCAGTTTAAGTGAGGTTAGGTGCATGTTCATGTTCACTGGTATGACAATTTTACTTAAAGTGTTTGGTATGGCTGGGTTTGGCCAATATGTATCCATCCATGCTAGTATTATAATGGACACTCATGTTTTGGCCCATGAATCCCTGATTAGCTGCAGTGATGTCTCTACAATTTTTTTTTCCTTTGCCAATAAGGTGATGTGCACCTTTTCATACCTAGGACATGTATAACATGTTGGCATTTGACTATTTGTCGTTACTATTTCCCACAAAAACAGTGATTTTGAGAGGTTGAAATGAAGCCAGTTAGTGTAAATGCAATGCGCAATGTGCTCATTTGCAATGTCCCTTGCCCCATTTTCAAATGACCTTTCTAATGGTCCTCTTTTGCTGGAAAGAAAGGGGTTATTGACTTCTTGAGAGGGTGTTACACTGAAGGGATGTGTGACTTGGTCAAATTTGAAAGTCCTATCCATCCCTGGGCTCATTGAATTAGAACTAGCAGCAGCCATTATGAACTATATGGATACCTGTATCTAGACATTTTTGAATAAATACATATGATGGAAATTGGAAAAAAAGTAACTATAAGTCACATTAACATAGAGAAATTAAAAAAACAATGAGGAAACAACATAACTGTATGATATGTTAAAAATGAAGAAATTTCAGAAAACAATAATAAAATGTTTTAAAGAAAATAGGAAATTTGAAAATAAATTTAAAAAGACTCACAAAAAACTTTTACCTTTGAAAGAAAAATCTCCTTGGTGCAAGCTTTTTAATCCATGGAGCACTTATCAAACATACCTAGACACCTTTGCAATCTGTAACTGCTTAAAGAAAACAGCAACCTTGAGCAACGGAAAACAATAATTTTTGGTAAGTTGAAATGCTAGCTAGTAGTTTTTTTTTTGGTATGTAAACGTTAAATTTATATTAATATAGGAAAGTTGCAGTACATTTCAAATCCGTGGGCCAGATATAGACTTTCGCCCAAGCACAAACAAAACCAACCATGCAAACCCCAATCCCGACCTACAAGAGAAATCCACCTACCCAGAACATGAAACTCATGCCGAAGCTGAGCAATACAGTGCAAGTTCTGTCAAAGACCCAAAACAGACCATATGGTGCCATGGTAATACGTCGCTGCTCCTGACCATCGCCACTGTAAACTGTCTTCGCTGCCACCGCTAGTTGCCAAAAAGAGTCCACCACCTGCTCGTTACCATCATTCCATCAAAACTTCCTCCTTTCGGAGGTACTCCTTGAACTGAACCTTCCAACCATCTTCCGGTGCCACCTCCAGATATAGAAAAATCTCGAGGAAATCAACACCTTTCCGCACTTGCTCCCTGTGCTCATGAAGCTCCTCGCCTTTCACGTCTAGGAGAAAGGGGTACTGTTTCACACGAATGTTGGGAAGCAACACCCGTTGCATATCCCTAGGATGTGGAAATCCAATGCCAAGCTCCGCCACGATGATCACCTCTTCGACCCCACCCAGTAAGTTCACCATCACGAGCTTCCTCGTCATGAGAAGCACCTTTGCCTTTGGCAGTTCCAAATCTAAGAGCGCAACAACAAAACCTGATGCAATGTTGACATTGGTCCGATATCTCTCGTCTGAGATCATAAACTCTTTGCCTAAGACCAATTCAACCGCTCCCAGCACCAAAGCATCCCACTCCTTGAAAATCGACCGTAGTTGTTGAAAACTGGTAGCTTCGGTCAGAGATCAATATTGATTGCACTCATGCATTATCATTATTGATATCAAATCTCCTGTGCTAAGTATAATCTGCTTTCATTAAATCAGATATATATATAAGTCTTGATTATGATTGATTGTCGGCCTTGCTTAATCAGAGGGATGTCAATCGAAAAGTCACGTCTTTTCTCAAACATATATATAAGAGTCTTGATCTTCAAAGTAGAACATAGAAATCAATAAATGTTTTACTCTTGTAGATTGAATCTCTCTAGAAAGATAATCAGACCTGTTTGAATATGTTCGATCCTCAACATGGTATCAGAGCTGTTTCTGGAACATCTCGATCAGATCTGAAAAAGCAATTTGGATTTTGTGAATACAATTCAATATTAAGCTCGAGAAGAGTCAGAGGCGTCAATTTAGATTGAGGAAAGATCCTCGAATGATTTGGGATGGAAGATAAATCAGAGGTGGGAATAAAGATTGCGTAAGCAATGGATCTGTTATTACATTGGGCGTCTAGAAGGGAGACGGAATGTGATTTATTCATTGGCGGAAGTATCGTGCATCCTGTTAGTTCCAAATTCTATTATGATCAGCATTGAAACATTCCCAGTTTGTTATCAGTGGCGGTAATATTATTATCAAGTGCCATCACGTATCTTACGCAGTTCGAATTGTTGACTTCATTCATTGCATTGGCGGGAGAGTTCAAGCTACAAAAGAATGGGAAAATCTGAAGATCTGATCTTGTATATATATGACTTTATACCTTTGTCGAGACAAACTCGGCTACGCGTACAAGAGCAATTGTTAACATTTGCAGTGGACCGATCGCTGCACATGACATCCATTCATTTTAAAGGAACTGCGGGGCTATTCTTATTGTCCCTTTCGACATAGTCGTGGCCAATGCGAGTACAGCCAAAGAGTCGTGCTTTTGGTGCCAGATTAGAGTATCGATTTCTTTGGGAAAATCTAACAATAAAAATTAAAAAGAAAAACAAGGAAGAAATATCAGACGTGTTATTGCTGCTGGATGCGTGATCCTTGTTACTCTATGAAGGACGTGACCTTCAGAATGGTGTCCTCCGTGCGTATGTTTTATCTTAGCCCACGAACCTCGACTACTTCTTGGTAATGGAATATGAGTGCCGGCCAGAGCCTGGGCTCGGCCTGAACGCTAAGTAATCGCCCACCAAATCTTCACCATTGAAGCCTGCACATGGAGTCGAGCTATGATGAAGATCTTTGACCAATTTCAAATGCATGAGGAGACGGCTTGAGTTGTTGTTATTCTTGGCTATGTGTGATTGATGATAGCCTGGCTGCCTGTGGCGCATTCGGGATAGCTCTTGAATAAAGGCATCTGCAGATTTTATCATGAACCAGACTGTGTTTGGTAACCCCCTTATTTGTGACATTCATTATTTTTCTGAAAATTGTTATTGGTTGTTGTCGTGGGAGTTATTGCGAATACACCCGGGCTCATCTTTAGTAGTCTTTGTAAGCAGCCGATTTACATGGTAAAGAAGTCACATGGGAAAAGTCAATAAGTTCAATCTGACCAGTCACAGGTGTCTGCTTGGGAAGTATCTGTCGGTCCACAAATAGTTGGTGATTTGTTGATAGGAAGCGGCTTAAAGTCTAAGAAGAGTTGAAGACTTATTCGCCAGACCATCAGGGCACTCAATTTCTCCTCTCTTAGCATCGAAAGAAGGAACCATTGAATAACTTGGAAACCAGGAAGGTCGGAGTCTTAATCCTCGGGTCATCATAACACTAAGGAGCCTGATATTGGCAAGGTTGAGTGAAGGGACCTGTGCTACCTGGAAATTAAATTAGCACTGTCACAGGAGTCTTCAATTTTTCAGCTCATGCGAAGGGCAGACTTGATGCAATCGATGCCACTATAAAGGGCGGAGAGAGCAGATATTGTGATTGATCGTTCAGATTCATGACTTCATTAAGGACGAATCAAAATATTTAAAGAGATAAGTATTCTTTGGTCGCTGGGTTATATCATTTATTTTTTGATCTTGTGAATTCTCTTGAATTGTGTTGTGTTCACTAGCATAAGATCCTTTGAAAATTTCATTCATGATTTAACTTGTATGATTTTTACCTTGATATTTCTTTGGATAGTTATGAACTATTTATAATCTCTTCTAAATGCTTTCAGGACGGATCATAAGCATAAGAGATTGTTTACAAAAGAAGAAGAAAATGAAGACTCTGCTTGCAACCATTAGACTGTGTGGATGGCTGAAGTCATCCCTTCTAAGAAGAAGTAATTAGAGCTTCAGAGGGAGTCTCATCTTCACTTGTTGTAATGCTTTGAGATAGAGAAATATGAGGTGAAAGCCTTGTTCATCTCTGAGACTGAGATGAGGCGTCATGTTGAGAGACTCCATGATGATAGGTCCTAGGATCTAAAGAGCCCCATGCACCCGCAGTATGGCTTAAGGGGGGTTGTTGGATATAAGCCACACCCGGACTAATGATGGGCTGGCCACAAGAGGCCAGTAGCTCAGTTAATAGAGCACTCCAGCTACAAATGGAAGGTCCTAGTGAATGCTCTAAGCTAGTTCATGTGCGAGCCAAAGGAAATTCACCTTATGGCTGTAAAACACATATTGAGATATCTTCAAAGCACCATTGGATTTGTTTAGGCTGGGAGTGTAACTGATCAGAAAAGCACATCAGGATGTTGCTTCAGTTTAGGATTGGCTATGATCTCTTGGATATGCAGAAAACAATCTTCAGTGGCACAAAGCTTGATAGAAACTGAATACATTGCAGACTTTATGAGGGCAAGAGAAGCAGTTTGGCTTCGTAAATTGCTTGTGGGACTCCTTGATCTAAGCACATTGAGATCCCCTACCATTATGAGACATGGTAGAAAGGAATGTGATCCAGTTGGAGTATGTTAGTTCAAATGATCAAACAATAGACATTTTCACCACACCTCTCTCCCGAATCAAGGTAGAACACTTCAGGAAGAAACTGGTATGGTTGAAATGTAATTTGATATTATGTTGAAATTCAAATTATTTATAAGTTGTACTAATATATATAAAGATGTTTAATGTGTAAACTCTTTTGTCATGTGTGTGACTCCATGACCTTATGGGCCTACTTCCCCTGTGTACATTATTGAAAGGTGACGATTTTTCTAATAATGAACACTTGTATTTGACATTGTAAAGTGACGACTCTACAATGATAAACTATCATGATAGATATCGTGTGACTTGATATCTGTGGACATGTCATGATAGTATCTCTTGGACACTTTGATTGATATCATGGGACTTGATATCATCTGTAGATCATTGTGATCCTTAAGAGATAATCATGGTGGATATTTATATCCGTGGATTAACATAGTTGGTCGCCTTGAGAAAAAACTCGCGAGTTTTTACAAGTTTAACTCGCCACCTGTAATTTCCGAGTTTTTTCAAGTTTTTACAAAAACTCACGAGTTTTTAGTGGCGAGTACTCGCCAAAAACTCGCGAGTCCGACAAAAAAACTCGGTTGCACAGGCATAAAGTGAAAAAACGTCTTTTTTCAGTTTCATTTCATTTCGAAATTGAATGATAGTTTGTGTGAGGAGCTCAAAACCCCCCCCCAAGCAAGGAGATGTCATTTCCAACGATTTGCCATCGAGGAGAGCAGATTCAAACGCCATTTTGTGTGGATTTTGAAGAGAAATTCGATTCATAGGCAGGGGTTTTGTTTCTGTTTTTTATTTTTGCTTAATCATTTTCTTTCATTCTTCTTGCAAAATACTCATTCCAAATTGAAAAAAAGTCATAATAGAGCACAAAGAAACAATTTTTTTGCATTTACAATCCAAAAATCAAGATTCATCACAATCTTTTGTTGATTTTTGCTGATTTTTTTCATTGTTTTTTGAAATTTTTAGACCTAGGTTCATTTTTTGTGTAGAATGATAAGATTAGTTAATAATGTTAATTTATAATTCATTTAAACACATTTGTATCAATTTAAATCAAATTTAGCTCTATATCTTTTAAGTTTTAAATAATTTTTTTAAATTTTTTTTGTATTAAAAAACTAATATGTTGTACATATTTTTTGTGTGTGTAGATTGATCATTGAGCATTGAATATACACTATAATGGCTTCTGGCTCAGCATCAGGTTCCAACCCCGCCCCATCATGTTCCACCCCGTCTACACCATCATCATGGGTTCCAGGCACTCGTCCTGCAGGGGCTAGAGACCCTACATGGAAGTATGGTGTGAGAGGGCACGTACCTGGAACAGTTGTTTGCAGTGAGTGCAAGAATACATATCATGGAGGCATAAATCGCCTCAAATACCATCTTGCAGGCATTCCTTAGCGTGATGCCAAGCCTTGTGAGAAGCCCAAAGAAGAGATTAGAAGAGAGATGCTTGCACTACTCTCAATTGCCGAGGAAAGAAAAATGCAAAGGGAGAGGGAAAAAAAAGCCATAGCAGCTGCCATAGCTAGTGGACATGCGCATGCCCATGGCCAAACTCAGGAGCATGAGGCTGAGCACATGGAGATAGAGTCAGATGAGGAGGGAGATATTGGCATTGTTGGCTCCCTTCGTGGTCCACGGATTCGCGTTCATAGCACAGCCACAGCTGTACTGTCCTCTAGGCCCCCCGTTTCCTCTAGTTTGACTTCAACTAGAGTGCTAGTGCCACCACCACCTTCATCTTCATGCAACCCACAGAGTTTTTTTGTGCCTCGAAACACACCTGGAGCACAGGTATCATTGGAGGCTACAGGGTGGAACAGGGAGGTGCATCAACATGCCGAGTCGGCATGTGCTGACTTTTGGTATTTCAATAACATACCATTTAATGTGGCGAGTAGTCCCTATTGGCACAATATGGTCACTGCATTGACAGTTGCGGGAAAAGGCTTCAAGCCACCTTCTCGCAAAGATTTGAGTGGGAGGTAGGTGAAAGTCAACTTAAATTTTATGCTAAGTTTATGTTCTTTAAATCAAATTAATTTATAATTTATTATTTATGTTGAATTGAAGCTTTTTTTTGTTTTAAACTTACAATTTTGTACTTATTTAATTATTTTACCTTGTACCTGTAGGTTGCTCACAAATGCAACCCAAAGGGCAATGCAAGTGGTTGAACAACAAAAAGTTAAATGGAAGAAATATGGCTGCTCCATTCTTTCTGATGGGTGGACGGATGGGAGAAACCGCACCATCATTAACTTTTTGGTTGCTTGCAAAGGTGAAGTTGTGTTTTGGAAGTCGATAGATGCTTCCAACAGGATAAAAACTGCAGATACATTGTGTACATTGTTGGAAGAAGTTGTGATGGAGGTGGGGATTGCTAATGTGGTGCAAGTTATCACAGATAATGCAGCAGCGTATGTGGCAGCAGGAAGAATGCTTGAGATTAGACATCCATCACTCTTTTGGTCACCTTGTGCGGCACATTGCCTTGACCTTCTTTTGGAGGACATAGGCAAACTTGTTTGGGTGGCACCGATTGTAGATGATGCAAGGAGCATCACAAAATTTATCTACAATCACCCTTGGGTTCTTAGCTTGATGAGAGATCATATGCAAGGGAAGGAGTTGGTGAGACCAGGTGCCACAAGGTTTGCAACGATTTTCATAACGTTGCAAAGCATTTTGGATTCTTTGGGCTTTTTAAAACAAATGTTTGTGAGTCAAGCATGGAATGACTCCTCATATTCAAAGAAGCCCGAAGGAGAGAGAGTTGCTGCAATAGTCTTTGACCACTTGTTTGCACAAAAAGCTACAGAGATCGTGAAGGTAACTTCAAAACTTTGATTTTAATTTTAAACTCAAGTTGAATATAAATATATATTTTTTTTAATTTAACTTTAAGCCTTTCATTATAAATTTCTAACTTTGATCTTTTTGTATTTTTAATCTAGGTGTCGGAGCCCTTGGTAAGAGTCCTTCGCTTGGTAGATGGGGATCAAAACCCCATGGGATATATTTATGAGGCCATGGATAGGGCCAAAGAGGCTATCAAAAGTTACTACATGGGGAACAGCCTGAAATTTGATCCCATATGGGAAATTGTTGATAGGAGGTGGAACAATCAACTCCACCAACCCATCCATGCAGCAGGGTACTTCCTCAACCCTTATTATCTCTTCTCAGAGAGCTTCTCCGATCCTAATGGAGAGGTTATGGAGGGGCTCATGACATGCTTTCAGAGGATGGAATCCGAGGTTGCAGCGAGAGACCACATCGTCATCGAGTTGGATATGTACAGGGAAGCAACTGGTAATCTCTTTTCTTCAGAGATGGCTCTTAGAGGAAGAAACACTCTGCCACCAGGTATAAAATTGGGAGTCTTTAACTTTTAAGTTTATTTCACATGCATCATATAATTTGATAAAATGTGTTTTACTTTTGACTTTTGAGTCTTTGACTTTGTTTTCTAACTCTTCAATATTTATTTTTTTTGCAGAGGTTTGGTGGAAAAATTGGGGTGGAAAAACCCCACATCTTCAAAAAATTGCCCTCCGTGTATTATGTCAGCCCTGTAGTGCATCTAGTTGTGAGCGCAATTGGAGCTTGTTCGAGTCCATTCACACGAAAAAGAGGAACAAGTTAGCACAAAACCGCCTGAATGATCTTGTCTTTGTGCAATACAACCTTCGGTTGCGCACAAAGAGAGTAGAAGAAAAATCACTGGATCCTATTGATTTAGATGAGATAGATCCTTATAGTGATTGGATAGGGCGAGATGAGCAGCCTCCATTGTTTAGCGCGGACGAGATCCTTGACTTTGAGAGACAAGCAATGGAGGATGTGGGTGCATCAGGAGATGTAGGGTTGGAGGACATTCCTGAGGATATTGATGAGATTCAGCCAGAGCCACAGACACAACCTTCCATGCTAGCCGAAGAGCCAGTAGCAGAAGCAGTAGCACCAGCATCGCGAGTGCAATCACCGCCACCACCACCACGCACACGCGGGAGGGCTAGAGGACCCACCCCTTCTTCCCTAGCTATTGCTAGACTAGGGAAGAGGAAAGCCTAGCATGTTGTATTTAGTTACTGTTTAGTATTTGCTTCTAGTTCTAGTTTTATTGCTTTCATGTATAGACTTTTAGGCTTTTAGCCATCGGGATTCCGCATAAGAATGCGATTTTGTAATCAATTTACATTGAAGTCAATCAAAATTAATAGAAAACACTTTTGTACTCATTTATGGATTCATTGGATTCATCTTGTCATTGAATTTTGCAAAAAAAATGTGTTTCTAATGAAATTTATGCAATTTTTTAAGTTCTCAAGTTTTTTTGCCGAGTTTTAAAAACTCTCTAGTTTTTGGCTTGGCGAGTTTTTTCTTGGGGCGAGTTTTCCAACTATGCGTGGATATGCCATGAATTATGGTAGACATCATGTGACGTGATGTCAGTGCACATACCATAATGAAGATGTGTTATGAAGAATGTCATGTGACTTGACACTTTCAGAAGAATACCATATCTTCTGATATCACGAGTTAGGTGATATCACTTTTTCTTGATGGAAGTTATCCTCCCTAGTTAAAGAGGGAGTGTTGAATAATGAAGATGTGTTATGAAGAATGTCATGTGACTTGACACTTTCAGATGCATACCATATCTTCTGATATCACGAGTTAGGTGATATCATTTTTACTTAGTGGAAGTTATCCTCCTTAGCCTAGAGGGAGTATTGATTAAAGAAGATGTTTTATGAAGAATGTCATGTGACTTGACACTTTCAGAAGCATACCATATCTTCTGATATCACGAGTTAGGTGTTATCACGTATACTTGATGGAGGTTATTTCCTTAGAGGGAGTGTTGTATAGTGAAGATGTGTTATGAAGAATGTCATGTGACTTAACACTTCCAGAAGCATACCATATCTTCTGATATCACAAGTTAGGTGATATCAATATATACTTGATTGGAGTTCTCTTCCCTAGCTAAGTGGGAGTGTTGAAAACTGGTAGCTTCGGTCAGAGATCAATATTGATTGCACTCATGCATTATCATTATTGATATCAAATCTCCTGTGCTAAGTATAATCTGCTTTCATTAAATCGGATATATGTATATGTCTTGATTATGATTGATTGTCGGCCTTGCTTAATCGAAGGGATGTCAATCGAAAAGTCACGTCTTTTCTCAAACATATATATAAGAGTCTTGATCTTCAAAGTAGAACATAGAAATCAATAAATGTTTTACTCTTGTAGATTGAATCTCTCTAGAAAGATAATCAGACCTGTTTGAATATGTTCGATCCTCAACAGTAGTTGATTATCAGTAATCATCCCTAGAAACATCCATAGTTTTCGTGAGGAAGTGAGGCGTATTGGCGTCTCCATCATCACGCAAATTCGTAGATACCACTCGAGCTCACGGACGACAAGAACATTGGAAAGATAGAATGATCAACTTTTGTCACCACCATTGCAATTTAATTTGATTCAAGCGTGCCAGCCAGCCCAGGAACAATAAATTAATGCCGCCCTTCCCAACTCCCGGGACTCCCTACGCCAGCCATGCATCACACTTAATTTGATTTGGGTTTACATCACCGTCCGCCTGTAATCCTCATATTGCACCAACCTGCCGACGCTCTATGTTCCAACTGACATAGCAGCACATACACAACCTCCGCCAAGTTGCCGCGAAATGTTAGGTAGTAGTTTTTATGTTTTGTATTTGTATGTCATTATTTAGGTTTTGTGATCTTGTTTTATATTCTTTTTTTAGATGTGTTTTTTTAAAATTGTTTTATTTTCTTTATGGATTGTTCAGCCTATGGGTTCATCTGGCTTTGCCTAGGGCATGGCTTTGATGAATCAGGTACCTTTGAGGTGTAATTGGGTTGTCTAGGCTGTGCCTTGGATGAACCCATACCTGAACTAGGACCCAAACCCATTTAGTCTTGGTATAGGGGCTGGGACAGTGATAATGTAAGCTAATATGGTTGTTAAAGGTGTTGAGAGGTACATTTTACACTCCATATCAACTTGGGCTTTTTTTGTGGGTGGGTGAATGGATGTGTGGGGAACATGAACAACTGATAGTTTCATAGATATGTAGCTCTTAGTAGTAAAAATAAAGCTAAAAAAGAGACATAACAAATGCAATAAGCATTCTACACATCTTTTCTAGGAACATAGAACATTGAAAACTCTATGAAAAGTTTGACTTCTAATGTTGGCCATGTTTATGTATAATAAATATTATTTTATTATTCATTATTGATAAACATAGAACAAGTTGTCCAGTGCTCAATCCATTTTAATATGTATTTGATATGCACTGAGAGGTATCCATAAGACTTGAGGCACCAATATTCTTACACTTATGTTGTGGTTGGATTAACACTTAAAGTGTTTTGTGTACCTCTTGACACATAATAGATCTGTATTAAGGTCAATCTATCATAGTATAGTGTAAAATACATGGGAAATGTGTCATCTTCTCAAAGATCTTACTTTTAAAGTACTGTTTCAGCCATATTGGGCTAATCATCCCAACCTATTTGAATTCCATATTCTTCTTGATAAAGATAATTTTATTAATGAGGTGATAATGTTATAAAAATACCTTTGTCATTCAATATAAAAGAAAGTGCCAAGAACCGAAAAGGTATATCAGTTACATCAAACTTCAATAAAAGAGGTGTTTACATAACAAGATCATTCTAGAGTGATACAGTAGTGCTTTTTATTGCTCCGGTCCAGGTTGCTTGGATCATGGTTAGATTTGAACAAGTCATAAAGATAATATTCCATATTTGAACACAATAGGTGCTTTTTGTGACCCTGGTCCAGGTTGCTAGGATTGTAGTCAGATTTGAACAGGTCATAAAAATATTACTCTATATCAGAATGTATTAGTGCTTTTTATGGCCCTGGCCCAGGTTGCTTGGATCATGGTCAAATTTTAACAGGTTATTAAACAAATAATGAAATGAGTAGTAAATGTTAAAATTCTTAATGTCATATGGAAATGATTGTAACATTTGAATGATGAGAACTATAAGGATGGTCTGTTTTGTAACCTTTGACACATTCCCAACAGCTGACAAACAATTAAAGCTTCATCTATCAGTTTGTCAAAGTTCTAATGGTCCTGATCAAGCATCTGTTTGAATTTTTGAGCTGTGTATTTATGCCTTCTTATATCTATCTTACTCGCAAATGTGGTATTTGGCTTGTACTGCATGGTTTGAAGTGTAAAAATCCATGTATAACTATTTATTTTATTTTGAAAATTTCTGGTGCTTTCTTATTAAAGAGGTTGTTTTCTTAAGAGGGTGCAATAAATTACTTTTATGATTTATTGAATCAACTTGAGGCTTTTGTTCTTGAGTGTCAGGTGTGCTCATTTTGCCATCTATGATGGACATGGAGGGCGTCAGGCTGCAGATTATGCTCGAGCACATTTACATTCAAATGTTCTTTCTGCTGGGCTACCTCGTGAGTTGGTGGGTCTAACTGGTTTGATGTCTTAATAGCCAGTCGCAATGACTGTTCTGTTTTTGGGGAAGTCCACATATATCAGAAACTGTAAAATCTCTTTTGAGGTTAGTAGTTGTCATAGAGGAACCTTACAGAGAATAAGAAGAGAATTGCTTAAAGATTGCTGGAGAAAATGCTGAGTAGTAGTTATGTTCTTTGGTTTGAATAATTTGGCGGTACATTGCTACTGCATGAAATTTGCTGGAAGGTTAACATACACCATTTTTTTAAATGCGAGCTTATTGTTGCCCCTTTATCTTTGGCATGAATGCAATTGCAGATAATCAACTAATAGTGGCTTTTTGGTGTATATCTTGATGGCATTCTTGATTTCTTGGAATACAAGTGCAGAATCTTACCTTGTTAGATACAGTTGGAAACATTCTGCTCAAGAAATCCAGATAAAAGTACAAAGTAGAATCTGAATTTAGGTGCTACCTCTGATTATAGTATATTACTTATTAGTATCTATTATAATACAGCAATTCGAACAAGACAGTACACACAGCTGCAAGACTTTTGCATTTTTGGTCTTGCTTAGCTTTTTCTGGTAACTGCTGTTTTGTGTATTTACGTATTTCAGTTTTACAACTGCTTAGTGTTATGCCAATTTTCTTCTTTTTGATCCCGAGTTAAAGGAATGCCATCTACATTGCTCCGACAAAAGTAAGATTGACTTGAGTGAACTATCAGTAACATCATATCTCATTCTAAGCCTAAACAGTGGAAAACTACGGAAGGAAAAATTATTCAGTTCCTCAATATTGCAACACTGACAGGTGACATGCATGTATGTTTCTTCACAAAATAGAATTCCCATCACGTCTTAAGATACTGCTGAAGCACTTTGGTAGAGGTCTGAACATCTTCATGTATTGATTAACAATATTTATGCAACAGACAATGAACAATGAGCTTGTGCAAATACTAGCATTCTACAAAAATCAGTATAGAAATTGTGCAATTATATCTACAATATACACTGGCATGGTTTTATGCGTCTGTCAGATCTATGATCTTCTTAAGTCATGGTTGAACTTAAATCATGGTGCCTTTCTTATGTTTGCTAATGAAATTTAGATTAACTCTTGTTCATAGAAAATTGATATTCTGCATTTTTTTTCCCTTGAGTTTGTGCACACTTGTGTAATAACCACCCGGAATTTTTTTCAATTTTGCACCTATTAGTGTTAGCCAAAATAACAATGATAATCAATTGAATTAAGCTACCCTCCATTTTCTGATCACCCAGATCCCAATGTGGGCAAGGTGAGAGCACATGGTGGCAAGGTGTACATTGCATTAACTCAAAGCAACCACTTGTTTAGTGCGGTGAGTGATAATAAAAAATCAACTGAAAGCAAATACTTTCCACTTTCTGATCACCTAGATCCTGAGGTGAGCAAGGTGAGAGCATATAGTGGTATGACTTACAATTAAGTGCTTCTGAAGTAAACCTCTTGTTCAGTGGGGTGAGTATGAAATCTCCAAAGCATGAAATGAAACATCTGCTTATTCAATGGGAATTACAACTAGCAAAGGAAGCAATTGGCGACTAGCCGACCAAGGCAAAGAAAGATCCTCCGCTTATTCAATGGGCATAACATGAAACTAAAGAAAGATCATCCGCTTATTCAACAAGAATGCCACTTGTTCAGTGGGGTTAGAAATGACCACTTGTTCAGTGGGGTAAGTAGCAATAATCAAAGAGCGAATCATCGATGGTACTACCAAACGCTGTTACAATGAGCTCATTACAAATAACTTTCAAAATGTCATAATTTGCTGCTACAATGTGAAAATAATGAGAAACTCTTGGCACAACTCCCCAAAATGAAAACCCAACATGAAACAATGTATTCCCAACAAAGTACTATCAATAATAGTTTTAGGACTTGGACTCAAACTTGACTCGGCAGCCCAAAATTTTGACTTAGGCTTGTGACTCGGCACGGACTTGGCAAACAACTCGGCATGGACTCGGCAAAAAAAACCTCATAATTACACAAAAAAAAGAATTAAATGCATTTAGAGAACATAAAAGTCTAATTTGACTATCAATTTGTCATAATTCAAACATTACACATGTCACATGATCTTCAAACTCTCAAAATTTGAAATTTCAGCTACTATGTTCAAGCACCAAAAGAGTCTAAGCTCAAGACTCGGGAGTTCGAGCCTAAGGCTTGAGAGTCTTGGAGCAGGACTCGGCCGAGTACTCTCCAAGACTTGGCCAAACTCAGCACGGGAGTTTGGTCAACTCAGATTGGCCAACTCAAAGACTCGGAGTTTGGAGAGTCTTGTAGAGTACTCGAACTATACTATCAATTATACCCCATGAGATGACCCCCAAATGACTGTAACGGGTTTGAAACTCTGCTGCTACAAGTCTGATATGAAATTGCAGGTCTGTAATGCTTGTGAACAACAAGCATAATCAGGGCACAACTCCCAAGAACATCACCCGATTCATCAAGAAACTCCTCCCAACTGATATCAATGCAAAAGAGAGGAATGAGCACCACCAAAAGGCACCCCAAACAACTGCTAGAAGATGGCAAAAGCTCCTTGCACCCTCATTTCCCCCTAGGGCCAAGATGTACGGCCAACAAAAGGGGCAATCCCCTCTAGAAAATCAGAATCCCACCCAAATTTTTTGCAAATTGGAGCATAGAAGAATGGACCAATACCTAGCATCAAGTTTGCAATATTTCACTCAGCTGCACACAAACATGGTACAACCTAGGTGTAGGAAACAGGCATGACCAACAAGAAGTAACTTAGAAAAATCTCCTCCAATCACTCCAAAACTCTTCAAGATCAGTTAACACACCAAAATACAAAGCTAGAAAACATCATATGAAGCCAAAACTGAAAGCAAACTGAAAGCCATCACCAATAAGCTCCAACGGCAACTCTTGTAGTGAAGCCACACCCACGACCAATTAGGGAGTATCTTGCAACTCCGAAACTGTTGATGTTATTAGCAGCTTCGGGCTGCTTCTTCCAGCTTACACAATTCGAGAATAGGCATAAATTAAATAATAGCCTATCAGCTATTTAATTTGATATTAAGTTGATTAATATTTATTTATATATGTGAAGGGGCGCTTCACGAAAGGTTAAATATAAATTCAGTTTGGGCCGACCTTCCTTGTTGATTATAAAGTATCTTGTAATTGGGCCGACTTCCTTGGCAATTATTGTAAAATATTTATTGTAAATGAGAGCCGACCTATTTGAAGAGTCACCTCCCTTTGTATAAATACAAGGTCACTTTGCTCATTTGGAGATCATCAAGTTCATTCATCATATTTGCAGCTCTGGCAAAAGTTCGCACTTGTGTAGCAGCAGTCCGATTTCAAGGAAGAACACATTCATTTGTATCTTTGCATCTAGGAGAGGTGTGACTGTTTATTGTATCAAATTCGGCCATTGTTGGGCCTGAGTTGTAAGCAGATTTCTGCTCTTGTTCCTAATTATTTGTTGGGTTTTTCTCCCTCAGGAGGAGGGTTTTCCTAGGGTATCTTGCTGTGTTTATTGTCTTATGTGTTGCAATTTTATGAGTGCTTTCAATTATTCAATCTGATCTATAAAACACTAACATGGTATCAGAGCGGGTTTGAAAAAGATCGTGATCAGATTTGTTTTGCAGCACTCTCTTCAATCTTTTTCTTTCTATCTCTATTTGAATTTCAAGATGGTGAACGGTTTGAAAATCGAGGATAGACTCGAAGGAGCTTCTAACTACACATCATGGAGGTTCATGATCATGCTCACCTTGGAAGAGAATGATTTGGTTGAGTTTGTGGAAGCCAAAGTCCCCAAACCTGAGGAGGAAGAAGAGAAGTTGCAGTGGAGGAAGAAAGATACTAGGGCAAAGAAAGTGTTGGTTGATTCCGTTAAAAATCATATTGTTCCGATTGTCTCCAAGTTGAAGACGGCAAGGGATATGTTCAAAACATTGGAAGAGATGTACGAAATCAACAACACCAATCGTGCCCTAGCCTTGAAGCAACAACTTCATCATGTTAAGATGGTTGAAGGAGAATTTGTCATCACCTACTTCATGAAGATTTCCGAATTGAGAGATCAACTCTCTACCATTGGTCATATTGTTGATGACAAGGATTTGACCATGTTGGCTCTTAATGGTCTTCCTTCATCTTGGGAGTCTTACATTCAAGGAATCAGTGCGAGATCAAAACTTCCCAAGTTTGATCGATTAAGGGCCGATTGCATTCAAGAGGAGTCGAGGTTGGCGGCTAGAGGCATTGGTCAAAGTTCAAAGAATGAAGATATTCATGTTCTTGCCTCTCATTCATCGAAGAAAGGAAAAGTTTGGAAGAAAGGATTCTTCAAGAGGAATCGAGATAATGGGTCAGATGGTGCTCCTGCATTCAAGAAGAAGTGGGACCTCTCTCGTGTTCAATGCTTTAGATGTGATAAATTTGGTCGCTATGCGAAGGATTGTCCTACCAGGCCTAATCATCATGCTTCATTTGTGGATGTGATTGAGATCTCTCCCCAAAATGATTCTAGTGAATTTCTACTCTAGTCATGGGCCTATGTTCAAGTCGTGAAGGTTGTGTATTGATTGAAGCACATGAGCAGCGTATCATACTGTGTCCACCCTTCAGAATATTTAAGAGATAAGTATTCCTTGTTTTGATTGTAATTACCCTCTAGGTTAAAATTTCAGTTTGCTAAGTTGCGCAAATCTGCCATTATTTACTTAGGATTATGTGTGACCAGTAAATAGTGATCAGTGTGATAAGACTCTTTAGAATTATTCATTGCAAGTAGTATCATGCTAATTTGTGAAGATTGTCTTTTGTTATGCTGAGATTAGCTCTTCCGAGAAATTGAAAGAAAGACATGTCATGATTGATGAATTAATTATCTTTTACTCTGGAGATTTTGAATTCTATGAAATAAGTATTGCATGGTTGATGTTCATGAATTGTTTTGTAGTTACTAATTCATGCTATAACATTGAGATAGTCAATCATGTATGCTCCTAGTTATGGTACGTCTATTTGAGATAATTGAATCTCTTCTTAATGCTTTCAGGATAAATCAAGAAGTGTAAGAGATTTCTTTCAAGAAGAGCTTGATGCATCCTATAGGTTGAAGGATGGAGACTCTACTTGTAGCTATGAGACTAAGTGAATAGCTGAAGACATTTTTTTTGAAGAAGGAAGAATTAACCTTAAGAGGGAGTTCTATGACTCACTAAGAATAAGTAAGGGTTGTAGTGTTGCAAGGCCGGATGCTAAATTGTTGAAGTACCTCTTCAACAAAAAGGGTTCTGAATTGCTCAAGTCAGGTCAACCTGGATTTAACATTTGTAGCTCTGCAAACCTATTTAGAATAGAGTGATCTGGGATGCGGTCGAAGAGGACAACCCTGAATCTCTGCAGAGGTGTGCATTGGAAACCATTTCTCTAAGGCAAGCGCTGCAGGCAATGAGGTCAGGTGGTTGATGCAAGTGATTGAAGATTCAGAGGGAGCCTACTGAACCTGAAGAAGATGGTTGTGTTGCTTTGGATGTTGTTTCAGTTGAGGTTTGCGATGATATCCTGGTATAGCAGGAAGTAGTCTTCTGTGGTACTAAGTACAACAGAGTCCGAGTACATTACAACTTGTGTGGCAACTCGAGAAGCAGTGTGGCTTCGAAAGCTCCTTGTAGGATTGGTTGAACAATCATTGAAGCCAACTGTCATCCTTTGTGTTAATCAAAACTTTGAGAAGCTTTCTGTCTTTCCATGTGTTTCATGATAAAACTAAGCATACCACTATATCAGAGATATGGTATTGAGGAAAGATATTCAGTTGAGGTATATCAACACTGATGAGCAGATGGTAGTCATTCTCATCAAGCATCTCTTCAAGATAATGTTTGTGTACCTTCGAGACAAGCTTGATATGGTGGAGAATGAAGTCCTAGCTGAGAGGGAGTCTCAATATCAGTGTTCCTTCTTTTAATGAGTTCTTCTTTGAGAGAAGTTCGAGGTGAAATCCCTTGTTAATGCATTTCTCTATTGAGAGAGATTTGAGGTGCAAGCCCTTGTTAATGCATTTCTCTATTGAGAGAGATTTGAGGTGCAAGCCCTTGATAATGCATTCTTCTCTACAAGAGAAGTTTGAGGTAAAAACCCTTGTTCCACTCTTTGGGAGAGCCATGGTGGATGTCATGTGTGTGACTCCATGACAGCATCACGTGAGGGAGTCCATGATGATTTACTTGTACTTGTGTTTCATCCTCTGGGGGAGCCATGGTGAAAGTGACGTCGAGGTGACAACATCACATTGAGTGATGAGCACTTGTACATTCCATCTATGGAGGTAGCAATGATGGTTGATATCATGATGAGGTGATATCTTATTTGCTTTCACGATGAGGTGATATGCCTTGTGTAGCTGGAAGTATCATCCCTAGCTGAGAGGGAGTGTTGATGTTATTAGCAGCTTCGGGCTGCTTCTTCCAGCTTACACAATTCGAGAATAGGCATAAATTAAATAATAGCCTATCGGCTATTTAATTTGATATTGAGTTCATTAATATTTATTTATATGTGAAGGGGCGCTTCACAAAAGGTTAAATATAAATTCAGTTTGGGCCGACCTTCCTTGTTGATTATAAAGTATCTTGTAATTGGGCCGACCTCCTTGGCAATTATTGTAAAATATTTATTCTAAATGAGAGCCAACCTATTTGAAGAGTCACCTCACTTTGTATAAATACAAGGTCGCTTTGCTCATTTGGAGATCATCAAGTTCATTCATCATATTCGCAGCTTTGGCAGAAGTTCGCACTTGTGTAGCAGCAGTCCGATTTCAAGGAAGAACACATTCATTTGTATCTTTGCATCTAGGAGAGGTGCGATTGTTTATTGTATCAAATTCAGCCATTGCTGGGCTTGAGTTGTAAGCAGATTTATGCTCTTGTTCCTACAATATATAAGAGAATTATTTGATGGGTTTTTCTCCCTCAGGAGGAGGGTTTTCCCAAGATATTTTGCTGTGTTTATTGTCTTATGTGTTGCAATTTTATGAGTGCTTTCAATTATTCAATCTGATCTATAAAACACTAACAGAAACTAGAGCCAAACTTGAGGATTTTTCGTCCCCAAAGCCCAAGGATTCTTACACCAATTTGGCTGCACTTTGTTATCTTTAAATTGCATAATCAAAATTAGAGCAAGAGGTGAGCTTTTATAGAGATTAGGGCTCCCAAATTTGAATTGCCTTTTGCTTCAGAATGGGATGCCCAACCCAAGGAATAAAATATTTATTTTGTTTTTCACATTATTTCCCCAACTTTGGCATCCAACATAGGAAGAGGAAGACCACCTTAAAAAACAACTTTAAGTTGTTAAGTCAAGGTGTGGGGGATACAAGGGGCCCAAAATAAACTTTATAACTTAAGTCATAAAATTAACCTTTTCGAACACTTAAGTAATGATGGTAGATAATATGCCAAAATTATCAGAACTCACCAAGTGAAACTCCCGACCCTGCAAGAACTAGAAACCTTGTATTGAACTGCTGCTAGGACCAATTGCCCAAAATAACACTTACTAAAAATAGTAAGTTTGTCCAAATGCCAAATTAGCCCAAATTGAGATGCAACTTAAACTTACTAAAAATAGTAAGTGCTAAAAATAGACATTGCTAGAAATAGCAATATTGCCCACCAAGGATCTCAGAAAAACCCAAGAAACACTATGGCAACCTTTTGCAAATACACCGTGAAAGTGCTAGAAAGAATCCGTCAAGAATCTTGGAATCCCCTGAAATGCCTCCGTTTAGCATACGAGACTCCGGAAATAGGCTAACGGTCACTGGAAAGCTTAGGACCGAGAAGGGGACATTACAGTTAGCCCTCCCCAAGACTACTTGTCCCCAAGCAATTGCAAGTCTTGATGCTGCAAAATTTGCTCATCCTCCCAAGTAGCATCCTCAATTGGTAGATTCTTCCATTTCACTAGATATTCTTTGATGGTCCTCCTCCTCAATGAACGCTCTTTGAAATCAATTATTGCTTCTGGAACCAAAACCAACCACCCTTCCTCATCCATTGGAGGTAACTCAGTAGAAGCAACAACATTGTGTCCAAGTGCCTTTTTGAGGTGTGAAACATGGAAGATATTGTGCACTTTGCTACTCTTTGATAGCTTTAGCTCGTAAGCCACTTCTCCAATTGTCTTGAAAATCCTGAATGGCCTATAGAAATGTGGCTTAAGTTTCTCTGCTCCACTCTTCTTGAGAGTAGACTGTCGAGAAAGCTGAAGTCTCAGATAGACCATACCTCCAACTTCGAATGCATGCTCAATACATTGCTGATCAACATACAACTTTTGCTGATTTTGGGCATGTTGGAGATCGTCCCTCAAGGATTTGAAAATGACTTGGCTTTGCTGCAACAAATCCTTAGCTTGAGGAGCTCTATTGTCACCAAAAAGTAGATGAATGAAGCTAGGAGCTTCGTACCGTTACAAGGCCATGGATGGAGACATTTTGATGAACATGTGATATGAAGAATTATAACAGTATTCTCCCAAATGGTGCCATCTCACCAAAGCCTTCTATTGTCTAGAAACATAATTTTTGAGATATCCTTCAAGCCACTTTTTCACAATCTCGGTTTTCCCATCTGTCTGTGGGTGATAACTAGTGCTTGGGGTGAGCTTCGTACCACTCAATCTGAAAATTTCCTACCAAAATGTGCTTAGGAACTTGTTGTCCCTATCACTCACAATGTTTTTGGCCAACCTGTGCAATCTAAACACCTCTTTGAAGAACAAATCAACAATCTAAGCTGTTTTGAATGCTGTAGTGATGACAAAGAAGTGTGCAAACTTCGTGAATCTATCAACAATCACCAAAATGAAATCTCTCCCTTGCACCTTAGGCAAGCCCATAATGAAGTCCATGGAGATACTTTCCCATTTTTGATTGGGAATGGGCAAGGGGCTGCAACAATCCAATAGGAAAAGTGTGCTCATTCTTGTTTTGTTGGCAGATTTGACATTCTTTGAAATAGCGAAGGACCTCATCCTTGAGCCCATTCCATGAAAATCTCTCCCGAATTCGCCTGTAAGTTTTGAAACAACCTTGGTGACCAGCCAAGAGAATGTCATGAAATGTTTGGAGCAACTTCATTTTGAGCTTTGATTTAGGCACCAAGAAGATTCTTTCCTTGTACAATATCAAATCATTCACCAATTTGTACCTTTCATCATGCAAGGTGTCTTCTCTTGTTGTGTAACAATTATTGTAATCTTAGTGTTGGGATTGTGGGCAAGGTGAGAGCCTACACAACCCATTCTCTTCTTGTGTAACAGTTATTGTAATCTTAGTGTTGGAATTGTAGATTGTAAAGGTGATTTGAGATGTTAATTTATTCAAGTACTGTCTACTAATAAAGGGTTTGTTTGATCAAAACCTTGCAACCTTATCTTAGAGTTATACAAGGAATTTGATCACAAACTAGATTTGAATAACCCTTTTCACTCTCAATGAGCCATTGATCATGCCCTAACTGATAAGGAAAAATTGAAATAGTGATATAAATTACTATTTCCACCTTTAGTTTCATCTGCATTTACAATGATTACTTGGTATTACGTTTAACAAGTGCATCCAATCCCCCACTCAGGACCAGGTTCTTTGACACAGATAGATAGGCACAAAACTTTCTCAGATTCAAACATGCAACATTCCAAAAGCTCACCAACATTCCAGCAGGATCAACTTCTTCAAGCTCCACTAGACCTCAAGCTCTTATCAAATTTTCGAGAGTGGTGCAATATGGGCCCAACCATAGGACCACCATGGTTCAAGTACACAATTACCTGACCCCGTTCCAGAACCGACAACTTAGCTATTATCCTAAGGGCCTCTATCAAGTCCATGCGATTTTTACAGATCTTCGTGATAATTTTTACAGATCTTTCTTTTGAGGGTGAGGATTATAAGTTTCTTTTTGCTGAATCTGGCTATAGAAGCACCTCTCTTCTTTCATTTATATCCTTGTGTGCCATTTTCCTGGATGCGAGATGTTTAGAATCCCTTTTTGTAGCTACTGAACTGTTTTTTAATTTAAATTCTTATAATTTCATCCTTTTTGTGAAGTTCCTGTTTAAGGTATGTATCAGTTTCTGTTATAGTTTTGCCAATACATGCCCATCTCCTATTTTAGTCATTTGTGGACATTGAGATTAATCTCAATTTTCAATATCTAGCATTTGAAACTAGGGCAGTTTATGAGTTGTAAACTTTTATATCCTTATTGACAAATCAGATGACAAGTTCTGGCAACTGAGGATTTTGTAATAAGATAGCTTCTGGATTCAACCGTGTATGTTTTTCATCCAACATTTCAGGATCACACTCGCTTTCCTCTTCTTGATGATGGATCACTGAGTGTGATCCGAAACATTGAATGAAAAACATACACATTTGAATCCAGAAGCTATCTTATTACAATACTACATGGATTGTAGAAAACTCATGCCAAGTGAGGATTTATGAATTACTCTTAAGTCACCAATAGTGATTAATTTGTTGCATTTATCAAGGTTGTGTGGTGCTCTTTTTTTAATGAGGATTTCTTGTGTGTAAAATGTTGTTGTACACTTTGAGATTTACACATGAACTGAGTAAACTATTGTTTTGGATATTTGCAGATGGACATAAAAGTGGCAAAGAAGGCTATTATTGATGGTACGCTTATAGTTCAATTTCATGGAAGACACCAATGAAACTCTTCCATGCCTTTTTGTCAGACAAATTTCAAGAACATAATATTCATGTGTAACATGGTTTTGAGTCTCTTTTCTTCTTGAAATTCTAAATGCATTATGCTTGTTGGGATATAAGCTTTTACTTTTTATAACTTGGTTATTAATACATAGGAGGCACATCCCCTATCTTCAGATGGCACCTATTTTGGCTTTGCAACCTGTGGAGTTTGCCTTCACCCATAGAAATTTCCAAGTCATGCTCAGATATCATGTGTATTTATCATTGATTTATTTGTTTCCAAATGCATGCACAGTCACGACTCACGTCTATTGAGATAGTAATCCATACACAGATTTTGATAAGCAAAGACTAATACTGCCAATCAACATCAACTTCTGTATCTTATATCACTCTTCAATCTTGATGGATTAAAATTATTCGAGGCCTATTAATGTATGATATCAAAATATGTGGAAAAATAATGAATAAAAGCAACAAATAATTATCAAGAGAAATTATTCTGATGAAAAGAAAAAGGCACTAAATCTACTAGTGATGTGATATTGAATCTAATGGTGTCAAAAAATATTGCTTTTGTTAAGTTTGAGGAAAAAGTAGAACTTTTAGTTCCAAATTATCTTTAGGTTCACAATTTTTTTGATGTTTTGCTGGATTCAAAATGAAACTAGTTCTTTCCAAAGCCAACTTCCTAAATTCTGGAAATAGCTGTTGGATGGTTCTGCTTTCAGAAAATTGCAAGAAATGCTTGGGATACAGAGTCATGTTGGGGCTGAGAAATTGCAGGGGATAGGATTTAGATACCCAAATATATTGCTGATAAATTTTCTCTGTAATAGCTTCATGTAGATGCTGAAAAATTGGTGGGGATAGGTTCAAGTGATCTAAATATAATGCTGAGAGAATGAAGGTAAAGAAGGTGAGAAGGGGTGTTCATGGAGTATCTGAATCGACAAAGTTGGTCCATGGAGGTGCTGATAGAGTGAAGTGCCAATTTGGTCTCAGAATGCTGACATTGTCATTGTGAGGAAGACTTATTAGGGCGTTTCCTTTGGAAGAACAAAGCCTAAGGGATATAAAATAAGCATTGATCATATGCTGAAGAACGAATCTATACCTTTTCAATGCCCTAAGATCTGATCTGTAACAAACAAATGATATGATAATGTTTTTGAAAAGACGCACCTTTGAAACTTGAAAGGATAAGCTGGAAATGAAGCTAAAAACATTGAAACTCCAAAGTGAAAAATAAGGAATGCTGTTTACAAAGTTGAAAATTTGAAATTGAGTAATAGGATTTAGATTGAGAGACGCCCTTATAAATGAAATTCCCAATACATGTAGGCTGGCATGATATCCATTGGCTCATGCATTTGTTGTAAAATTAGAACCAGGATAAAGAGTACATGAAGGTATCGCAGAACACAAGCTTAGTTTTACTAAGGTAACCACTACTGGCAAAGTTCACGAAAGCAAGGAAGGGCATCTAATTATCAATAAAAGCACTGAAATCAATGAATGGAGAGAACATCATTAGTGAAAACTGAAAAGTAGTCCTACCACAGTGTAAGGTACTATTGTCATCACAACAGAAAGATAGATATGCCCTTTGCAGAGTTGCAACTGAGAGACAAGATTTAGATTGAGCGAAGTACCCCTAAATGAAAGTCCCAAGTAGTAATTGAAGTTCATGGAAAATTTACTAAAGGTTGGCACTGATTGGCAAAGCTCACAAAATTGTGCAAGGACATCTGTCACTGGAAACACTTTGAAGAGTGAGCTAAGAAGACATCATCAGTGAAAAGAGTTCCAACATCAATCATCATCGACAATATTTTTTTGGTCTTCAAGCTTGT
Organism: Sequoiadendron giganteum; assembly: GCA_007115665.2. Lineage (NCBI taxonomy): Eukaryota > Viridiplantae > Streptophyta > Pinopsida > Cupressales > Cupressaceae > Sequoiadendron > Sequoiadendron giganteum. The sequence goes on from CM021109.1 coordinate 190,008,815, forward strand.
CTGTGTAGATCCCAGAGGTTAGGAGAGAAGGTGCACTTGTTTGAGAGCAACACTACTCATTTCACAGTTCTAGAGTTCATTAGAAAACCAAAGCTGACCAACATATTGTAACAAAGTAGAAGTGAACAATTTGATTGTCAATCCTTAAGGACAAACATATTACACTCCTTTGTGTACATTCATGCCCATTCTTGGTACCTTTTGTGTTTAAGTGGAAATAATCTTGTGGCGATTTCTTGTTCTCTTTCTTGTCTGTTTTTTAACAACTTTGGAAACAAGTCTGTTTCATATACAATTTGGTGTTTCCACCAACTTTGTCCAAGGTGGCTTAAATATTCTTCTAGAAGTAATATGAGGGAAGGAGAATAATCACACATAGTCTAAGAAAACTGACTATATGAGGAAAGCAGAATAAGCACACAGTCTAAGAAAACTGAGAAAACTGACTATATGAGGAAAGCAGAATAAGCACACAGTCTAAGAAAACTGACTGACAATAGTGTAACAAAGTAACAGTGAACAGTTTAATTGTCAATCTTAAAGCGCATACATTAAATTCCTCATGTTAGTACACAGCCAGTCTTGGTTCCAAGAAAGAAAGAAATCATATTAATGTCCACAGGTGACCAAAAGTAGGTCAATGGTGTTAGTTTTTAGTGGTCAGATATAAACTCAGAAATTTAAAGCAAATCAGACAATAACACAGCAGATACCCTGGGAAAACCCTCCACTTGAGGGAGAAAAACTGTAATGTTCCCCTTTTGGCAGTAATCCTGCCAGTGGCTCATCAGCCTATTCCAGAATCCTGTAGGCTCGTTGAGGTGTTTCAAAGGGTTCCAGTTTTGGAGGTTTTGTGATCTTTCCTCATTATTTAGCAGTGATCTTTCCTGTAGGCTCGTTGGCAGTTAGCAGTTGTCAGCCTTCAGTTCATCACGTCATTGGAAGCAGTTTTCAGTACTAAGCCTTGGCCGTTTAAAAATATTATTTTAATGAATCTCTTCATTAAAAAGACAAATTATTCTAATTTGCAGTTGACCCCTTGGCCTAAGGTATTAACTTAAGTTATTTTAAAAAGGGGACTTTATGGGTGGCGCCTCATGAAGGAAATTTAAAATGTTTTAATTAATCCTTCCTTGTCTCAAGTGGGACACATTTTGTGAAGGATTATATCTTTTTTGGAAATTGAAAAGGTGTTGGCTTTTGGCGTACCTTCTTGGAGGATTTGAACAGTCTCCTCTCTTCCTTTAAAAACATGGCTCTTCTTCAGCATTTACCATCCAATGTTTATGCTATTGTTATGCTGTCAAAATGACAACTTGATTCTTACTTCGAGGAATGCTGACCTCCTAGTTCATTCCAATTTCGTGTTTGAAAGATAGCACCTAATTGGTTCTATTATTGCTTCTCATCCAGACTAGCAGATTGAGCCTCACAATTGAAGTTTTTGAGTGATAGTTTCAGTTCTGGAGTTGCTGTTATTGTTATGGCTGATTGGTGTTTTTGCTTACAGCTCTCTTGCTGAATTAATTTCTGTTATGGGTATTTACCCAATATGATTCCATGCCTTGGACGACCCTCTCCAAGGAGTTGCAGATTTTAATAATAAGTTTATGATTTTTAAAGAAAAATTTGCCTCTCTTGAAGGTCGTACTTTTCTAAAAATGACCTTGGGATGCATGCTAAATAAATAAGGAGTTTTTGGTACAGTTTGTGTGTTGGAACTTGGGCGCCTTTGCTCCTAGTAGCTGCTGCATTTGATATCACATCATTCAATGGAGGTTTATTGAAGTTATGAACAATTTAGTGAGCCACAGTTGCTGGTAATTCATTTCCAGTTTTGCTGTTTTCATTTCAGACTTGTTTCAGTTTGCTTCTTCTATTTCTCGTCATCAATTATTGTCAAGTTATGAATTGTAAACACTCTATATTTTTGATGCTCGAATTGATTGTGAAATCCTTGTAATTTGCAGCTCTCTTTATTTGTAAAAGCTGTTAACAGTAGTACTGTTTCAGTTTAATTATTGCTGCATTATTTTAATAACTTCACATTAAAGCACCCTTGGATGGTATACCGCCAATGTGGATAATCTGATTTGTAATCTCATTCATGCCCACTTTCAAGTGGTGAATCCCAACTCCTCAGTGGATGCCTACCGCAGCAAAAAAAGTATTAATTTGGTAATCATTTTCCCCCCACTGTTTGGTGGTAGCGTGGAAAGCTCTTTGGCTAGTTATCCGCCTTGTCTCTTTCAATTCAGCAATAGTACTCCACCATATGTTAGCACCTCGCCTGTCAAAGGATCTTGAGTGCACATGCTTGGTGTCGAGATTAGTATTTCTCTTTCAAGTATAATTCTTGTACTCATTGATTCAGTAGATCCTAGGGATCCTCTGACCATATGCCCTCCCCTCCTCCTTAAGTGGGTTTAGGGCGCATTCTTGGTTAGAGTTCTTTCATGTACGTTTTGGGTTATGCTAACCTTAACAGGTGATTGCTTCTATTGTAAATGTTCATAAAAACAAGGAAAAAATTGAGAGAGAATATTTCAAAAACCCAACAAAAATCTTCCTTATATATATTCAACAATCAGCAATGAAGCTTTACAAGGAATGGCTTTCATAAAGCCTGATATAATCAGATCACTCTCCTTAGAATAATCGATCTGCTCTTATGCAATTACAATAATGATCTTCTGATTTATTCGATCTGCTCATGACCTTTAATCTGCTCTTGATGGAATGCAATTCGCACTTGATAAGGACTGCTCTGCCTGCGAATTTGTCTTGCTCTTGAATAAGCTCGATCTGCTCCTTCTAAGTCTGCTCTAACTTGCAAATATGCTTGTGCTTGAAAATGATGCAAATGAGAGGAGAATGATCTTGTATATATACAAGAGAGATGCGCCTTATTACAAGAGGTTGGCCTTCAATAATATAATTTCTTTTTATAAATATTAGGTCGGCCTTGTATGTAATAAATACAATATTATTTACATAGAATCAAGAGTTGTCTCCTTAGCAAGTCGGCCATAATGAATATTTTATTTCACAAATAAAATCGCATAAGTATAAGATTGCCTTGCAATTTAAATAGCCGAATAGGCTATATTTAAATTGCACTCCACAAATCATGCAGGGCTGGAAGTATAATCCAGACGCTGCAAAACATCAACAAATGGGACTTGAGTATAGAAGTTTACAATAAAGAGTTCTAGGAAGAGAAACCTAGAAAGGGTCCACAAAGGGGAAGAACAAAAGCAATGAAATATAAAACAAGGAACCAACCAGAAAAGTGGTGAATGTGAGTACATATTTTTATTAGATCAAAGTACCAGCATTAGTAGTGTTTGAATTGTGATTCATTATTTTTCTTTCTGTTATGTCTTGTTAACCACCTGGGAAACAAATGTATTTTGTATTCACCTCTGCCATTTGAATCAACTTTTTTCAAGTTTGGTTAAAATATTCTTCTAGAAGTAATATGAGGGAAGCAGAGTAAGCATACATATTATCTGCAATTTAAAACAAAGGACATGATGCATAGTTCACATTCATACTATTTCTTGTTCAGTTAGCCTTCTATTTTTTCCTTTCGCATATTGTACAATACTGCTGAATTACTAAATAGAATAATATGTTAAGTCATAAGTTGTGATGCATTGTTGCTGAGTGACAAAATAGAATGATGTTAAATCACAAGTAATGATTTATTTTGTTTTTCAAACAAATTTAATCTAAATATCATCGCACTCGACCCTAATTAAGCATTTAGATTTTAGTGCAAAGTGTTTTTCATGTTCTTTCTTAAAATTTGAGAGTGGGTTCTTTTTTCCCCATAAATATCTACACCCAGTCTCAGCAGTTTTCTTTTACCTAAAAATTTGTTTTGACGCTTTGTCAACTTTACAGGTTTCCGAAAAACTGACGAAGCTTTACTGAAGGAAAGTGTGGCAGGTTTGTGCATATCTAATTGCATGTTCTAAAATGGGTTTGTTCTAATTTATTTCAAACTAAATTGATTACTTAGTGAAGGATGACCTTACCTTGGAGTTCTTACCGGTGATAACTTCAAGGTGGCATGTACTTTTAGTAACTTAGCTTTATTGATTAGGTTCTTAGGTGCATGTATCACACGTCCAATTGTCTGGATGAGAACTCCAAAGTTGTGAGCGGAAATCGTAATGTTGTGAGATCTATTTATGCACATGAGCACTAATATTAAAGATAAACACACAATTATTGGACAGATAAATACAGTGCAGGTTGCTGAAATTTATCACTAGTCATTTGTTCTGCAGGTTATGAGTATTTTGAAATGAAAAAGTTAGTAAAATTCTATCTTTTTCCCTTACTATTCTCCTAGATTTCTTTGAGTTGATCCTACGGTTTGCCAATTGTCTTAGAGGTGATTGTGTCTGCAAACTTGTTGTAATTTACAAATAAGCAGGTCTGTGATTTTTAGACTGGTGCATTTGATATGTGTTTAAGATATTTTTCTAGATTCTACTTAATGTTTTCAAGCTTGTTGCAAGTTTGGCAAGGTCTCAGAGTAGGTTTACTGACTTTTTCTCTTTAAAGTTTAAAGAGTAGTGAAAGAAGGCATGTAATGGTTGCAAACTAAATGAAGGTTACAATTTAGGATTAAGCCTGCAGTACATCCCATGAGAGGCTAATGATAGACTGAACACCTCTGAATGACATGAACATGAGCTTGTACTCCACAATTACCAGTGGTTCAGCCTCTAGGTGATATTTCTCCTGCACCACTAGCATATCAGAGACAATCTTGAGTTGAAGCTCAAAATGTGGTTGCTTGCCCTTCAAAGTCTCAGGTCACACAATAGTGGAGACCCAAGTCAAATGGAGAAATGAGAAAAACATATTGTTGGTTCAGATGAGCATATTTATTTTGGTCTTTCTTTTAACCTTTTCAAGATGCCTAAATCGCAACTTATATGGAATCCACCTTAATGGGAGGTTTTCATGAAAGTTGAATATGATGACTTGATGAAGAATCGTACCTGGGAGTTGGGTTGAATTGCCTTTAGGAAAAAGCTCATTGGATGGAAATAGGTATAATATATCAAATGTAAAGTTGATGGTACTTTGTACAAGTACAACACCCTTTTGTGGCAAAGGCTATTCACAATAGGAGGGGATAGACTATGATGAGGCTTTTGCTCCTACAACAAAGATGGTCTCTTGAGCCCAGTTTGGTTGGAAGGTGTATTAGATGAATGTTAATGGCAGCTCCTTGAATGGAGATTTGGAAGAGGTCTAAAATTTAAATTTTGCAGCTCAAAGGATTTTAGGCATAGTCCATAATGGGCAAGCCTAAATTTTAGCTTGGTCGTAGGGCTTGACAAAATTTGACATATTGAAAAAATACATAAATTTGTAAAATAATCTTAAATAATTCACAAGAGGCACATAAAATGAATTTAGAGAACACAAATTTGTTTTGATTGTAGCAGCATTTTCAAAATTGTAACGACATCAACCATCATAACTGGAATTACTTATGAATTAACAAGAAAGTAAATAGCCACATGCTAAAAATCATAAATAATATTTTTTGTCGTTCATATTTAAATTGTTTAATATGATCAATATTAAAATGGAAACTACAAGCTTTAAAGAGTTTAATTTAATTTGAAATGCAACATTACAATGATGAAATTATGATAATCTTTTTCTTTCACATTGCATATATGCATTGCATTAAATCAACATGTTTACAATTACATCAGTATGTGTTATAAAATCTTCCGCATATGAAATTGTGCATCTATCTCACAAGTCTCACCGAGACGTCTGCAAGAGGGGGAGCATCACTTGAGTGCTTTTCCTCAAACCACAGATTGGCGGGCCCCCCCATACCTTCCATCTGGAAGTGGCCTTGCCCTTTGCAAAGAGTACAGATAAAGGAAACCAATAAAGTTCATGCCATCTGAGTCCTAGTGCTGCGCCCTACATAACCCAATTGACCATACAACTTTAGACAATCCTCTAAATAAGTATGACCAATCTGAGTGGGTTATGAAATTTGGGACACTGTGAACCGACTAAATGCAAGCAGAATTTCATCACTTTGGCCAAAGTTTTTAATATAATAGACACTTCCATGGGAAATGCAGTCGTGTGTTCACACACCTCTAACTCAACTTGGAAATGACATTCATCCTACAATTTATCACACATTTGACTCATTTGATTGATCATCTAATTTTTCATAAAGAATTAAGACCAAACATGTATTTCTTTCTATTGTCGGTAAATGACTAAAGTTATTGAATTATACTTCTAACAATGAACTTCTGCTTTGTGTACTCACAATTCATGGATCTTGGCTACTGACACATGTTCATTTGTCCTTGCAATAAATTTCATAGCATAAGATTTTTTAACTCTTTTATAGGTTATAATGCTTTCTGTTAATGACACCTTCCTACCACTGACTCGTGATTCTGTGGCTATCATTGAAGGGTCTTGACAACTCGTAATACAGATAAGTAAGAGTTTTATCCTCTTTCAACAAAATAACTTCATTATAAATATTTTTGGTTTTCCTATGTTTTCAATTTCGACTTCATTCAATAAAATATTTTATAAGGCCAATAAAGGCACAACATGTTATCTATTTCTTTTTGCAAGAATAAGGATATATAATGCAGAATCTGTCATAAATAAAATCTCTGAGTAAAATCTGATTACTCACTTCCATAATAACAGTTTAAGCATCAAGCTTTTCATACATATTTACAAATGTATCCAAAATAGATTATACACGCTTATCTCCCTCTCTCTCTCTCTCTCTCTCTATATATATATATATAATATCGATCAAATATTTATATTTATGTTTATGAATAAATAAGAATATTTCTATTCATTTCAAACCAGCAGGGTAAATGATTAAATAAAATCATATACAACTGTTTCTCCCTGAACTTGAAATCCATTCCCTTAATCGTAACAATGCAAAACTAACATGATAATAAGAATTCTTGTATTCAGACTTTATTTTCTTTGCTGTCCAATGCAGATGAATAAAAGATATTTAAATGAATTTATACAGAGGTAAGTATACGAAGATAATTCATTTTCCTTTGCACATGAATATGCTTCTATGCTTAACTTTCTTTATCTTTCTAAGTCCTGAATGCATATCATTTTATTACCAGGAAATAAAAAGAGAAAAATAGATTTTAAACATACTTGGAAAATATGTTACGCATAGCCAGCAAACACTCTTCCCAAAACCTTCTCCTTATCCCCTGTACTGCCATGAAACTCACATCTGCCTTCACAATACATATGCCTGCCTTCACTATACATATGCCTGCCTTACAAATACTTACGCCTCCTTATAATAGTAAACTCTCCTCTCTTTATCCATGCAACTGTAGTTTTATATCCCTCTCTATGCCATGAAGGAAAGCATTTAAAACTCTTGCCATGCCAAGAATAAAGCTAACAATTGTTTTGGCACGAAGCCTCCACAAAGGTAGCATTAAAAGTGAACTTTATTCCACTTTCCAATATTGATGCATTAAGGTAAGTTAACCGCCTTTTCCAACCGCGACATACCTTCATTAATAATAATGATTATATATTATATTATATATATATATTTATATATATACGTAATTGTATATTTATATATATATATATATATATATATATATTTTTTTTTTAATATATTTAAATAATAAAATAAACCTTAACAATTAATAGGTAAACAAAAAGACGATTATGACTCAATGATATCACCTCTTGACCATCGCTAGAGACTAGCTATAGGTCAAGTATGATTTTGACATATCCTTACAACCAGACCACACAAGTCAAGACACTAGATTAACTCTCGACAACATCGGGAACAACTTACCCAGATTTGATGCAAGACCTACATGAGTATGTGTTTGACTCAAGATGGCATTCACCCATTTGTTCACAATGTCTATACAATAATCAAAAGTATAATCATCACAATTCTCTGATCCTTTAGTGAAAACATTTATATTGCATTATAATTTTATCTAAACATCAATTGAAGTAAAATCATCCATTCATGCCTAGTTAAACACATATTTAATGTAAAAGTTAAAAGTAACTACAACCCAAAATTTGGGGTGTGGCAAAAATCATGATTGACTAGGAAAAACAAAAGTTTAAATAGGATTCAATTACTTGGTAAAACTTTAAGAAGCTAAAAAATGTTGGAATATTCATAAAAAAAGGATAAGAATGTTATTTTTGTTATTTCAAGCCAAATAAAGGGAAAAACATCACCTTTCCATTTGGAGCAACCCAAAGCAAGTTTTCTTTTTATTTTTTAAAGCAAGAGTAGGGGTTTGGGAGTGGCACTATGCATTTGAGGCTACATGGGCCTTTTTAGTACATGCTAATTTTCATAATTTTGTCGCTTTTAACCAATTTCTGTAAATCACTATAGTTTTGTCAAAGAGTCAAAGACACACATATTAGAGTAATTAATAATATTATATCAATGTTCATCTTTAGTTTATTAGGTAGTTTCTATTTTATACGTCAGTTTAGAGTTTAGTAAGTTTCTATTTTAGTTCTTTGTTTTTCTCTATATAAGGAGACTACGTCTCCATCTGTAATCATTCAATCAGTTAATAATAAAATATCATTACAACACAAGTGTAAAGGTGAAAATGACATAAATGAGGGTTTTTGACTATTTTGTTTTTAAATGTTGAAGAATGAGATTGAGAGAAACTACTGTGCTTTCTTAGGTTGAAAGCATCACATTATATTATTGATCAAATGCTAAAAGTAGATAGTAGTTACATACTAAAAAAGATGATAGTCTAAAACTAGATGGAAGTTACAACAAACTAACTACAACTACTTATTATAGACAAGTATACACTTTTATTATAATATTAAACTAATATTCTAATACTCCTCGTAATGACTAAATTGGAAGGATCTAGGGGTTTAGCCATTAAATTGTAATATGACCCTAGATATATGCAAAAAGGGGAAGAAATATTTGCATTAGCAATCTTCATGATAGTAGAGAAATTTATGCAAAAATAAAAAAATGAACATGTTGTGCTATGGAATTAGCAACTTGTTTTCTTGCCTTGCAAGGTGACACATATGATTTTGTGAAGTCATTGTCGGTTGTTGATGTCACAACATCATGAAGATTTGTTGTAGCGTATATTTCTTCGAAACGAAGAAGTATGAGGTGAAAGCCCTTGTAGCGTATATTTCTCTGAGACGGAGAAGTATGAGGTGAAAGCCCTTGAAGTGTATATTTCTCTGAGACGAAGAAGTATGAGGTGAAAGCCCTTGTAGTGTATATTTCTTTGAGACAGAGAAATATGAGGTGAAAGCCCTTGTAGTGTATATTTCTCTGAGATGGAGATATATGAGGTGCGAGCCCTTGTTCATCTCAGTGATTGAGATGAGATGTCATGTTGAGAGACTCCATGACGACATCATGTTGAGAGACTCCGTGATGAACCCTTGTACTTATGTTTCTTTCCACACATGGGAGTAGCCATGGTGGACATCATGTTGAGAGACAAAGAACACAGATTTATATTTTTGTGTATTTTTTGTGTCGATGTTATAGCAGTGGGAGATATTTTTCTCTCAAATTTAAAAATGATGGATAAATAATACCAAGGCAAGTCGGACTTGCTATATATAATAATTTTATGAAGAGTCACCTTGTTTCTTAAAAGAGGCCAAACCAAATGAAGAGTCACCTAGTTTTGTATAAATACAAGGTGATGATCATTCATTTGATCATCAAGTTCATTCATCATAATTCACATTCCTAGAAGAAGTTCATACTTGAGCAGCAGATCATCATCTTGTAGCAGCAGATCATCATTTTGTAGCAGCAGACCGATTTCAAGGAGAAACATATTCATTTGTATCTTTGCATCTAGGAGAGGTGCTATTATTCATTGTATCAAATTTGGCATTGTGTTGGGCCTGAGTTGTAAGCAGATTTCTGCTCTTATTCCTTCAATATATAAGAGATATATTTGCTGGGTTTTTCTCCCTCGAGTAGGAGGGTTTTCCCAGGGTATCTTGTTATGTTCATTGTCTTATGTGTTGCATTTTCTGATTGCTTTTATTTCTGATCCTAAATCTAACATGGTATCAGAGCGGGTCTAAGAAAAGATCTGATCAGATTTGTTTAAGCAGTTGAGAACAAAATTGCACAAGACAGTTAATCTGGATTTGACATTGGCAGCTCCACAAACCTATTTAGAATAGGGTGATATGGGATGAGGTCGAGGAGGACAGTCCTGCACTCGAGCAAGTCAATAATGCCGGAAGTGTGCATTGGAAACCGCTCCTCTAAGGCAAGCATTGCAGACAATATTGGACGAGGAGATCAGGAGGTTGATGCAAGTACTTGGAGCTCTAGAGGGAGTCACATCATCATGAAGATTTGTTGTAATGTATATTTCTCTAAGATAGAGAAATATGAGGTGAAAACCCTTGTAGTATTTCTCTGAGTTGGAGAAATATGAGGTGAAAGCCCTTGTAATGTATATTTCTCTGAGACGGAGAAATATGAGGTGAAAGCCCTTGTAGTGTATATTTCTTTGAGACGAAGAAATATGAGGTGCGAGCCTTTGTTCATCTCTGTGACTGAGATGAGACGTCATGTTGAGAGACTCTATGACGACATCACGTTTAGAGACTCCGTGATGAACCCTTGTACTTGTGTTTCTTTCCACGCATGGTAGTAGCTATGGTGGGCGTCATGTTGAGAGACTCCATGACGACATCATGTTGAGAGACTCCATGATGAACCTTTGAGTTTTCCACAAATGGGTGTAGCCATTGTGGGCGTCATGTTGAGAGACTCCATGACGTGGATATCTCCCTAGCTCAGAGGGAGTGTTGATGTTATAGTAGTGGGAGATATCTCTCTCTCAAATTTTAAAAATGATGGATAAATAATACCAAGGCAAGTTGGACTTGCTATATATAATAATTTTATGAAGTCACCTTGTTTCTTAAAAGAGGCCAACCTAAATGAAGAGTCACCTAGTTTTGTATAAATACAAGGTGATGATCATTCATTTGATCATCAAGTTCATTTATCATAATTCGCATTCCTAGAAGAATTTCATACATGAGCAGCAGATCATCATCTGATAGCAGCAGATCATCATTTTGTGGCAGCAGACCAATTTCAAGGAGAAACATATTCATTTGTATCTTTGCATCTAGGAGAGGTGCTATTATTCATTGTATCAAATTCGGCATTTTGTTGGGCCTGAGTTAGCAGATTTCTGCTCTTATTCCTTCAATATATAAGAGATATATTTGCTTGGTTTTTCTCCCTCAAGTAGGAGTGTTTTACCAAGGTATCTTGTTGTGTTCATTGTATTATGTGTTGCATTTTCTGATTGCTTTCATTTCTGATCCTAAATCTAACATCGGTATCACCTTCAAAATACCACTAGGGCCTTTGAGGCATGACATACAAATACTATGGAGACAAAATCTCAACTGGAGATGAACTTTGTGTGTGTTGAACCTTAGTCAGAAAGGGGACACCTTCAATTTTGTGTTGCTGATACACAAGTGGAGAACCCCCCAAAGGTTGACACCTTGGAACACCACATGAATTAGAAGGTCCATTGATCAATGGTACCACAATATTGGCTTCTTCCTTGACCTACTTGGATTTTTGACTAGAGCACAATTCCTTTGATGTAGCATGCAAAATAGGATCAACAGGTTTGTGCAAGCCTTTGAACACACCACTTGGTCTAATGCTTCGTGCAATTTTTTTTTTTTGGTTTATATCACAAATAGTGCTCTCTTTTCACAAAATTGAACTAGAATGTTAGGATATTTTAGTAATTTGGCTAATAGAGAGTAAATTTTTATTCAATCTTGGAATGTACCTAACATTCTATTCCATAGTTGGAAAACCTGGACTCAGCAAAAACTCACTGGACCCAAAAAACTCGGGAAAAAACTGAGCAACTTAAAAAATTGCTTAAATTTCTTTAGAAGCACTTTTTTTGTTGTTGCAAAATTGAATATCAAGATGTATCTAGTGAGTCCATAAATGAGTACAAAAGAGTTTTCTATTAAATTTGATTGATTTGAGTGCAAATTGAGTACAAAATCGCCCTCTCATGCAAAAGCTTGATGGCTGAAAGCCTGATACAATTGATAGCTGAAAGTGAAGATAGTAAAACTAAAAATAAATACAACATTTTGCACCTTCTGCTTCCCTAATCTACTAAAAACTAGGGGAGAGGTACAGGTTCTAGTCCTTGGAGTAGGCTATGGCTCCTCGGTTGGTATGGAAGGCAGTGGCTCAACCTCCATCTTGGAAGTAGATGGCAATGACTCCTCATCCTCATCAATGTCATTCAACCCTACATCTCCTGCTGCACCCACATCCTCCAATGCTTGTCTCTGAAAATTAAGAATCTTGTCCTTGGTAAACAATGGAGGTTGTTCATCCTGGCATGTCCAATCACTATAAGGATCTATCTCATCCAAATCAGTGGGATAATATGATTTGTCCTCTACCCTTCTTGTGTGTAGCCAAAGGTTGTATTGCACAAAGACAAGGTCATTGAGGCACTTTTGAGCTAATTTATTCCTCTTCTTTGTGTGGATGACCTCAAACAAGCTCCCACTGTGCTCACAGTTGGATGCACTACAAGGTTGGCATAACATGCGGAGGGCAAGTCTTTGGAGATTTGGGGTATTTCTACCCCAATTCGTTCACCAAGACTGCAAAATAAAATAATGAAGAGTTAGAAGGCAAAGACAAAACATATTTTATCAAATTATAAGATGCATGTGAAATAAAGACTCCAAATTTTATACTTGGTGTTTAAGTGGTTCTTCCTCGAATAGCTAGCTCTAAAGAAAAGAGCCTACCCCTTCCTTCCCTATAACATTGCAATTCTTAAACAATGAGGTCTATAGCCTCAACCTGGGGTGTCATCCACTGAATGCATGTCGTGAGCCCCTCCATAACCTCTCCATTAGGATTTGAGAAGGTGTTTGAGTAGAAAAAACAAGGGCTGAGGAAGTACCTTGCTGCATGGATGGGTTGGTGGAGTTGATTTTTCCTCTTGCTATCAGTAATCATTAATCTTCCATATGGGATCAAATTTGAGGTAATCAAAAAATCAATAATTGTGCGGTTTTTCCCATCCATCCACCCATTTGAAAGAATGGTGCAGCCATATATTTTCCATTCGTTCTTTTGCTCTTCCACTACTTGCATTGCCCTTTCAGTTGCATTTGTGAGCAACCTACAAGTATAAAGTAAAATTAAGTACAAAATTTTAATTTTTAAACAAAAAATAGCTTAAATTCAACATAAATTACTATAACTTATAAGTATAATAGCATAACATTTAAATTAACTAACCTGCCACTCAAGTCTTTGCGAGAAGGCGCATTGTAACCTTTTCCCGCAATTGTTAATGCAGTAATCAAATTGTCCCAATAAGGACTACTCGCCACATTGAAAGGAATGTTGTTGAAATACCAAAAATCAGCACATGCCATGTCTACATGTTCATGTACCTCCCTATTCCACCTTGTAGCTTCCAATGATGGTTATGCTCTAGGTGTGTTTCTGGCATAGTAACAAGACTCAAACTCGGCTAGGGTGACTCGACTCGAGACTCGGGGACTCGGGACTTGGAGTCGGCGTAGACTCGGCAAAATGAAAAAAAGTTGAAAACACCCTAGAAATTTAGAGATTTTTAAGGATTTAAAACTTGTTTCAAGCACCCTTTATTGAATACAACACAAATAAAAGCAAATTTGATCACATACACAAGTATACAACGATCACATAAGTATAAAGTACACAAATTGTAGTTGCGCTGTTGAAGGAAATAGCATACTTAGATATATAAAATTAGTCAAATGTATACAATATTACAAAACTCATGGAATATGAAATCCATAACATCAAATGCTCCATACAAATATGAAATATCAAAACAATAACTATAAGTCTATGACTCTATGGCATAGTAGAGCCAACATCTTTCCTACAAAGGCATCTAAGGGTCCTGGATGATGTTGCAACTGCAGCCATAGTCTCTGCCTATGTCTGACTCTCCATGCCACTCTCACCAACAACAGCTATGTCTCCTCATGCTCTAGCCTCCTTATCCATGGATACAACCTCAGCCTCTCTCTCTGCCTAGTCCACCCAATCAATGTCCTCGTCACTAAAGACTGCATCTGTAGCCTCAGTGATACAGTCAGACTGTGGATCAACCTCCTCTAGATTGATCGGGGTGTTGTTGTGGTCAAAAAGCTTCCTATATTTGAGCCGAAGGTTGTAATGAACATATACCAAGTCATTCATCCTCTCCACTATCAATCTATTGCGCTTCTTGAAGTGTATGTGCTCAAACATACTCCAATTGCGCTCACAACTAGATGAACTGCATGGCTGGCTCAATATACGAATGACAATATTTTGCAGGTTCGGTGTATCAGAACCAAACATCTCCCACCATCTATTTGAGATGAGAAAAAGAAACAAAATCAATCTCATTTCAAGTTTCAAGTTCAAGTTCAACATTTAATAATAAATTATAATATTAAAAGATGAAAATTATGCCTTTAAATATATTTTTACCTGGTAGTAATATTGTCCTACTGTCTTTGCACATTTGACGTGAAGAGAAGTCTCCTTCTGCCTTAGTGAAGGCATCTATCTCGTGCACTATCTGTGTAGTAACAGCGGGCACCATCCGCTCTATCGTCGAGTAGAGTCCACTAAGAATTTCTCTATCTGCACGGATATCACGGCGGAATTGGAAGGCCAGATTTAGGAAACATGCGGCTGCATGGATGGGACTATGAAGTTGGTTTTGCCATCTCCTATCAACGATATCCCAAATGGGACGATTTCTCCTCAACTCCACCATAGACTGATCTAATGGCCTCTTTGGCCCTATGCATGCTCTCATATATGTAGCCCATTGCGGGCTTCTCCCCATCTGCAACTCGTAGGAGAACTAGCAAGGGCTCAATAAACTGCAAAGTGCAAACATGTTTCACAAATAAGTGTGTGCGAAAATAAACAAATAAAAGTAAGATATGATTAAAAATTAAAACATAATAAAGAATTAAATTTTACCTTTACAATCTCCTCCGCTGGTGTCTAAAATCCTTGCTCATCAAAAATGCAATCAGCCACAATAATCCCTGCAGTGCTTGTAGAAAAGGATGAGGAAGACCACTCCTCACCAACAAACATGCACCTTAAAGTTGCCTTTGACCCAATCAAGGATTGCAACGTGATAAAATTTGTTGCAAACCTAGTGATGCCAGGACGAGACAACTCCCTCAACCCCGTGTATTGCCTCATAAGGTTAAGCACCCATGTGTGATTGTATACAAATTTGCAAATGTTTTTTGCTGCATCCACACATGTTTTGATCCATGGGAGTTTGCCAAGATCCTCCATCATGAGGTCAATGCAATGGGTGGCACATGGAGTCCAAAATATAGTAGGGTGCCTCTCCATCAATAATCTACCAGCAGCAACATAATTTGCTGCATTATCTATCACCACTTGCACTGCATTCTCTTCCCCCACATCAGCTATCACCTCCTCTATAGCCTCACACAGGTATCTGGCATTTTTGAATTGGGAAGAAGCATCAATGGACTTCATGAAGACGGTGTCACCTGAAAAAATAAGCAAAACCAATTATTCAATAAATTTAAAAACATAAATCAGCCATATTAAATTATTAATCACTAAATCAAATTCAAATTTCAATGCATTGAGGGAAGTACAATTACTTCCGGAGGAAACTAGAAAATTAAGCAGTGTCCTATTTCTCCTATCGGTCCAACCATCAGTCATGATGGTGCAACCAATCCTCCTCCACTACACGCGCTGCTCCTCTAATTGTGCTTTCACATCTGCCACCTTTTGAGTCAAAAGCGGGCCCTTTAATTCATCTTCAGTAAGGGCTTTGAACCCCGCTCCACATATGGTTATGGCATCAACCATGTTTTGCCAAAAAGGTGACCTAAAACATGTCATAAATAAATTAATAAGTTACATAAGTATTATAAAATGAAAAGTTTTAAGCTTTTAACTTTAAATTTGAATTCAATAATGAGATACATCTAGATTCTAAAATAATAAAATTTAAATATAAATTTTAAAACAATTAAACGAAAAAGAATTACCTGGCTACATGGAAGGGAATGGTGCAGTAGTACCAAAAGTTTGCAATTGTCTTTTTTGCTGCATCATGTGCGTCTTTGTTCCAACCCATGCTCTCAAGCGACGATTGGGAACTAGGAGTAGTGCGTGGTACGAAATATGAGTCCACCCTAGATTTACGAACTCTAGGGCTAATGCTAATACTGCCACTACCACTAGCAGTAGCAGCGCCACCAGCACTAGGAGTACGCATAGGCATAGCTGGTGCAGAAGCAAAAGCACTAGCACAAGCACTAGCACTAGGACGATATGGAGGCATGGAAGAAGCATCTTCAACAACACCAAGTCCCTGTCCAACTCCAACACTCACCAACTCCTGCCTCTGTCTCTTTTTCATTTCTTTTTGCATTTCAAAAGTTTCTAATTGCACCTGCACTTCACAAATAGCCTCAGGAGGTGCTATAGGGCAGCCCACTACATCATGGATAGGTATGCGTGCAATATGGTATTTTAATCTATTTATGCCTCCATGATATATTGTTTTGTAGTATTTACATTTTGCTTCTCCTTTTTTCATTCTAGGAAAGATTTCAACATGTTTCCAAGCAAGTTCTTTTTTGCCTGGGGTTTGAGACATTGTGAAAATAATAATATGGTTTGATTTGCAAATGAATGTGGCTGCAATAACAAGTAGGGTTTCTAAAATTATTTAAGTTGCAAGTAGGGTTTGTAAAAAAAAAATGCAAACTCAAAAAAACAATGATTTTACAAATTACAATGAATTATTTGTTAAAAAAACAGAAAAAAAACCAAGTAAAATCAAACTTACCTCTTAGATTTGGCTTGGAATGCAATGCAAACTCCTCCCAATCATTGGTAATGAGCTCTCAATGCACCTCTTTGCTGGTATGAAGCTTCCCAAATGATATATGACCCAGGATTTGTCTTCAACAACTTGCTGGTTGCTCTCTCTTCTCCTCCTATTTTTCTTCACAACTCTCTCTTCTCCTCCTATTTTGCCAAATGAATGAAATGAGGTTGCTTTTAGGGTTGGGGAGATAATATAAGACAAAAAAAGTAAAACTTAAACTTGAGTTTTATGTTTTTTTATTGGCTTTTTCACTTGCTGCCGCCAGCTACATCCAAGGCTCGAGACTCTCTTGGACACGGCGAGTTCAGCCTGGACTCGGTTGGACTCGGTCGTGTTCGAGTCTGGGCTCCCAGTACTCGGCCAGGGGTGCTCGGCTCGGGACTTGCCGAGTCCTGGCGAGTCTAGTTACAATGGTTTCTGGGCACAAAAAAGCTGTATGGCGTGAGTTAGGTGTAGGTGCTAGCACCTGTAATGTCCCCATTTTCAGAGTTATATCCGAAAGATGTGAACTAGCTCATTCACCATTTCAGTGAGTTAGTCAACCTGGTGAGGGAATGATATTTGGCCATGAGAAGCATAATTTTGGTGAGTTACTTTTGAAGTTTTGAAAAGGAAATTATCCTTAATGAAAAATAAAATATAATATTGATTATATTTTATTAATATTTGATGATCCACTTGCCAAGTCAAAGCAATCTTTTGAAAAATATAGAAGGAAAGTTTAAAACAAATAAAATATTATTTTTCTTCCTTAAGTGTGGCCAAAAAGAATCAAATCTGATCATGAGATGGTCGACCCACATAAGATCAAATCTGATTTGCTTCTAGAAGTCAATTCTCTCTCCTAGGTCGGTTTAGAGACTAATGAGGAGGGCAACTAATATTGATATTTTAAGATCAAATCTGATCTTCTCTATGGTGGTTTAAGAAGGCATCTAATATTTTAATATTCAAGACCAAATCAGATTCTTTTCTAAGTCAGCTTGGTCAAAGGTGGTCTAGTGCCTTAATGGAGAAGGCATTGAATATTTTAGTAAGAGAAAATCAGATCTTTTGGATAAGAGTGGCTTAGATGCCTTAGTAAAGAAGGCATTAAATATTTTAATAATATAAAATCAGATCCTTTGGAGAAGGGCGGTTTAGTTGCCTTAGTGATGAAGTCATTGAATATTTTAATAAAAACAAATCATATTCTCCTTCTATGGTGGTTTGGACTAGGAGCCTTATTTAAGAAGGCATTGAGGGCTGTGAGAGTTTTGCATTGATATTTGAAGAAACATTGTGAGGAGAGCTTTCTCTTGGCTAGAAGTGATTTTCAATTGATTCAAGGTGGTGCTCCCTTGAATAACAGTGGTTTGGTGATGACCCCATTCCACCATGAGAGGTGAATTTGCATAGAGTTCATCACAGAGCTTCATTGACATGCTTTTGTGAAATAGGACCTTGAAGATAAGGGTTTGAAGATTGGTTTTGTTGCAGGTCCAAGAAGAAATCAAGTAGATTGAATCACATCTTGTCTTCAAAGAACAAATCACCCCTTTTGGCATATTGGGGTTTCATCTTTGAAGAGTTTTGCATTGTGGGTTGTCTAGAAACCCATATCAGGCTTTCAAAAGTTGCTGATAAACACATTTCAGACTTGATATCAGACAGGTTTCAGCCTTTTTCAAGCATAGGAGGCAAGTTGGGCTAAATCATTACCTTTCTGAGCTAGGCGAGTCCATGTTTTGAGCTCTTCTTGCAATATTTGACAAATTTCAGCATTTCTGGGTCATCTTCAGTCAAGAACAGATTGCATACCAGTTGTTACAGAGTTTTTATTAGTCATATCAGACTACCAACAGTGCTGCTACAACCTCATTTCAGTCAAGGATTGAAGGGTAGTTCATCAAGACTACCTAGGGTTTCATTCTTCAATCATTTGGCTAGGGTTTGATATGTATTTTGGCCATTTTGTATGTTGTATGAGATCTGATTTTCTAAATCAGATTATCTGATTGTAAGCTACTGCTAATCATCTATTTGTAATCAAATTGTTCATTCAATAAGAAGCCATCATCGTTTTTTGGGTATGTCATTCTCAAGCTTTGGTTGATTTGATTATAACTTCATCATTTGGTATTCTACTTCATGTTATATTTGAATCTTTTATCTACATCAAAATAATAAAGCCAGCAAGGGAAATTTTTTTGGTTGCGATAAGGTAGGCTTCTTACAGCACTCTACTTGGAGTAGAGAAAGTGGAGGGCTTGGAGGCTGATGTGCCTTGGATGCGTGGACCACGAAGAGAGCCCACAATGATAGGACATGTTTCCTCATTTGATTCTGCTTGTTGATGACCATGACCACCAGCTATGCTTGCTGCTATGGCTGCCCTTGTCCTCTCCCTTTGCAATTTTTTCTCTTTTGCAGCTGCAAGTAACACATTCATCTCTTTTTTTTATCTCTTTCGTGGTCATTGGACAAGGCGTGGCATCACAATGAGTAATGCCTGCAAGATGGTATTTGAGGCGATATATGCCTCCATGATCTAGCTTCTCACATCAAATGCAAATAATTGATCTAGAGATTGGTCCTTGCATGGCATACTACCAAGTAGGGTCTCTAGCTTTTGCAGAACAAGTGCCTATAATCGGTGATGGCATGGGCATCAATGGGGCGGAGCCTAAGGCTGAACCATAACTAGAAGCTTCTCTATTTTCCATTATATTGTGTATTTAACCTACACATACAAAGTGAAAGCACAACATATTTTTAATATAAAAAAAACCTAAATTATACATAAATCACTAAAAATCAGCCTAAATTTGGTTTAAATCAATATAAATTAGTTTAAATCATCAACAATTAATCTAATCTAAACATTCAAAACATTTAAAAAAAAAAAAAAAAAGTTGGGTATGGAAAAATAGTGAAAATAGTGAAAATAGTGAAAAAATAAACAAAAAATAGTGATGAATCTTATTTTTTGTAATTTAAATGCAATAATCCTACTTTTTAGCATCTGATGATTTTTTTAAAACCTAGATGCAACTTCTTGCAGCCAAAATGAAGTAAATGTTTTAAACAAACAAAAAAATGAAAAACAAAAAACCTACCCGTGCTTCGAATTTGCCTTCAAAATTCACCAAGAAATCCTTTTCGATCTTTTCTCCTCGATGGAAAAACACTCTAAATCGTGTGTTTGCTGTTGGGGAGGGTTTTCTTGTCTTGCAGAGCAAAAAAGAGGTGAGCTTTTTATGTTTTTGGGTTCATTTTTTACACCACAACCTTTTAGACCTGCGCGGGTGAGTTTTTGACTCGGACTTGCCATGTCTTTGGCAAAAACTCGCCAAAATTTCATCAAGTTTTCGCTAGAAACTTAGCGAGTCCGAGTGACGAGTAAACCTTGGGAAAACTAGTTGGCTGTTTGGCTTGGCGAGTACTCAACAACTCACCAAGTTTTCAACGAGTCTACCATCTATTCTCTATGATACAATTTTGATGAAATCATTAAGTGTAATTCTTACATCACTTATCAACATCAATAGTGAACTTGACGTACCAATCCTTTTAATAGGTGAAGTGTCTGTTGTACCCCAAATTAAAATTTTTGCTATGCTTAGGCATTTTGAAGAAATGAGTCAAAATACTGTTAAATCTGTCAAAAGGACAAAATTGGGGTTTGCATGTGTCAAAAACTTAGAAATTTCAAAATTAGGCAATCTGGGTTGTTTCAAAATGATCAAACCAACAATACCCAGACTTAAGTTTTTCATCCCTAAATTTTAGGGAAAAATTCCTATTTTTAGCAGTTTTCTAAAAATAGAAACTTTTTCTGGGTTTTTTTGGGTTTCTCAAGAAACGAATACTTGTAAAATTTTCTAAAAATAGAAAGTTTGGTTTCTAGGGTTAAGACTAATTTTGATTGGCTTAAAATACTTCCTCATTAGGCTGGTGCAATCAGAATCACAAAAAGATCAGTTACCCTACTGGGTCTATTCTGCTTTTTCAGAGATCCAAGGTCATCAATGGAGGTCATGTCAGTTGCCACGTGTCAGAATCAGACGTTCGAGCATCAAACAAAGGCTGTCAACGAGGAATGTGCACGAAAAACGAGGAACAAACAAAGGAAGATTGAAAATTTGTAAAATGCAAAATTTTGTCCAAGTCTGGAGACTTCAGGTGCCCCAGTCAAGAAAAGGCGCCCATATTTCAATGCCTTGGAATATTTTTTGTGTCCAGCGACTATGGTTAAACGAGGTAAAATTTTTTGCATAAAAATGGTTGTTTGCCAGCCATGGGTGACCTTGAAGGAGAAAGGCGCCTAGCTTTTCAAGGGATTAAATGTTAGAATTAGGGTTTCTGCCTCCAAGCCAATGTTACTTAGAATCTTCCCGACTTCGCAACAAATCAGTCAGCACGATCATTCAATCACGCAATCATCCGGAATATCAGATCAAACAGAGGCGTTTCACGCTGGGGACAGGATGCAAACCAGGAAAAGTTGAAAAAGTTTGGTGACTCTGGGCGCCCTAGGTGGCCAGGGGCGCCTAGCTTTTTAGATGACCTAATTTGGCAGTTAGGGTTTGTAAGTATGATCAATCCCTCCAATTTCTTGCCAGCTTCGTAGCGAATGTCTTCGTCAGCTCGTCAGATCACCCAACCGTCGACAAATCCAAGTCAAACAGAGGTCACAAAGAGAGATGTTTTGGAACTCTGAAGGTGAGAAACAGTCAAAACGACTAAGTCTAGAAGAGATAGGTGCCCCTGAAGGAGAAGGGCGCCTAGGGTTTAGAGCCATCAGAAGTCAGTTTCCGGAGATTAGGTATCCAGAAGACCCCTTCTAGAATCTTATTAGCTATCTAGTGAATACGTCAACCAGTCAATCCGATCAGTACAATGCCCGGAATCGTGAATTCATCTGAAGGTCAGAAGACAAGCAAGGTTTGAAAATCATGAAAGTGGCTAACACTGGAGAAAATGGGCGCCCTTGGTACAAATAGGCCCCTGACAATTCGGAGGGTCAAATGAAGTTTTTGACAGATGATGTCTCCAGAACAATGTCGTCAGATTCGATCAGGCTCTGTAATGAAATGTTCAGTTCGTTCGTCGGATCAATCTGGAAGCCGGGAGACAGAGTCAAATTAGGGTTGAAAATTGAGCAGAAGGTGAAAAAGTGGCCAAGATTGGAGAGACTGTGCGCCATACCTCAAAAAGGGCGCCCATATTCTCATGCCTTAGTGAAATTTTTGGAAATTTCAAAATTTCAAAGAAAGGAAAAAAACGCCTTAGTTCATTTCATGAGCTAAATTTAGGGTTTTCAGAATTAGGGTTTGAGAGCTGTTTCTCAAAACAAAAACTTATTTAAGGACATCTCTATGTATTATTTTTCATATTTTCTTGTAGGTGTTTTCAAGGAGAAACAGAGCAACAACTTCAAACCCATATTTTTCAAGATTCAGGAACCTAAACTTGCTGGTTTTTCATAAATTTTCAGATCAGCACTCAAAGAAGGCTTGCTTTTTCATATTTCTTCATCAAGAACATCAAATTTGTGACAAAGAAGGCCATTATTATCAATTTTCAGCAAGCTGGTTCATATTTGTTCTATCTTCTAGACAAATTGTTGAAGGATTTTCTCAAGGTTGCAGCAGTTGCTTTTTATTTTGCATGTCAGAGAAAACTTCAAATTCTTCCATTTCTAATCTTTTGGGTCTATACTAAACCTTCTTCTGGACAAAACCCATATCACAGCTTTTTTAGGGAAACTTAAAGTGGTTGCTTTTTCAGTCAGAAGCTAGGGTTTGCAAAATCTGATCAACTGGGTTCATCTAGAATATGCTCATGAACAATACCCAGATGCCAGCTTTTTTTGCTTTTTTCAGAGAAAATTAGGGTTTGCTGCTTTTTCAGTCTTCACTTCAAATTTTAAAAAACGGACGATCTGGGTTGGCTTGTAATGAAATTCTAAACAAAACCCATATCTTAGAAAAAATTTCAAAGTTTCATTTGTTTGACGAAGAAAAATCAGCAAGCTAAAATTAGAAAGTTTGTCAAAACTTGGTAGAACCTAGGTGTGTTTATTGTCAATCTTCAAGTTTTGCAGAATGGAGTACATTCTTACAGAGTTCAAGACCAAATCAGCACTGTACCATGATTTCATAGAAACAACTGAGAGTGACTTACACCATATCAAGCCAGTATTCAATCTACGTCCTTTGAAAGATGCAGGCAACACCACCATCAGGCATCTTGGCCATTCAGGTCTTCTCGCAGCAACATCCATACCTTTCTCAGTATAGAGCTTAGAATTCATAATTGCTTGTATCAAGCATTATAATCCAGCCACAAGGGAAATCCAGTCAGTTGATGGAAGAATCATATGGAGCTTAAAGCCATACATGATTGAGAAATGCTTTTCCATCCCACCATGGCTTGGAAGTGTTACCATCAATATAGAAGAATGTGAAAGGATATGGGAAGAGCATCAAGAAAAATATAGCAAGAAGATTGCACACAGGTGGCTGAAAGATAAATACAGTACATTGCCAAAGAATGCTAGGAGAGCAGAGTTCAAGGACAAATTTGCTATAATAATCACCCTACTCAATCGGATTACTGGTCAAGTGGATTCAACGAAGTTTCAGCCTCGGATGTTCTACGTCATATCATGAAGAAGACAAAGTTCTATGATTGGCCTACTTTAATCAGTGATTGCCTTCACCATCAAATAATTGAATATTTTAATAGACATGCATTCCACATGGTCTCCTACCTAGTCTACTTGGTTGCCTATTAGGGTAAATTCAGAGGGTTAAACACAGAGGGTTCTTTAAATGTTCAACATGTCTACAATTACTACACTCAGTTGGAGATCACTGCGGCATTACATCATTACAAAAGAGTGAATGAAGCATTCTTAATCTACATAGTGCGTGACCTGGACAACGAGCTGCATGTTCGCATCTCATCTATTGCTAGGGCAACAATGTCAGAATGGGCGGATTGGTTTATTCAGTTCGCTACTTTCACTTACCCAAGGGTTTATGGCTATTTAGGTGCTCCTCTTATGTTGCCGAGGTATCCGTCAAATGAAGTCGTGTGTATGGAATTTCTCAGACAAGTATCAGATGTTCACACTCGCCTACGCAACAAAAAGAAACCAGCATTCAACTTCCCTTTTGCTTTAGGTATTTATAGGTGCAGATCATCCGCAGATGCTAAAATAATGGGTAATGAGTTAGATAAACTTGGTCTCAAGCCTTTCAGCGAGAGACGATCATATGATCCCCATGGTGTCTATGCAGCTCGACTTGGTCAAAACTATGCTCATGTGCCCGCACTTGAAGACTTTTGGGCTAACTGCAGAGACGAGTACGAGGTGCGAAGGCGAAGTAATAGTAGACTCACCCTTCACCAAATGAAAGATTGTTTATCCGAAGACATTGAAGGGTTATCAGATGATGACGGGGATGCAATTCTCCTAGCCTAAACTAGAAATTAGGTTGAACAACAAAATATTCCACAGGTCAACTGGGCTAACAAAGAATGCATTATAGTGGAAGAAAGGACACGACAAGTGGTAGAGTACAACGAGACTTTCTTAATCCTCAAAAGGAGGGAGTCCATTCCGGTAGCAGAGCCGCCAAAGAAACATTCATCTCTTCCCTCTTCTTCAAGAGCTCAAATGAAAATGAAAGGAAAAGTTCAGTCTCAAGAGGTTACAAAGGGCAGTAGATGAGCAAAGAGTGCAAAGAGGAGGTTGGACTACATAGGCATTGTCATACAGGAGCAGCCTACAGCTGAAACAAAAGTTCCTCCACCTGAGCCCATACTTCAAGAAGAAGTACAAGATGAGCCTTTGATACAAGACCCTTTACCATCTCCTAGGTCTTCGCCAATTCACATTGATTTGGAAGATGAGGAGATAGAGGTCGATGTTGCAATTATTCCTCCCTTGGATGCTAGTAGGGATACCACATCTTGGTTTGAGAGCTCCTTGGGAAGGACGAGAAGAAGGCCTTCGTATTAGGTGAATGTTGATGACCTTATATATTAGGAAGCACCCAAGAAGAAGGCCAAGAAACAAATGCATTTTGAGAGGAATCTTGAGGGTGAAATGGTCAGCTACGCCTCTTGAAGATAAAATCAGGGATGAAGTGGATGTTGATGATTTCATAATGGTCAAAGAAAACCTTGGTAAAAGTACACAACATGCTGATATGAGTTTGTTTAAGATGGTAACTGAAAATATTCAAGAAAGAGTGCAGAAGGATGGAGAAGACAAGGCAGCCCTCAAGGCTGAAAATCGTCAACTCCGGTTGTATATATCAAATCTTATTCAAGGCACCTCACGAATAACACAGTTGCTGCCACAAGTTTTAGAAACACCAGCTGATTAGCAACAGTTGAGGCAGTTGGTTATTTGTGGAAAACAAACTCAGGAATGGATTGAAGAGCTCATCATTAGAGGAAAAGAGATTCTAGCACAGGTCTTCGTAGAATCCACCTCTTCATCACAAGACCCATCAATAACATTCTCTGCATCACCTGAAATGGGTTAATCTTTAGGAACACCTGTTGCAACATACTGTTCCCTGTTATGCTCATCCAATGCACTCATCCCATTGGTGTCACCTGCACCTGTAAATGAAATGGATGTTTCCACTTCCTCAATATGCACATTCCCACAATTTGTGGATGTATGCTCATCATTAGAGGCTGCCATAGATAGTTGAATGTTAGCTACGGGTGATGATGACTGTGAAGATCGCACAACAAGTACTGAGAGGGCGGGTGGATCAGTATTTGAGACTTTTTTAAAAACTTTAAACCAGATTAATCAAGCAGATCAGAAATCATAATCGAAACATAAAGAGCAACATAAACACCATAAAGGATGGACACCAGGATTACGCAGAAAACCCTTTTGGATAAAAAACCACGGCAAAATATTGCTTTTATTTATCACCAAAGGGCACCAACCCTGATTACATTTAGTGAGCACCAACCCACCGAGAGCACCAACTCTCTTCGAAGCACCAACTTCAAACAGCTGAAGCACCAACTCACCTTTGAAGCACCAACTTCAAACTTCACAAAACTGATTATAAGGAACTTGAGGAGTTGTAATCCTTATAATTTCACTAAGGCAAAGAGTAATAGTGAGCCTTATCTCCTTGTTTTCGTGTCTCAATAACTCATGCTCACCCAAAGAAGTCATTGCTAGAGTCATAACTATCTGCAACAAATCAGAAGGCGACTGCTCAACAAGACTCAAACATTCTTCCATTCCTTTCAGTGTGACCAAAGTATCATCCCTAGGTTGGGGTTGACTGCCGAGCTTAGTACTTGTTTCATACAGTAACTTTGCCAACCACTTTCCATCATTTGCTACCCATTCTTTGTCACTGATTGAATCCATGATCAAAATCTGAAACTAAAAACTATGAGTGCTGGTCACTCTACAGTGTGAAGATGTGAACCCGAATGGAATGAATTTTTTTGATTGTTTTAGTTCAGTGTTCCATGGGCATGGGGAACGACGGGACGTGCAGGACGGGTTTTGGGGACGAGGGGACAAATGGCCTAAGTTTGGGGACGGCTGGGGGGGCGGTGACGGGGGGGTGGCAGGGTGGTGGTCTTGATGTAGTTATACATATACTTATAGTACTTGAAAAACTAGTTTTGAAAAGATGTATAACAGTATAACAGTATAAGAATTACATTTCAAATGAAACTATAGGAAATTAGTAAAATTATAACATAGCAAAATTTGAAATACTAAATCTAAATACGAAGATTTCTTGAATGCTAATTGCTAAATAAAATTTGACAAATGAAATTGTCAAATTGGAGATTTCTATTATTTTGAAAATATCAGTGTTCCACGGGGACGCGTTTCCCCCCTTTTTTTGCAAGTTTCCGAAACGGGGAGGTTTCTGGGACGGGGAAACGGGTACTTGGCGTTTCCCGCCGTCCTGCCACCGCCACCGGTACTCCGCCGGAGACGGGGAAACGTCTCCACGTTTCCCAGGAGACATGGAGACGTGGAGACGTCTCCACGTTTCCCAGGAGACATGGAGACGTGGAGACGTCTCCAAGTTTCCTTGGGAGACGTCTCCAAGTCTCCGAGTTTCCTGAGGAAACGCCTAGACGTTTCTCGGGAGACGGGGAGATGCCTGGCCGTTTCCCGTCGAGCCCACGTCCATGGGGGCGTAAAACATGAAAAATAATTATAAAATCAAAATTTTAAGTGCTTTATGGTTACCCTAATTTGGCGTGGGTCCCACCCCTTCCTCCAAAACAACACAAAACAATGTTCCTTTATCATTTCAGTCACATTTTAATTGACTGATTTTTTTTGCAGCCAGCTGAAGAGGAGAAAAAACAATTCAAAAACTTGAAGAATTCTGATTGAAGGAGTGAAAAGAGTGATTGCAAATGTTATAGGAGTGAGGAGGAGCAAGAAAAAGAGGAGGAAGAGGATTCTATTGCATTTTGAAGAGATTTATCAAGCACAAGGTAGGGTTTTTGAAGTTTTTTTTCAGATTTCTTGTTGTTTTTGTTTTATTTTATGAGTTTAAACTTGTTTTTTTTTTCTTATTCATTTCAAAGACTCAAAACCAGATTTGATGTTGAATCTTGAGGGCAAAATGATGAAGATGATTGAATCATTCATCATTTTGCCCTCAAGATTCAACATCAAGTTTTTTATTTTAAAAATTTAATACTAAACTTGTTTTTAAAAAGAAAAAATTCTTATTCATCTCAAAATCAGATTTGATGTTGAATCTTGAGGGCAAAATGATGAAGATGATTCAATCATTCATCATTTTGCCCTCAAGATTCAACATCAAATCTGATTTTGAAATGAATAAGAATTTATTTTTTTTAAAAACAAGTTTAGTATTAAATTTTTAAAATAAAAAACTTGATGTTGAATCTTGAGGGCAAAATGATGAATGATTCATTCATCTTCATCATTTCGCCCTCAAGATTCAACATCAAATTTTATAAAATATAAATTGTAAATTTTGTTAAATTTGTTTTCAAAATTAAAATTTTAAATTTGTATTTCAATTTGTTAAACTAGGCTGATTTTATTTTAATTTTGTGAAATGCAGTCACTTTCACAATGAGCAATAACATGAGTGGTGATGACATGGAAATCCATTCCCATAGTGAACATGATTCAGATTTTGAACCTGAGAATGAGGGGGATGACCATGGGGTTGATCCTGCAGCCCATTCTAGTTCCATGGCGAGTGCACCAGCTAGTACAGGTTGCCCTTCAGAGTTGTTGGCAGAGTATGCTAGGGGTCCTTTTGATCCTAAGTCTCCTCTCAAACAGTTTGCTTCAAGAATACAAGGCACATCACGTGCAGGTGGGGGAACAAGGAAGTGGAAGTGCCACATTTGTCAGGCTGAATGGTTTGGTAGCATCACTAGAGTGAATGCACACTTTCTTTTTTGGACAGGAAAAGGTGTGGAGCCTTGTAATTTTCTGAAGGAAACTAAAAATATACATTATAGAATTGAGTTTAACAGGCTTTGGGGCGTTCCAGATGACACAAATATTACAGCCCCTACTACTTTGTCTGCTAGAGCAGCCCTTCAGCACATCCATGATCCGCCACATACTTCTCCTCATGCTTCACAGACGGGAGGAATGATGTTTGGATCTCCATCCTCTTCCACTACTAGTGCCGCTAGGGGGATAGCTGCAGGGAAACGCAAGTTGCAGACATCGCAGAGTAACCCCATTGCTGATATGTTTAATGTGCACCTGAGAGATGAGATAGATGAATCCATTGGCAAGTTCTTTTTTGCCAATGGCATTCCATTTCATGTTACACGGTCTCCTTATTATAGGGAGATGATGGCTATGGTGGCGAAGGGAGGAACATCATATATGCCACCAGGTGAGACGAAAATGAGGACTTCGATCTTGGATAAGTGCTATTCCAAGATCAATATTTTGATGGAGAAGATGAAGGCATGTTGGGTGGCATCTGGGTGCAGCATAGTTATGGATGGGTGGACGAACATTAGCCATCGTCCACTCATCAACATCATGGTCACATGTGCAGAGGGTCCATACTTCCTTAGAGCAGTTGATTGTACAGGGCATCGCAAAGATGCTGATTTTCAGTTTCAGGTCCTCAGGGAGGCTATTGAGGAGGTTGGGCCACAAAATGTGGTCCAAGTAGTCACAGATGCAGCCCATGTGTGTAGAGCAGCAGGGAAACTCATTGAGGCAGCCTATAGGCATATTTGGTGGACCCCATGTTGTGTGCATGCCATGAACAATGCACTCAAGGACATGGGTAAGATTGATTGGATTAGAGGAGTGGTCACCGATGCGAGAGATGTGCAGATGTTTATCTGCAACCACCACACTTCACATGCACTCTTCAGGACCTTCGCAAAGAAGGAGTTCTTGAAACCGGTGGAGACCCGATATGCATCATATTTCATTCTCTTGGAGAGAATGATTGAGTTGCAAGAGGCATTGCAACTCATGGTTATGACTAATGATTGGAATAGGTGGGCCGAGGCCAAGACAACGCAGGGGAGAAGGGTGAAGGAGATAGTGAAGAGTGATGTGTTTTGGACTGATGCGAAATACATTGTCTCCATCATTTCTCCAGTATTCCAGGTTATTAGATATGGGGATGGGGATGCACCTAACCTTGGAGAGGTGTATGAGTGCATCGACTCTATGCTTGACCAGATGAGGGCTGCTGTGCGTGTGAAGGACCCCTCTCTAGCATTCTACAATGAGCACATCCGGCCAATCATTCAGCGCAGATGGGACAAGTTGAACACTCCTTTGCATATGGCTGCCTTTGCCTTGAATCCTAAGTGGTACAAGGTTAGATCGAGTAGAGTGACACCACTTCGGGATGATGAGGTGAAGGCGGGTTTCTTTAGGTGCATAGAGAAGATGTATGATTCTAGAGATACTGGCACAATTCGCACTGAGTGGACCAAATTTGCCACTCTTAGAGGCTATTCAGATGCGGCAAAGATGGATATAGAAACTATGGCACAGGAGGACCCACTTTTGTGGTGGAATTGTCATGGTACAAAATCTTTGACCACCACTCTAGCTATCCGTCTGCTATCCCTAGGTTTCCAGTTCTTCAGCTGCTGAGAGGAACTGGTCTACATATAGCTTCATCCACTCTCTTAAGAGGAACAGACTTACCTCTAAGAGAGCAGAGAAGCTTGTGGCTGTACACAGTGCTTTGCGTCTCATAGACCGCAAGACACTTGGGTACAAGGAGAGTCCAGCGACACAATGGGATGTGGAGCCAGAGGAGCCTTCACAGATTGATGAGGATGATCCTACCACTTCAGATGCAGGGTTGGTTGGTGTGAGCTTGAGGGATCTTGACCTTGTGGAGTCCAGCAGTTCGAGTGATGAGGAGTTTGCACTTGCAGATGATTAGAGGCCTCCCTTCACTACATTTTGAGTTTTGACATTTTGGCATTTTGTCTTTTGTAATGCTACTCATTGTAATGATGAATCATGTAATCATCTTTATAGACTTTATGATATGAATTATAATAGAAATCTCCAATTTGACAATTTCATTTGCCAAATTTTATTTAGCAATTAGCATTCAAGAAATCATCGTATTTAGATTTAGTAATTCAAATTTTAGTATTTACTATGTTATAATTTTACTAATTTCCTATAGTTTCATTTGAAATGTAATTCTTACACTATTATACTGTTATACATCTTTTCAAAACTAGTTTTTCAAGTACTATAAGTATATGTATAACTATATCAGGACCACCACCCCGCCGTCGTCCCCCCGCCGTCCCCAAACTTAGGCCCTTTGTCCCGGAAACCCGTCCCGGAAACCCGTCCCGCACGTTTCCCCGTCCCCCCGTCCCCAACGCTCGTGGAACACTGAAAAATATGAACATCTGATGTCATATGAGATATCACAAAATCTATAAAGATGATTACATGATTCATCATTACAATGAGTAGCACATGCCAAATAGTAAATACAGATACTAATAGCAATAGCATTACAAAAGACAAAATGCCAAAATGTCAAAACTCAAAATGTAGTGAAGGGAGGCCTCTAATCATCTGCAAACTCCTCATCATTGGAACTGCTAGACTCCACAAGGTCAAGATCCCTCAAGATCACACCAACCAGCCCTGCATTTGAAGCGGTAGGATCATTCTCATCAATCTGTGAAGGCTCCTCTGGCTCCACATCCCATCGTGCCGCTGAACTCTCCTTGTACCCAAGTGTCTTGCGGTCCATGAGACACAAAGCACTATGTACAACAACAAGCTTCTTTGCTCTCTTAGAGGTAAGTTTGTTACTCTTAAGAGAATGGATGAAGCTATATGTAGACCAGTTCCTCTTAGCAGTTGAAGAACTAGAAACTTGGGATAGCAGACAGATAGCTAGAGTGGTGGTCAAAGATTTCAGACCATGACAATTCCACCACAAAAGTGGGTCCTCCTGTGCCATAGATTCTATATCCATCTTTGCCGCATAAGAGTGGAAAATCTTCCCCACTTAGTGCGAATTATGCTGGCATCTCTAGAATTATACATCTTCTCTATGCACTTAAAGAAATCCGGTTTCACCTCATCATCCTGAATTGGTGTCAGTCTACCCGGTCTAGCCTTGTACCACTTAGGATTCAAGGCAAAGGCAGCCATATGCAAAGGAGTGTTCAACTTGTCCCATCTACGCTGAATGATTGGCTGGATGTACTCATTGTAGAATGCTAGAGAGGGGTCCTTCATTCGCACAACAACCCTCATCTGGTCAAGCATACAGTCGATGCACTCATACACCTCTCCAAGGTTAGGTGCATCCCCATCCTCATATCTGACAACCTGGAATATTGGAGAAATGATGGAGACAATGTATTTTGCATTAATCCAAAAGGTATGTAATGTTCCCCTTTTGGCAGTAATCCTGCCAGTGGCTCATCAGCCTATTCCAGAATCTTGTAGGCTCGTTGAGGTGTTTCAAAGGGTTCCAGTTTTGGAGGTTTTGTGATCTTTCCTCATTATTTAGCAGTGATCTTTCCTGTAGGCTCGTTGGCAGTTAGCAGTTGTCAGCCTTCAGTTCATCACGTCATTGGAAGCAGTTTTCAGTACTAAGCCTTGGTCATTTAAAAATATTATTTTAATGAATCTCTTCATTAAAAAGGCAAATTATTCTAATTTGCAGTTGACCCCTTGGCCTTAGGTATTAACTTAAGTTATTTTTAAAAGGGGACTTTATGGGTGGCGCCTCATGAAGGAAATTTAAAATGTTTTAATTAATCCTTCCTTGTCTCAAGTGGGACGCATTTTGTGAAGGATTATATCTTTTTTGGAAATTGAAAAGGTGTTGGCTTTTGGTGTACCTTCTTGGAGGATTTGAACAGTCTCCTCTCTTCCTTTAAAAACATGGCTCTTCTTCAGCATTTACCATCCAATGTTTATGCTATTGTTATGCTGTCAAAATGACAACTTGATTCTTACTTCGAGGAATGCTGGCCTCCTAGTTCATTCCAATTTCGTGTTTGAAAGATAGCACCTAATTGGTTCTATTACTGCTTCTCATCCAGACTAGCAGATTGAGCCTCACAATTGAAGTTTTTGAGTGATAGTTTCAGTTCTGGAGTTGCTGTTATTGTTATGGCTGATTGGTGTTTTTGCTTACAGCTCTCTTGCTGAATTAATTTATGTTATGGGTATTTACCCAATATGATTCTATGCCTTGGACGACCCATCTCCAAGGAGTTGCAGATTTTAATAATAAGTTTCTGATTTTTAAAGGAAAAATGGCCCCTCCTGAAGGTCGTACTTTTCTAGAAATGACCTTGGGATGCGTGCTAAATAAATAAGGAGTTTTTGGTACAGTTTGTGTGTTGGAACTTGGGCGCCTTTGCTCGTAGTAGCTGCTGCATTTGATATCACATCATTCAATGGAGGTTTACTGAAGTTATGAACAATTTAGTGAGCCACAGTTGCTGGTAATTCATTTCCAGTTTTGCTGTTTTCATTTCAGACTTGTTTCAGTTTGCTTCTTCTATTTCTTGTCATCAATTCTTGTCAAGTTATGAATTGTAAACACTCTATATTTTTGGTGCTCGAATTGATTGTGAAATCCTTGTAATTTGCAGCTCTCTTTATTTGTAAAAGTTGTTAACAGTAGTACTGTTTTAGTTTAATTATTGCTGCATTATTTTAATAATTTCACATTAAAGCACCCTTGGATGGTATACCACCATTGTGGATAATCTGATTTGTAATCTCATTCATGCCCACTTTCAAGTGGTGAATCCCCACTCCTCAGTGGATGCTTGCCGCAACAGAAGAAGTATTAATTTGGTAATCATTTTCCCCCCACTGTTTGGTGGTAGCGTGGAAAGCTCTTTGGCTGGATATCCGCCTTGTCTCTTTCAATTCAGCAGTAGTACTCCACCATATGTTAGCACCTCGCCTGTCAAAGGATCTTGAGTGCACATGCTTGGTGTCGAGTTTAGTATTTCTCTTTCAAGTATAATTCTCGTACTCATTGATTCAGTAGATCCTAGGGATCCTCTGACCATATGCCCGCCCCTCCTCCTTAAGTGGTTTTAGGGCGCATTCTTGGTTAGAGTTCTTTCATGTATGTTTTGGGTTATGCTAACCTTAACGGGTGATTGCTTCTATTGTAAATGTTCATAAAAACAATGAAAAAATTGAGAGAGAATATTTCAAGGTATCACTCTTCACTATCTCCTTCACCCTTTTCCCTTGCGCTGTCTTGGCCTCGGCCCACCTATTCCACTCATTAGTCATAACCATGAGTTGCAATGCCTCTTGCGACTCAATCATTCTCTCCAAGAGAATGAAATAGGACATATATCTGGTCTTGACTGGTTTCAAGAACTCCTTCGCGAAAGTCTTGAAGAGTGCATGTGAAGTGTGGTGGTTGTAGATAAACATCTGCACATCTCTCGCATTGGTGACTTCTCCTCTAATCCAACCAATCTTCCCCATGTCCTTGAGTGCATTGTTCGTGGCATGCACACAACATGGGGTCAAGAGAAAGTTTCAAATTTTTACCATGGTGCCACCCTTTGCCAAAATATCCTTTCCTTGAACGAGTTGGTACAAAATCTTCTAGATTTTTGTTTAGTTTGAAAATTTTCTCAGGTGTTGGATATTTTGAAAATTTAATCTAAGTGTTGGAAAAATAAAAAATATAAAAATATTCTAAGTGTTGAGTTTTATTTTTCCAACATTTTCAAACTTGATCATCTTTTAATTATGGTGAACTTTCATTTTATCCATGGAAAACTTATTATTCTTCATATCATTTTCTTTCTCTTTTTAGCTAGGCAGACTTTGTTGTTGTTTGGAGTCTGGATATCTTCTTTCTTGTTGGGTGGACTTTGCCTTTGTTTGGACATCTTCATGTTCTAGGGCAGACTTTTCTGTTGTTGTGCCACTTTATTTACCTCATTCAAGGAATGAGAGATGCAACCTCATTGCTAAGTTAATGTAATTGGAATTTTATTGTATCTCTTTATGTTGTGGTGAAATTTATTATGTATGGAATGTATGAGTACTCAATTCTTTATGTAAGTAAATGTTATAGATGTTATATGATGTATGTATGGGTTTAAGTAATCCCAGTCTCATAGCCTTAGAGGTTGTTGTCAATTAGTAAATGAACATGCATGTGAATTATACGTTAAATAAAAAAAAGTTGTGTTCTTAAATACTTAATTGCAACTTCCTCTAGGCTTAGGTGGCAGAGCATTACACCAAGATCTCTTCTACTTGGTCAAAGATTGTGGATAAAAATATGGGACATATGGATTATTATGACTTTCAACAGAGGATGTATGGAAATGCACCTACCCAGTTGGCACAGGTTATCACTCACACTGGTTTGGCACAAGTAGCAGGGTTCCCTCCAACACAACTATGTCCAGAGTTGGTCCTAGAATGTGCAAAGCACTATGACTCTAGTACAAGAATTATAATTGGCCCACAAGGAAGAGTCATGGAAAATCTTACTAAAGAGTCCATTGGAGAGGTGTTCAATATTGCCTCACATCACAAGCTCATTGAGGAAATTAACATTGGGGAAGCAATAAAGTTTTATGATGAAGACCCCAATAGGGTTTTAAAAATCATGAACAACTCTTGGATATTGAAGCCAATGAGTCTCCTTGCTGCTCTACACACATGGGCTGCATTTGTGACTACTTGGACCACATTTTGTGGCCCAACCTCCTTAATAGCCTCCTTGAGGACTTGAAACTGAAAATCAGCATCTTTGTGATGCCTTGAAACTGAAGTATGGGCCCTTTGCACATGTGACCATGATGTTGATGAGTGGACGATGGCTAAAGTCCGTCTACCCATCCATAACTATGCTTCACCCAGATGCCACCCAACATGCCTTCATCTTCTCCATCAAAATATTGATCTTGGAATAACACTTATCCAAGATCGAGGTCCCCATTTTCGTCTCACCTGGTGGCACATATGATGTTACTCCCTTCGCCACCATAGCCATCATCTCCCTATAATAAGGAGACCGTGTAACATGAAATGAAATGCCATTGGCAAAGAAGAACTTGCCAATGGATTCATCTATCTCATCTCTTAGCTGCACATTAAACATATCAGCTATGGGGTTACTCTGTGATGTCTGCAACTTGCGTTTCCTTGTCCCCCTAGCGGCACTAGAAGTGGAGGTGGATGGAGATCCAAACATCATTCCTCCCGTCTGCGATGCATGAGGAGAAGTATGTGGCGCATGATGGATGTGCTAAAGGGTTGCCCTAGCAGACAAAGTAGTAGGGACTGAAATATTTGTGTCATCTGAAATGCCCCAAAGCTTGTTAAACTCAATTCTATACTGTATATTTTTAGTTTCCTTCAAAAACTTACAAGGCTCCACACCTTTTCCTGTCCAAAAAAGAAAGTGTGCATTCACTCTAGTGATGCTACCATACCATTTAGTCCCACAAATGTTGCACTTCCACTTCCTTGTTCCCCCACCTGAACGTGATGTGCCTTGTATTCTTGAAGCAAACTGTTTGAGAGGAGACTTAGGATCAAAAGCACCCCTAGCATACTGTGTCGACAACTTTGAAGGGCAACTTGTACTAGCTGGTGCACTTGCCATGGAACTAGATTGGGCTCCAGGATCAGCCCCATGGTCACCCCCCTCATTCTTAGGTTCAAAATTTGAATCATGTTCACTATGAGAATGGATTTCCATCTCATCCCCACGCATGTCTTCGAAGCTCATTGTGAAATTGACATTGCATTTCACAAAATAAAAATAAAAATAAAATCAGCCTAGTTTAACAAATTGAAATTTTAGTTTTGAAAACAAAATTTACAATTTATAATTTATAATTTTATATTATTTAAAAATAAAAATAAAAATATTAAATAATAAAATTTGATGTTGAATCTTGAGGGCAAAATGATGAATGATTCATTCATTTTCATCATTTTGCCCTCAAGATTCATCAAATCTGATTTTGAGACGAATAAGAAAAAAAAACAAGTTTAAAGTTAAACAAATCAAAGAATTGAAAAATGAAAATCAGAAAATAAAACAAAAAAAACAAGAAATCTAAAAAAACCCTACCTTGTGCTTGAAAAATCTCTCCAAAATGTAGTAGAATCCTCTTCCTCCTCTTCTTCTTGCTCCTTCTCACTCCTATCACACTTGCAATCACTTTATTCACTCCTTCAATCAGACTTCTACAAGTTTTTCCTCTTCTTCAGCTTGCTGCAAAAAAAACCAGTCTTTCAAAATGTGACTGAAATCACCAAATAAGATGGTTTTGTGTTGTTTTGGGGGAAGGGGTGGAGCCCATGTCAAATTAGGGTTACCCCCCAACCCCCAAAAATTGAACATTTTTAAAATTTTTTAGTTTTGGCCCATTGCTTGATGTGAGGCGATGGGAGACGGCTAGACGTCTCCCCACCTCTTGAGAAACGCCTAGGCGTCCCCAAGGAGGCGTGGAGACATCTCTTAAGGAGACTTGGAGACAGACGTTTCCCCGTCTCCAGCAGAACACTAGTGGCGGTGGTGGGACGGCAAGAGATGTCACGCACCTGTTTCCCTGTCCTGGAAAAGTCCCGGTCTCCGAAACATGGCCAAAAAGGGGTGGAAACGCATTTCCATGGAACACCGTTTTAGTTTGATACATGTTTCGTTATATCAAACTAATGATAAAACAATGCAGATATAATATCCGAATTCAAAGTATTAATATATGCATGGATTTGATGTTACCAAATCTAAAGCATACTACTCATTACTGGTCTGAGATTACATGGCACATTCAGAAATACATTTTCAATATAACATCTCCATTGCAAATTGATTTTTGTTTGAGACAAGCTATTGATTTTTCAATTTAGAGTGACACTAAGGATTTACAGAAATACAGTTCAGACTCAACTATTGTCTATAATGCATGGAACTGAACAATACATAGAACTGATTTTCAAAAGTACACTGCTCAGAATGAGTGTTCAATAATTCGAAGTTCATTCGCACATTTATCCTCCAGTTTACAATACTTTACTCATTAAAGACTTCTTCAATAACCATCAACTAGATGACAGTAATAAAGATTGTAGAAGTTGATGGTTTCAGACCTATAATCAGATTTATGGCAACAAGTACAGTGATATCCAGTATTTAATCAAACAATCAAGAAACATAAGATTCAGTTTACATAGACCAGGTCGATTAAGACCACTATCAATAGATAACACTTGATTGCACATTACTATGCAATGTAACTACTTGTTTTCTCAAACCTGGAACCAAACGATGGCCTGGGCATTCTCATGTGATCTGGAAATGTGAACAACAGTCAAGAGATAATCTGAAACCATAAAGAAGTTCACGTACAACTTAAAGAACCTCTGAAATCCACACATACAAGGTGATAACTGAAACAACAGTTTATAAGGTGATTTCTGGGCACTGATGAAACACGTCTCCCTCTAAAAAGTCACCATGACTCAATGAAATGTGTCCCTCAGCATTAAGCGTTTAAACTAAACATGGAATATATGGTGTGGCAGCAAGAGGAAACTAGATGGCCAAAATGAGGAGCCCAATAATCTCAAACAAGTCGATGTTCCCCCTTTTGATCACCACGTAGGGCTTGTTGATAAATGGAAAAGGTGATAGTAAATGGCCACAATCTCCACCTCAATAAATATAGTGGCTGTTTTTTAATTCTCATGGCTCTTGATCATATAAATCACATCCTTGTCTTATTTGGAAGGCAAATCCAACGATTACCTTTAAACTCCCTATATGTGCAATAGTCGATGTGATAGTCACTCGCTTGGGCAGTAGGTACACACCTAGCTCCCGATGAGTTGATTGAATATTTGATTTGCAAATATCAACTATATTATTCCCATTGATACGTTTGCCTTATCTTCCCAGAAAGGACAAAATGTCTCCACATCAGCAATAATAGCTGCCAATAGAAGCCCACAGATAAAGACACCTGGGTGGCGTTAAATCTCAAGAGGCCTGATACTTATTTTTGGGATCTCGATAACATATCCAAAACAATATCAAATAACAATCGATTCCAATAAAAATATATTCTTGATATTTCACCCAATACACTCCAAAAAATTTCAAACCTTGGAAGTCTGAAATTTTCTTTTTTTAAAACCAACACAGGTTGGTAGGAAAATTGTGCTCTGATACCATTGAAATATCCCACCCCTGATAGGATATTTACTTGTTGAATTTTGCCTGTCTGCATGTAATAACCCCCTCTGATTTGGGGTTTTAACCAGGAAGAACAAAACAATATTTTTGCAAATAAACCAATTTTTCGACAGTTGCAAGTAATTAAAATCCAAGATTAATTAATACTTCAGGAAATACATAAAATTCATACCCGGATGACAACTTCTGATCTTGAAAGCTTTGTAAAACCCTGAAGGATGATCTCTAGGAAACTAATGAAGCTCTGTGATAACCTCTGAATAAGATCATCTCTCAGAATGCCCTTGGGTGATCTTCCACACCTGTATACATTGTTCTCTTTGAGGGATTTCGTCCTCAAGAAAGCCTGAATCTTCAAACCAGCAAACCCTTGCTCAGTTCTACACTTTGTACAAGTTTTTATAAAATAACAATGATGATGAAAAAACCAATGCTTTTTTTTCTTTTATACTCCAAATCCCCACTTGGCCTAAATTAATAAATTAATAATATTTTCTTTCGTAATTTCCATCCAACCCCTTATATCACCTTTTTAATAGGTCATCATTAAATATTAATATTATTAAAGTCAA
This sequence comes from Sequoiadendron giganteum, assembly GCA_007115665.2. NCBI lineage: Eukaryota > Viridiplantae > Streptophyta > Pinopsida > Cupressales > Cupressaceae > Sequoiadendron > Sequoiadendron giganteum. Next base: position 190,048,214 of record CM021109.1, read on the forward strand.
ATAACTTTAATAATATAATACACCATGAATCCTCAATTAATTGCCCAACACTAGCTCAAGTAGTGATCCAGTCATATTTTCCAGATGTAGGCCTAATGACGATCAATCTAGATAAGACTTACTATAAATAGTAAGTATAGGCGATACAACCAAGTGACTTACTAAAAATAGTAAGTGTGGGATAAAACAACTAGAACGACCGCCAAAAGGTCCACCATCAAAACACTGAGTCACTAAGTAGGAGAAAATTGAGATAAACATCTAGAAACCCAGCTGAGGAGTCACTGAACACCCTCATAGGATCCCTTGAACAACACATTAGCCTACAGGAACTAGATAATAGGCTACCCACTGCAAGCATACTGATCCGGAAAAAAAGGGACATTACAAAAAGTTAGTTTTTTTTTTCAATTTGGGACATTACATCTATAATCATTCAACATAACAAAGATTGATATTTTTTTCAGATGGATATATCTTGGACATAGGTAGAGTGTCACTTAGATAGTATTGATCTATATTTTAGACCCCAAATTCTCTCTACACAAAGGAACTTTGTGTTTATATTTAATCATTTGTAAGATATTAGTTTTAGTTACTTCAATATGAATCCACTTAATATAGCAAAGACTTGGATAAAACCTTCATCTCCAAGTCATATAGAACAATGGATTGATTAGAGAATCAAAGATCTTTATCTTCAACGGAATATCTTAAAGTTGACAACAATGCCTCTTTAGAATAAACATGAAGTATGATCATTGTATTCTTGACATTAAGATGGATGTTTCAAGCTAAAAATTGATCTTGTAAATTGCATCTTCAAAATATGCATACAGAGTAGTCACTTAGATTGACTGTTATTTAAATAAAATGTGAAGCCTTGGAAGGTCTTAGCGGGTAGCATTGAAGGCATAGTTAGTTGACTCAAACTTGATAGGATGATTTTTGACTTAGACTTGGATTTGACACTTAGATTTGGAAAATTGAAAATACCATGAATCATAAAGATTTTTGGAGGGTTTAAAGCTTTTTGTGTGCACTCTTCACAAAATGAACTTTACAGACATAATAGACTAATAAATTACAATAACTTTGATCGTATACACAAATCTATGTTGAGAAAATGAGTACAAATGTGGATTTGAGTTGAGGGAAACACCATTTTTAAATCTATAAATATTCTCAAGTGTTTTTGGTGTACAAAACTCATGGATTATGATATCCATGACATAAAAAACAAAAAATTGAAGTACAACAATTGTTGAGATGATATTGCATCACTCAACCTAGCATTAGTAGCTCTACAATGACTTCTACACTTGTATCTTAGATAGCTCCTTGATTTTGTTGCAAACTTGCAATCATGATTTGTGTGTTTTCCAATAATTTCCAAGGGATTTGCTCAATTTGATCAACTTGAGGCTTGATGATCCAATTTGATTGTGGATCAACATCCTCTAATGTAATCGGGGATAATCAACGCCTAGGATTCGCTTGTGATAGAGGTAGAGGTTGTAATAAACATAGACAAGGTCATTCAACCTTTACATCAATAATCTATTGCATTGTATTCAAACATACTCTGATTGCGCTTGCATCTAGGGCTACATGGTTGACTTAAGACACATATGACAATCCTTTGAATATTTGGTGATAAAGAGAGATTTTAAAATTTAAGTAGGTTGCGAAAGAAAAGTAAAGGAAAAATAATTCTTCTTTTGTAGATAAAAAGAGAAAGAAAGAAAAAGGATTATGTTATAAGAAATAAAGAGGCAAAAGTGAAGAAAATAACAAGCATAAAATTCAATCTGTTTTTGAACCTTCCTTTCTCTTTTTCTTTTTCTTTTTTTCTTTATTCATTTGGTATGTTCTCTAGTCCACACTCAATTTCAAGCATCAAATTTAAAGATGCACGTCTGTTTTTTACCCTTTTTTTGTGCTTTATTAATTTCGTATGTCTCGTACGCTTTCTTTTTCCTTTTCCCATTTTGACCTTGTGGAAGCAAAAACAAAAAGAGAGAAAAAGGAAGAAAACAAGGAAGAGAAGAAAATAGAAAATGTAGAAGACATGCAAAATGAAGAAAGAAAAAAAAAGAAGGTTAAAAAGCAGACATACCTCTTCAAATTTGATTCTTGAAATTGATTGTGGACTAGAGGACATACCAAATGAATAAAGAAAAAAAGAATAAGAAAATGAAAGGTTCAAAAACAGACACCTCTTTAAATTTGATGCTTTAAATGGACTATTGACTACTCCAAACTGTTCATGGGCTATTCCAAATGCACCATGGGCTCCTCCAAGTGCGCTATGGGTAGCTACAAGCCTACACATACTCAGTTTAGTCAATGGTTGCTGCCCAATAGTTTTTCTTTTTGCTTTAATGGTTTGTTTTTTCCTCTATAGTATGTCTTTATCTATGTATGGTTGCAAAAGAGGTGAATTTCTTTTTGATGTGATTTTCATGTTTGTTTTTTGTTCCCTCTTTTTCTATTTTTTTTGATGGCAAAGTATGGAGCTTAAGAATCACGTGTCTAGTGAGTTTGTGAGACTCAATGAGTTTTGAAGAAACTTGCTAGGACTCACTCTTGAATCTCTAAGCCTCAAGAGACTAGGCTTAGCCCAAGACAAGATGAGTTTGTTGAGTATTCAATGAATCTTGGTACTCGAATTTAACGCCATTATCCTAGATTTTTCAAGAAACACTACTAGTTGTTGATATGCCCATTTGATGTTGTTGGTTCACAAAAATAAGCTTCTAAGTTTGTGAATGATGCCCATCTCAATGAGTTTCTCATTCTAGGTGCTAGATATATACCTCTACTAAATGTTGAGCACACTCTAGCTACCTTTGTCATCTATCTACATCACTATTTCTCTCCTTGTTTTTGGAGATCACTTGGCCACATATATTCTAAGTTACCGAATCGTGGACTTTTTCCCCCGTATCGGTGTATTGGATACGGGTACTATTCAGATTCCCTGTGGAATTGCACAGGGCACGAGAAGTTCGACATTGAAATGTTTCCCAGAATTTTTGTCGAATCCCGCCGTTTCACTTGCTGATGTGGCACTTCCTAGGCGAATTTGAGGTGATTCCGATGTGATCCCAAAGCATTTCGAAGAGCTGGCACCTTCCATTTTATTTTTGGATTTTTCTCGCTTCTATTCTAGCATCACCGACTGCAAAAAATAGCATTCATGGATGCGGGTGAAATAGGAGTTGATTTTGATGGCGCAAGAGGATGCAGGTTCAAAACATGGGATGAACAAAGAGAGGTCGTGACTTTGAAGATTTTACCGCCACCAAAATCCGCCACAGTTCGCATCCCTAAAACATTAAAAAGTTTCCAATCCCTTATTTATTTATTTTTCTTTGTAATGTAAATTTATTAATAATTATTGTTAATAGTTTTAATTTTTTAAACTTTAAACTTTTAAATTTATTAATATTTTGTTTTATAATGAATTTTAAATAAAAATAATATAAACAATTTTAATTTTAATTTGTATTTATTATTTTAATTATTATTATTTTATTGTTTTGTAGTTTAATTTATATTAATATATTAATATTAAATAAATTAATAATTAATATAATCGATGCATATGTTAAATTTAAATTTATATTAATATTAAATAATTGATATTTGAATTATTAATTATTAATTGAAATTCTACATTAATAATTTTTAAACTTTTAATATTGTATATATTATAATTAAATTATTAATATATTATATTAGTAATTATATTATAAATTTTTATATGTTACTAGTAGTATTAGTTCAATAATTAATAATTGATATTATAAATTATAAATTATAATTCTTGTTTAGCATATGCATGATGTGGTATTCTAAATTTTAATTCTTGTTTTTACTTTTCAGGCTGCAAATATGTATATATCTATGATTATTATATGTTTTTTGTATGGACGTCCCAAATGTATCCAACTCCTTAAAAGAAATTGCCATACTGGCGTATCATACCCGCGTACTCGTACCTGTACCCGTACCTGTACCCAATTCGGCAACTTAGGATATATTACTAGATGTGATAGGAGAATCTTCTTGCTTGCTTATAGGGTTGTTCAACTAGGTCCTCTTAGTCTTGGGCATACCTATGCCGGTCCTTTTATAGTGATAGATGGTGATGTTTCTACTAACATGTGTTCCACATGATGCTTCTAGACCTTGTGCTTCCAATTTTTATTTTGATGTTCAATTACTTGCATCTTCAAAAAAGGCATTCTAACTAGTTTTCCATCGACTCTTTATCATTTTGCTTGATTTACTCTTTTTCAAGCTACTTCATTGTTTTGTCTCTTGATCAATTTTTCTTGTTGAAGTCATTGCTATTGTAACTAGGTGTATTTATGAGTCTCATTACCCTATTTTGGTCACTATTGCACATTAATATAATTTCTTTCTTTCTTTTCGGGGCAGAACCCAACATGATTACATCATTTGCAACAAATTAAGTAGAGTCAAAACTTGGTATAGGTAATGTTGTAGTGATAAGATGTACTTTTACAAGTCTACGTCTTCCACATGAAGGCATAGTCTAAACATCATCAAATTTTTGGAGAGATCTTAGGTGCCTATGATGCTTTGAATCTGCACCTTATTAGTGGAAAAATTATATAAGAGAGAGATATGAAACTGGGCTAAGAGGAAATTACGAATCTCCTTTAAGGCTTTAAGACTCTCTTCTGAGTTGTGGCCTTTGATTTGAACTTAATGTAAAAGGCTTATAAAAGTTGTAAGTTTTTCAGTTGCTTTCTTGCTTGGATAATAATTTTATTAAAGTAGTCTGTGATTATGTTTGCAAAATTTTGAATTTACATTTTGAATTATGCAGATTATAGTAATAGTCAATTAGATCTGCTGTTTGCCCATTTTCTGTAAATAATACATAATCTGTTCTCCTTGAAATGCTTAGAGTACCCTTTGAGTAAAGTAGGAAGTGGATAACATAGAATTATATACAAATAAAAGCACAGTGAAAGTAATAAATGCTTTCTTGTAACTGATTTTTATATATCAACTAACTCTCTGAATTTTCAAGCAGGAGGATGGCAAGATGGGGCAACAGCTGTGTGTGTGTGGGTTCTTGGGCAAATGGTATGAATATATATATATATATATTTTTTTTTCTTATGTTGTCTAAGAAGCATTTTATGGTTGTTCCATGATAAACATCTTTTAAATATTGCCTGTGACAATACTTTTTGTTGAGAGATGATAAAACAAAGTTATTTTGAATTTTTCTTTTATGTATGTCTGAATTAGTGATGAAGGATGAGATTGTAACGACCCCAAAACCGGGTAAACAAAAATTTTCTACTTTCACTAATAAGATACAAGGAAATACATTTATAATGACAAAGTAAACAACTTTTCTTTTCATTCTAATTGAACATTTCATCATAAAGAAATAAATGACACAATACATCATTGTTCTATTTTCCAAGTAAATAACAGAGTACGCTTTCATGATTACTTTTCTTCAAAATAAAAAGCAAGGTAAGAATCTTACAAGTTCATACATAGCTCAGAAGCTTTTGAGCAAATAGGAATAAGACTGTCCAGGATCTTCCCTTTCAAACCTTGGTTCATCAGAAGTCTAATGGTGGAGGAGAAACATCACTCAGGTGCTTTTCCACCAACCACGGACTTATTTTGCGGTCCCCCGCACGTTTACTGTTAAGTAGACGGCCCTCCCTTCTACGAGGAGATTGGTTGGGTAACCGGTTCTGTATGACCAACTGAGCATAGTGTGTAATCCTACATAACTAAATCCTTGTGTCCTCACAATCTCAATCTAGCATGTAACCTGGATTACTGTGAACTGACAGTGTAATTCGTCTCACAGTCTAAGTGGACGTTAGGTATACTACACTACTTTGGCCAAAGCATTTCGGCAGTACTTATACTGACGGTCATCTATCACTTGCACTAAGTCAGGTTCAGTTTGACTTAAGGCTGCCTTATCCTACGCGTAGGTTGAGTCCTTTCCGTGGGTAGTCAATCACCCTAGACTTCCTACTTCAACTACTTAAACAGGAAATGGAGTACAGTCAACAAGGGGTCCCTCTGGTACTTCCTAACATGGAAATCTTTATCCATGGAGTACATAGCTTTCTCTAGTTAACCTATTTAACTCTAAAGCTTTAGACTACCTTGGTACTGAATCCACCCTCGTCCTAGTATTAATAACTAGTCCCTTTACTTTTTTTAAGGAATTCAAGCAGTATTCAAGCAATACAAAACATAAGGTACTTTTACTAAAAAGTAATCAAACATTTCCCTTTTTATGTTATTCCTTTTCAAATTCTCCTATGAATTCAAACTAATTCATTTCAACAAGCTTTTAAGCTATTTCCAATTCAACAAGCTCTTTAAGCTATTTCTTAATTCAATAAGCCTTTTCTAAGGAAATTAAGCTAATCCCAATTCAACAAGCTCTTAAGCTATTTCTTAATTCAATAAGCCTTTTCTTAAGGAAATTTAAGCTATTCCCAATTCAGCAATTCCATAGAAACATAGAGGCTTCCTAATTCTTTTCCTTTCATGCTACAACATAATGCAAGCATAATCAAGCAAACTATTAACTCATTTTTAAATCAATGACATATATTCTGCAAAGATATTTCTCATGCCTGATTTCCTTTTGCGAAATGAGCTTGATCGGTAGCTTCAGTTCTTGCTCCACCGTCCTTTTCAGCCTTTGCCAGCTACTTCTCTCAGCTTGAACAAATTCTACTCTTAGGTAAATGCAATTTGGTATGAGGAAATGTTGCTCTCAGCAATACAGTCTCAAATTGTAAATGGTAAATGGCTCTCACAAAATGGTAAATGGCTCTCACAATCTAATTGGTAATGTTGGATTGCAGCTTACTGTAAATGCAACAGCAGTGATGGTGGATAAACTCTTACAGAATTCAACAGCAAAGTGGAAATTTAACACACAGAAAATACCACAGTATGAAATTTGAAATTTCCAATGCAAAGGAGAGTGAGTGAATGAGTGAATGAGTGAATGAGTGATTTCTAACAATGAGAGTGAACCTATATATAGGTTTCGAATTCTCATGTTTACTACTTTGTAGGCATGAGAATTCGACACCTCTTCCTTTGATAATGTCAAAATGTGCAGTGGCAACCGAATAACCAGACACACAGCAAAAATGAGTGATGATTCAACATATTTTCAAAGAATGTTTCAACTTATCACTTGTGAATTTCGTGAAGCAACCACATACAGGTTTAATCATTAACCATGCCCTCAGAAATGGCGGATTGAAAGAACAAATGGCGTTTTAAGTTGCTGTTGAAAACGTCAAGGGTTACACACAGTCGTTTTTAGCTTCCTTTCGCCCACGCGTCCACAATGGTGGCGTTTTAAACATCTGCGACCAAGTCCTTAATGTGCGAACTGGGCGCAGGACTTCAAATGCTGCCATTTTCCATTATTCTCAGCTCAAACAGTTGCGCGATTTCTTCACGGGAAGAAATCCGCGATTTTCAAACATTTGTTTTAAGTCTTTTAAAATTCTATAGTTCAAACATTACCTTTCCTTAAATATTTTTCATGAATTTTTCAATGGTCTTAGAAAATTTCGAAATTCCTTTCCTTTATTTAATACTTTCAACATATTTTCCAAAGTTTGAATATTTCGAAATTCCTTTGTATTGTAATGCAAAATAATTACCAAAGACTATAAGTCTATTTCAAATCTTTCCAAAGGTTTAGTCATTTTAATATTTACATTAAAATGTTATTAATACATTTTGTATTATATTCAATATAATATTATTATAGTTTTTAATTTACCTTTATTTAAATATATAAATATATCTATATAATATTCGAATATTACATTAGATATATTAATATATTATATTATCGGTAAAACTATAATAATATCGATATTAAATATATTAATAAACTTACCCAGTTTACACTTAAATATATCTATACATGTTTATTTTCAAATCTCCAATTACGTGTATTATAGGCCAGTCAGAGCACCTTTAATAGACGTAATTGCACAAACACGTATATATACATTTAACTGTAAATTCCAGGCATCAGTAACTTATCAGTTCACATTTCACATTCAAGGCTCACAGAACAGTAAGTCAGTCAATCAAGGAACACCACTCATAAAGCATAAAGAAGTAATCAGAACTCCTAAGCCTAAGGATGACTTATCATGACAACTTAATCTGACTCAGTTCCTAAAACCCTCAGTGAAGTGTGTGTATGCTCATATGATCAACTTTACCGGTTAGCCGACCAAGTTGCTCTTCCCGAGTGATGTTTCCCCTCCACCTAGAGGAATAGTTCCTGTTCCTGCATCCATGGCACAAAACCACGACAGTCAAGTGCTCACAATATTTGCAGTATATATAAATCAAATATATAAAACAAGACTAATTACTTTCCTCTATTCATTGTTTATCCAAGAATAACATCAATCAAGAATACAGAATGAGCCAATCATAACATGTAAACAGATTTTCATATTGATAACAAGGTTCAATCACATTTTATTCATTCAAAACCTTCCTTACAATCAGAATGCTCTAAGCATTACTAGAATAGTAACTACACAAATTCCGGGGTGTAACAGAGATTTTATGAGGAAATTTAGGGTCTACTCGACAATGGGGATGGAAATATCACTCTAATCCTAAAGGATGGAAAAATGTGTCAAAATTCAATATGGCTGAATAATGCTTTTCAGTGTGATATTTTTATTCTATACATGGGAATTTTACTACATAGTGCATGTCAAAAGGTTTGACATGGTATGGTAATGATTATTTTGTTCTAGGAAGAATATAATATGGCAATCAATGGTATGCTCTTTTTTTAAAATTCGTTTCCTTATTAGTACATTAATTGGCTATCCCAATTCTCGATATAGTATTATACTATTAAATAGGGTGTAATGTCCCCTTCTCAAACCTGATCTTTCCAGTGACCGTTGGCCTTTTTCTGGGAACCCGAAGGCTAGTCGGAAGGTAAAATTAGGGTTTCCTATTTTTAAGGATGTCTTTGCTCGGAGCGGGTGGATTCAATGGCGGATTCTTTCTGGGTTTTCAGAGAGCTTCGCAGTGGTATGTTCATTTCGGCATTCTGAGCATTTTCTGGAATTTACTATTTTTAGTAAATTCTATTTTTGGCAGTTTTTCAGTTGGGTTCAGCTTGGTTGACTTCCTACTTCAGTTTGGTTAGTTGACTTGCTCATTAATGGCTTCAGGGCACATTTGGAGAGATAAGTTGAGTCATTTAATTAAAAAAGTCACGTTTTAATATTATGTTTTAATGTTGACCCCTGGGCCTAGTCTATTGACTTCATGTTGTTTTGAAAAGTGGTCTTTTGAGGGTGGCGCCTTCATTAAAGATTATTTTATTATTTACCAAAGTCAAAGCAAGCTTAAAGTGGGCGCATTTATCAAAGTATGGAATTTATTTAAAATGTCAATATTGAGCTCTGAAGGAAAAGGACGCCATCTTTGAGAAAGGATTAGGGTTTTGACCTTGAAGTGGATTTTAGGGTTTCGAGAAGTCAACAGGAAATTATAAAAGGAAGATCTTAAACCTCATTTCACATCTTTTTTCTACAGTATTGTTATGTTGCCGGTTTGGCTCTGGAACTGCTTCGGGGAATGAAGGCCTCCTAGCTCGGGCATTGCTTCTTGCTTGCAACACAACAACTAGTGATGAGATAACTTAAATTGTGAGTTGCATTTAGTTTTGAGCATTGCATTCAGCTTGTGCACTGTTAGATCTGTTTTGCATATTAGTGGCTTTCCGTATATTGCATTGTTTGCTACAGCAGATTCATGTTTTCATTCACAAGTCAAAAAACAACAAAAACATTGTTCTGGGTATTAGCCCATTTTCATTGCTAGGTCTAGGCGCCATCAATCTTCTAATTTGCAGATTTTTCAGAGAAGACTGTGATTTTTAAGAGCAGATCGCCCTTCCTTGAGGGCTGTACCACCTGCTGGTTGCATAGAATTCCGTGCATAAATAATATCTTGCTGTTTGCTCAGTTTTTCAGTGTCTTAGTTTAGGCGCCATCATTCTTAGGGAATATTGCATTTTGTTTCAAGTTAATTGGATGAGATTCGAGGGAGTTATGAGCATATAGGTGAATTCCATAGACTGCTGTTTATTCATTTAAAGTGCAGATTTGTAACAGAAATCAGAATTAGTATCTTGATCCTTGAGAGTGTTATTGTTTTGGCACTTCTATCCAAGATAAGGAGAGTTCTTTATGATGTAATGCTAATCTTGCACATTCTTAAGCTATTGGCAGGCGAATGGTCCTCATTTTGTAAACTGACAGTAGTACTGGCAGTCATTTTCATGCTTGTTCAAATCTGATTTGTAATGCTCTTTTCCATTATTGAAGTTGTTTTGTAATAGATACATCTCCGCCCTATGGTAGCTACTTTCCCACTCTGGGTTAGCAAGCACATTCTGGGTGTTGAGTACTTTCAGCTTTTCAGTATTTCTTTCAAGCATTGTACTTTGTAACACTCCGCCATATGGTCGCCCCTCACTCCATTCTGGATTGGGTAGCACATATTTGGTGTCGAGTTCCCTTTCAGTTCGTAGTGTAGAAGATCCTCTGACCATATGCTCGCCATCATCGGCGCCATTCTTGGTTAGAGTTCCTGCATAAGCAATTTGATTTAGATCCTCTGACCAATGCTCACACCTTGCCCACATCGGGATCCTGGTGTACATTCTGGTTAGAGTTGCTTCAGCACGTTTTGGTTTATCTTCTAACCTTAACGGGTGCATTGTTTGGAATTTGTAATTTGAAAATTCGAAAAAATTGGCTCGGAATATTTCATAGGGATATATGTACTTTATGAACATCCAAGCTTACAGATATGGAGTCATTGACTTCTAGAATTTGCCTATATGTATGTATTCATGTGTTTTCTTATTTGTGGATGTGTTGATTTTACCTCTTGATGTAGGTTTTGATTGCCAACATTGGAGATGCAAAGGCTGTCCTTGCTAGGTCAACTATTCATAATGAAGATGAAAAAACCCTAAAAGAATCAAGTTGCCCATTGAAAGCTATTGTAGTAACAAGGGAACATAAAGCAATCTATCCTCAAGAGCGTGCAAGGATTCAAAAGGTAAGACAATATTGTTTTAAAATAGTTGCTATATTCTGAAAATCTTTTTTGTTTCATGTGGTAAAGAAGGCATGTACTACATTTTTAATTCTATTGCAAAGTAAAACTGACTAATACTCAAGTCTTCATTGCAATTTTTGTTTTATGGTTTGAGAAATGGTATGATGTATTGATAGACTTTGATTTTCTTCCTGTAGCATTTATTTTTCTTGAGTTCTTTGGAGACAAATAGTTTGATTTCAGAGTTGTACTGACATGCAACATGGTGTTTAACTGTATACTTTTTGTCACTAACTTTGATTAAACTGCTCCTGTGCAGTAAATACTAAGTGATTGTTCAAATTTATTGCGAAAATCTCTGATCATATTTTAAGTCACTAGATTGTTAAATAACTAAACTCAGTCTTCTAAGCCTATAGCATCATATAGGGCTTGATGAAGTATTCTTCTACCTAATGATCTTCAGAATAAGAGATTAAGGTTGTAGTGCAATTACCATATTTTTCTTTAAATGTGGTTCAACATATGGTGCAGTGCGATTTTCCACCAAGTTTGAGAACATCGAGACAAATGTTGGGGACATGCAGGGAAACTAAGATATATGGAGATGTCACATAGGGTGTTGGATACCAGGACTTTTGGGAACCTCCTCTTAATAACATGAAGTTTATAAAATATATGAGAACATTTAACTTTTTAATTTTCTTATTATTATTTGCTAATTGCAAGTTAAGCAACAATGGGAAACATCTAAATTCTAATTAAACAATTTCAGATGCAAAACACTAAACTCTAAATATTTGATCTAAGTTACTGGTCAGGGTATGGGTGCCGGTTTGGATACTGAAATCCGGTATGGTGGACGACAATTTTTTTTCCTTGGGTATGGGTACGGGAATATATATATTATATATAATAATATATGTTCAAAATTATAAATTATAAGAACAATGATACTCATAACTGCCAATAAATATAATACAACATAATTTTGACATAGTAACTTATAACAGTTCAATTCATGATCACTTCACAAGTATAGTAATAGATTCTCCTTAAAAAATATAATAGAGAAATAAAAAAACTCTAAGAAGCCTGCATACCTTACTAGTTTCTTGGTCAATATTGATCATGACTCAGTGAAAAGTAGAATATTGCACTCAATGTAGCATAATCAGCAATCAAAATAGTCAATGTAAGCGGTACAATAGTTAATGCTGTCTATGTAGCAGAGATCTTTGGTCAACACAGCCAATATAGCAGAGCTCTTTGGTCAACACTACCAGATAACCACATTTAAGAAGAGTCGATGAAATAAGGGTCAATGGAGGTGAGATGTGTCTATGTGAATGGATTGGCATTCAATGTTGTTTGCTCACCATATTGGCAAAAAATGGTGAAATCTATAAATGTTGTGTGCTGATTCACGAATGAGGTCGGATTTATAGTCTGGCTTAAACATTGTCTTTTTCCCCCTCCTATGATAGTGCTGGTCAAATGAGAGAGTAAATGATGGAATGATGCATTTGTGAGGATCAATTAATGCTATTTACACATGTTCAATTGAAAACTAAGTTACCGGTTTAGGTTTAGGTTCGAGGATTCAGTTTGCCGGTTTGGGCAAATTTTTTTTTGGGGTTGGGTTCGTTAATACACAAATATATAAAAAACAGAAATATATACATATTTGCAGCAGTAGTTAAGTTCAAAATACACCACCATATTAATAGTCAAATAACATAGCAAAATACACCATCAATTTCATAGTCAAATATTAGTGAAAGTCGAATGGCATGATATAGATTAAAGTTGAAAAATAATAATGTCAAGTGTCAACAATCAGCCATCATTGATCAAATTTCATATAGGTCATCAAAAATATCATCATCACCATCCATATTAGATGATGTATATAGTGGTAAATTAGAAGAACCACAAATAGCGCTAGTGGCACTAGCACTAGCACTAGCACTAGCACTCTCATGCTCACTAGCTGGCTCATAGTCATCATCAACATCAAGTGCAGCAAAGTGGTTTGTGGAAGCATCCAAGTCAAGATGCTTTGGCTCGATATCCCACTTCCTTGTGTCTCCTTTGTAGGCACTTTGTTTGTGTGTAAGGAGCTGCAAGTTTGAATGTGTAATGTCCCATTTTTTGTGAGCATTAGAGTTTGGAGGATTAGCCTATCATCTGACTTTCGTAGGCTAGTGTTTTGGATTAGAGGGTCCAGTTTGGGCATTAATGAGCTCTTCAGGGGGTAGTTTGTAGTGTTTGGCTCTCCAGATCCTTGGCATATTCGGAGGTGATGTTATTCAGAGGTTTTTGGTTTTGTTTTGATGCACTTACTATTTATAGTAAGTTAGTTGAGTGATAGAGGCCAACCTTACTATTTTTGGTAAGGCACCTGGATGAGTAGTGGTTTCAGTGGATGACCTCTTGGCACTGACGGATTCAAAAAATAATGGTTATTGAGGGAGATATTTTATTTTAATTATTATTAAAGTTAAGTTTTAATAATAATTAATTTTTAAAAGGTGCATATCATAATGACTCATACGACTTTATATTATTGGGGTCATTTAATGTTATAAGTCAAATTATAAAAGTACATTGATTTGGGTGCCCATTTAAATAGACTCAATAAAGTCAATCAAAAGCAAATATCATAATATATATTAAAAGTCAAAAAGCTTCATAGGGGGTCATGCCATTTCATGAGGGATATAAAAGGCATAAAAAACAAATGTAAAATCATTATTGATGAATGTTCTTGTTGATGTTATAGCAGCTACGGGCTGCACTTCCTTTGCACAAATTTCGAGGAGAAGATCACGAATTAAATAAGTAGCCTTCGGCTATTTAATTCATGACTTCAACTTTTATTACTGGAGAGGGCCGACCCTATATGATTCGCATTTACTATTTGTTGCATGGGCCGACCCTAGTTGTATTTGTCTTTATTTATATTTTTCCTAAGGGGCCGACCTAACTTGAAGAGGCGCCTCTCTTGTATTTATACAAGGTCTTCTTGTCATTGTAAATCATCCATTCTTTTCAAGCAAGTTCGCAATTAAGAGCAGAGCAGAATTCGCACTTTCATAGCAGCAGATCCAATTTCAAGGAAGAACATATTCATTTGTATCTTGTGCATCTAGGAGAGGTGCGACTTCATTGTATTCATTATTGGCCATTGCTGGGCCTGAGTTGTAAGCAGATTTCTGCTCTTGTGCTGCTTTATATAAGAGATTCATTTGCTGGGTTTTTCTCCCTCAAGAGGAGGGTTTTCCCAGGGTATCTTCTTGTGTTCATTGTCTTACGTGTTGCAATATTTCTAAGTGCTTTCATTGTTTAATCTGATCTAAGCAACACTAACATGGTATCAGAGCGGGTGTGAAAAAGATCGTGATCAGATTTAGTTTGCAACACTCACTTTATTCTTTTTCAGTCTATCTCTTATTTCTCAAATTCAAGATGGTGAATGGCTTGAAAATCGAGGATAGACTCGAAGGGATTTCGAACTACTCATCAGGATCATGCTCACATTGGAAGAGAATGATTTGGCTGAGTTTGTGAAAACAAAAGTTCCCGAACCTGAGGAGGAAGAAGAGAAGTTGCAGTGGAGGAAGAAAGACACTAGGGCAAAGAAAGTGTTGGTTGATTCCGTCAAGGATCATGTTGTACCGATTGTCTTCAAGTTGGATATAGCAAGAGAGATGTTTGCAACCTTGGAAGAGATGTATGAAATCAACAACACTAGTCGAGCTCTTGCACTGAAGCAACAACTTCATCATGTGAAAATGGCGAAAGGAGAATCTGCTATTACATACTTCATGAGGATTTCAGAGATAAGAGATCAACTCTCCACTATTGGTCACATGATTGATGACAAAGACTTGACTATGCTTGCTCTCAATGGTCTTCCACTTTCATGGGAGTCGTTTATTCAAGGAATCAGTGCAAGATCTAAACTTCCCAAGTTTGATTGATTGAGGATTGATTGCATTCAAAAGGAGTCTAGACTAACGGCAAGGGGAATTGGTCAAAGTTCAAAGAATGAAGAAATACAAGTTCTTGCCTCTCATTCGTTGAACAAAGGAAAAGGCTTTAAGAAAGGGTTCTTCAAGAGGAATTGAGAAAATGGAAATGATGGTGCTCCTGCCTTCAAAAGGAAACGAGACATGTCCAAGACTCAATGTTTTCGTTGTGATAAGTATGGTCACTTTGCGAAGGATTGTCCTACTAGACCTAAGCAGCAGGTTGCCACTGCAAATGTTGAAGAAGTTGCTCCGCAAAAGGACTCTAGTGATTATCTGTTCTATTCAGCCTTATCAAGCAATGTAGCTACTGACGCCAACACTTGGCTGATTGATAGTGGTGCTTCTAGGCACATCACCGGTTTCAGAAGTCACCTTTCAAACTTGGTGGAGAGTAACTCTAGTTAACAAGTCGTCACTGGAGATGATGTGAGATATTCTGTGAAAGGAGTTGGAAACTCCACTCTTCACTTGGAGTCCGGGATTTCATTGGAGTTGAATGATGTATTGTTCGTTCCAGGGATAAAGAGGAATCTTGTCTCAATTTCAGCATTAGAAGACAAGGGTTATCAAGTTGCCTTTTCTAAAGGCAAAGTTCTTATATGGGCAAAGAACTCCAGCTTCAAAACTGCTCAAGTGATTGGAGTTAGACATGAATGTCTCTACAGGCTATGCACTCATCCCCTTCAAACACTTGTGCATAACAGTTCCAGCATGTGCGATCTTTGGCATCGAAGATTGGCTCAAATTCACTTTTGGGCATTACCTATCATGGAGAAGATGGTCACCGGTCTTCCAAAATTCAACCAGGAACATGAAGGTACATGCAAAGGATGCGCTCTAGGCAAGAATACAAAAGGTACGTTTCATTCCAGTGAAAGTAGATCTAAATGTATTCTTGATCTCATTCATTCTGATTTATGTGGTCCAATGTCTATTGCATCTTCTAGTGGTTTTCTGTATTACATTATTTTTATTGATGATTACTCTAGAAAGACTTGGATTTATTTCTTAAGATCTAAAGAATCTGAAGAAGTATTAGAAAGATTCAGAGAATTCAAGGCCCAGGTTGAAAACCTGTCTGGGAAAAGGATCAAAGTATTGAGATCCGATAATGGTGGAGAATACACCTCTGGCACCTTTCGAGATTTTTGTATTGAAGCAGGGATTAAGAGGGAGTTCAGTGTTCCCTATAATCCACAACAAAATGGTATTGCTAAAAGAAAGAATAGGTCTATTGTGGAAGCAGTGAAAGCTATGATCCATGATCAAGATCTGCAAATCTCTCTTTGGGCTGAGGCATCAAGGACTGCCCTCTATGTTCAAAACAGGAGTCCCCACAGGATCTTGGAGAATAAAACTCCTGAAGAAGCTTTCTCAGGGGTGAAACCAGAAGTTAGTCATTTGAGGATCTTTGGTTGTCCAGTCTATGTTCATATTCCAAAGGAAAAGAGAACAAAGCTAGAACCTTTTGGGAAGAAAGGAATTCTTGTAGGTTACGGTGAGACATCAAAAGCCTACAAAATATACATACCAGGACAAAAGTCTATTGAGATCAGTAGAGATGTCACATTTGAGGAAAATGTTGCTTTCAGAAGGTCCAAGGGTACTCCTATGGAGATTGATGAAGAAGAACCTCCTCAAGATATGGAAGTTGATCATATTCCAGAGAACCTGAAGGAGGCTCCAGAACCTAAAGAAGATGTTGATCTAGTTGAGCCCTTGGATCCCACTGATGGGCCTCTAGATATTGTGATTGGAAAGAAAAGACCTCTTTGGGCTCGTAGGACAATGCAGGAAACAAAAAGTTTTGCAGCTCCAAGAGGAGCTTTCAGAGAAAGCAAGAGACCTCACAAGTTCTCTAGTTATGTCGCCTTGATGAGTCAGATTATTGAGTCAGAGCCTTCAAGTGTTGATGAAGCTTCTAGTCAACAAGTATGGAAA
Source organism: Sequoiadendron giganteum (assembly GCA_007115665.2). Lineage (NCBI taxonomy): Eukaryota > Viridiplantae > Streptophyta > Pinopsida > Cupressales > Cupressaceae > Sequoiadendron > Sequoiadendron giganteum. The sequence continues at coordinate 190,065,370 of CM021109.1, forward strand.
GATGCCATGACTGAGGAGTATCAGTCCATACTTAAGAATGATGTTTGGGATATTGTTCCTAGACCCAAGGGCAAATCTGTGGTGTCTTCTAAATGGCTCTTCAAGATCAAGCATGCAGCTGATGGGAGCATTGAGAAACACAAGGCAAGATTTGTGGCTAGAGGGTTCTCACAAAAAGAGGGAGTTGACTATGAAGAAACTTTTGCTCCTGTGGCTCGATATACATCTGTCAGAACCATCATTGCCATTGCTGCATCTAGAGGATGGAAGATTCACCAAATGGATGTAAAAACAACCTTTCTGAATGGTGTAATAGAAGAAGAGGTTTACATTGAGCAACCCGAAGGATTTGAGGTGCATGGGAAGGAGTCTCATGTTTGCAAGCTGAAGAAGGCCTTGTATGGTCTTAAGCAAGCCCCTCGTGCCTGGTACGAAAGGATTGATCAATATCTATTGAGTCTGGGTTTCTCAAAGAATGATGCAGATTCTAACCTCTACTTCAAGGTAGTAAATGGTGAAGCATTGATTTTGGTTTTATATGTTGATGACTTGATTATCACTGGTGAGGAACATCTAATTCTAAAATGCAAGGAGGAGTTAGCTTTAGAGTTTGAGATGAAGAATCTAGGTCTCATGCATTACTTCCTTGGCTTAGAAGTTTGGCAAAAGGCAGATGAGATGATTCTAAGTCAAGGCAAGTATACTGTTGACATTCTCAAAAGGTTTGGTATGATTGACTGCAAACCTATGTCTACACCCATGGAGACTAATCTAGATAAGTTGAAGGAGGCTGCAACTAGTTCAGATCCAGTGGATTCTACTATGTATAGACACTTGATTGGTTCATTGATGTATCTAGTTAACACTAGACCTGACATCTGCTATGCAGTGAGTGCACTCAGCCAGTTTATGTGTGAACCAAGGCAAATACATCTTGTAGCAGCTAAACATATCCTGAGATATTTATGTGGCACAATTGGATATGGGTTGAGATATTCTTCAGGTGTGGATTTAGACCTGCATGGTTTTACTGATTCTGATTGGGTAGGATGTGTCTCAGATCGGAAGAGTACCTTTGGTTGTTGCTTCAGTTTGGGTACTGCTATGATTTCTTGGTGTAGCAGGAAACAGTCTTCAGTGGCTTTGAGTACAACCGAGGCAAAGTATATAGCAGCTTGTGTGGCAGCTCGTGAGGCAGTGTGGCTTCGTAAGCTCCTTGCAGGATTGTTTGAACAATCAATGGAACCTACCGTTATACACTGTGATAACCAGAGCTGTGTAAAGCTTTCTGTCAATTCCGTGTTTCATGACAGAACAAAGCATGTTGAGATCAAGTACCACTATATTAGAGATATGGTACTAAGGAAAGCTATACAGTTGAGGTATATCAGCACTGATGAGCAAACGACAGACATTCTCACCAAGCCTCTCTCCAGGATCAAGTTTGTGTACTTTCGAGATAAGCTTGGTATGGTGGAGAATGCAGCCTTGACCGAGAAAGAGTCTCAGTATCAGTGATCCTTATATTTGATAATACATTTCTCTATTGAGAGAGATTTGAGGTGCAAGTCTTTGATAAAACATTTCTCTATTGAGAGAGATTTGAGGTGCAAGTCCTTGATAGTGCATTTCTCTATTGAGAGAGATTTGAGGTGAAAGCCCTTTTTTCCACCCTCTGGGAGAGCCATGGTGGATGTCATGTGTGTGACTCCATGACAGCATCACGTGAGGGAATCCGTGATGATTTATTCATGCTTGTGTATCACCCTCTGGGAGAGCCATGGTGAAAGTCACATTGAGGTGACAACATCACATTAAGTGATGAGCACTTGTTCATACCATCTATGGAGGTAGCCATAATGGTTGATATCACGTTGAGGTGATATTCTATTTTTTTTTTCATTCTGATATGATGTGTCTTGTGCAGGTGGAAGTTCGTCCCTAGCTGAGAGGGAGTGTTGATGTTACAGCAGCTATGGGCTGCACTTCCTTTGCACAAATTTCGAGGAGAAGATCATGAATTAAATAAGTAGCCTTCGGCTATTTAATTCATGACTTCAACTTTTATTACTGGAGAGGGCCGACCCTATATGATTCGCATTTGCTATTTGTTGCATGGGCCAACCCTAGTTGTATTTGTCTTTATTTATGTTTTTCCTAAGGGGCCGACCTAACTTGAAGAGGCGCCTCTCTTGTATTTATACAAGGTCTTCTTGTCATTGTAAATCATCCATTCTATTCAAGCAAGTTCGCAATTAAGAGCAGAGCGGAATTCGCACTTTCATAGCAGCAGATCCGATTTCAAGGAAGAACATATTCATTTGTATCTTGTGCATCTAGGAGAGGTGCGACTTCATTGTATTCATTATTGGCCATTGCTGGGCCTGAGTTGTAAGCAGATTTCTGCTCTTGTGCTACTTTATATAAGAGATTCATTTGCTGGGTTTTTCTCCCTCAAGAGGAGGGTTTTCCCAGGGTATCTTGTTGTGTTCATTGTCTTATGTGTTGCAATATTTCTAAGTGCTTTCATTGTTTAATCTGATCTAAGAAACACTAACAGTTTTCAAGACTTGGCTTTTGTTGCTTGGCATTGGAGGAGAAACCAGGGGTTTTTCTGCAATTTTGATCTTTGAGAGTGTAGCTTCTCTCAGATTCGAGCTTCCCGAGGGTGTGAAAGATCATCTAAGGTTTGCTAATGTGGTGGCTTTATCTTAGAAAGTCACATAGTGCCTTATTGGAGTGATTTTCATCTGATTTTCTTGAGGGTTTAATCAAAACATTGAAGACAAACTTCATAGGATATCATTGATGTTGATTGTGCCTTCTCTTGTGGCACGTGGGAATCATATTGTGCATTATTGAAGAACATTTATGAGGGTTTGAGAAGTTCCTTATCAGAAATCAGAAGTTTGTTCGCTGCTGATTGTATTGGCTGTTATAACCTTGCCAGGCCGTTCTTTCCAGTCATAACCAGGCCGTACTACTTACATGAGGGTGGCGTCTGGGTCCTTAGTAGAAACACCTAAGGATTGGTGTTGCTGAGTCTTCCATTATGGGTGTCCAAGCCTTTGTTATCAGCTTTCAGCACTTTTGAGGTGGAGAGATCATTATCTGCTGCTAGGCATCGTTTACATGATGTTTTCAGTTTGCTGATTACCATTACCAGATTTGCTGTTATAACAGTTTTCAGATCTGCACTTACTATCTTCAATATTTCGGGTATGAGTTTAATATGATTGGAATGCAAGGATAAATTTGTATTGAAGGTTTATGGTTTATTGTGATGCATCTTCATAATCTGATTTGAAGATGAATATATTGTATTTGCAAACTATGTTTAGGCAGATTTGAGATTGTTGCCTCTTTACTAAGCATTTCTATACTTTGAAATTTGTATATGTATTTGCTTTTCCTAAATCTCCTGGCAGTATATCATTGAAAATCAAAACAAAACAAAAACCTAGAGAGAAGAAGCAAATTACAAGGCATAAACTTAGTTAGCAAGTGTGCACCTGGGGTGGGACATCTCAGAATGCACATACACCAAGTCCTCTATGTTGATGAATGATAGCTTAGGTCAGATATAAATGATGATTGCCATAAGCATCATCTTCATTTATATAAGATCAGATTGCTCTGCATGTTTATATTTCTGGAAATAAGTAAAATCGAATTTATAATGCATGTATAAAATTCGAAATAATTAAATGATGTTTAAAATCTGCATTTATATAAAAATGGAATTCGTATTATATACTACTGCCCACACATAATTTAAATGTGTGTTAACCGAAATTATTTCGGTTTGCTTGAAGCCTGCACGCGCCCAAGGGACACGTCCCATGAGCGGACGTGTCTCCACTTTGAGACATGTCCTCTCATGAGACGTGTCTCTTGTAGAGGCGTGTCTACATGATATATAAGGGACTTCATTTGTTGATATGCAAACATCGAAATCAATTAATGTTCTGCAATCAGCACATTCAGCATATAGAGTAGAAATCTGGAAATTTGTTTCTTGGACTTAGAATTCTCACACATAATTTCTGGACTTAGTGTTTCCTTAGAGTTAGTAGGATCCTATTTGATAAAGATTTGATTACATTTACATGGTATCAGAGCCACGTTGTGTGAATCCAAATCAAATCTAAATATCAGATTGCTCTAGAAAAATCGTATTTTCTAAAATTGAATTCACATCACATTCTTCATAATGGCAAGTGTGATCAGATTTGAAGATTGTCTTGCAGGAGCAGACAACTTTACATCATGAAAATTTAGAATCATGATGATCCTTAAAGAGAACAAACTAGACTCACTTGTGAGAGAAAATAAAAAGGAACCAGAGGCTGAACCTGAGAAAACTCAATGGATTGAAAACAATGAAAGAGCCATGAAAATCCTTGTAGATGCAGTTAGGGATCATATAGTGCCCATCTTAGCAAAACATGAAACTGCATATCATATGTTCAAATCTCTTGAGAGTACCTATGAGATCAACAACACTAGTAGGACTCTTGCATTAAAGAGGCAAATCAACAATGCTCAAATAAACAAAGGAGAGTCCATTAATGCATACTTCATGAGGATCATTGAACTAAGGGATCAATTATCCACAATTTGATATCAGATTGACAACAAGGAGTTAACTCTAATTGCACTAGGAGGCCTACCAAACTCATGGGAGTCATTTGTTCAAGGAATAAGTGCGAGATCTAAACTCCGTAAGTTTGATAGGCTAAGAACTAACTGCCTTCAAGAAGAAACAAGACTCTCCACAAAAGAAAATAAACAGAAGAACATAGATGAAGACATTCAGGTACTCAACTCAACGTCTAATAAAAGGAATAAGAAAAACTCCTACAAGAGAGGATCTTTTAAAAGAAAGAGAAATTCCAATGGAAAGGGATCTTTTAAGAAGAAAGACATCTCTCAAGTGCAATGCTTTAGATGTGATCAATATGGTCACTATGCAATGAAGTGCCCTGACAGATCAAAGCAACAAGCATCGTTTGCCAAAGTAGGAAAGACAAATTCAGATCATGAATTTGAGAACTTTGTGTTCTATACAGCCTTATCTAGTCAAGTATCTAACAACACCCACAACTGGGTAATTGATAGTGGTTCCTCTAGACATATCACAAGATTCAGAGAACACCTAGACACTATGACTGAAAAGTCTGATGAAGAAGTAACCATTGGGGATGATTCTGCACACCCTGTAAAAGGGGTTGGAACTTGCTCCATCAAACTGAAATCTGGTCTTTCTCTTCAACTCACTGGAGTCTTATTTGTACCTGGAATAAAGAGGAACCTAATATCCATCTTTGCCCTTGAAGACAATGGATATAGGGTTACCTTTATGGATGGGAAAGTTTTAGCTTGGCCTAAGAACTCAACTATCAAGAAAGCTCAAACCATAGGTGTAAGACAAGGGTACCTTTACAAACTATGCACTGAAGTTAAACAAGCCCTTACCCTTGACACCTTTGATTCAAATGAGATTTGGCATAGAAGATTAGGACACCTTCATTTCCGTGCCCTACCTTCTATGCGAAAACTTGTAACAGGGTTACCGAAGTTAAAACCATCTCATGAAGGAACTTGTAAAGGTTGTGCCTTAGGAAAGAATACAAAGGGATCCTTTCCCACTAGTTTGAGCAAAACCCTAAATGTGTTAGAACTGGTTCACTCAGACTTATGTGGACCCATGTCTGTACCCTCTAAAGCAAGATTTCTATACTATGTCATATTTGTAGATGACTTCTTTAGGAAAACATTGATCTATTTCCTTAAGTGTAAAGAATCAATAGAAATCCTCAAAAGGTTCAAAGAGTTCAAAGCCCTTACTGAAAACTTTTCGGGAAAGAAAATAAAAAACCTTAAGGACAGACAATGGGAAAGAATACACCTCTGAAATTTTTAGGGAATTCTGCATGAGTGCTGGAATTAAGAGGGAGTTCACAGTTGCCTACAACCCTCAACAAAATGGGGTTGCTGAAAGAAAAAATAGAAACCTTGTAGAAGCTGCTAAGGCAATGTTGCTTGACCAAAACATTGAAACGTTTTTCTGGGCAGAAGCCTCTAGGACTGTTGTCTATATCCAAAATAGATGTCCTCATTCTCATCTTGATAACAAAACTCCTGAAGAAGCCTTTACCGGCTAAAACCTGACATTAGTCACTTTATAATTTTTGGCTGTCTTGTCTATATTCATGTGCCCAAAGAGAAGAGATTCAAACTAGAACCTTCTGGAAAGAAGGGAGTATTTGTGGATTATAGTGAAACCTCCAAAGCCTACAGGATATTCATAGTCGGGCAGAAACAAATCGAATTGAGTAGAGATGTCATCTTTGAAGAAGACATTGCATTCAAGAGGGCAAGAAGTTCTAGTGAGATAGAAACCCATTCCCCTAGTGTACTTGAAATGGAACCTGCTCCTGAGTTTCAGAGGGAGCACCCTGATAAAATGCCACATGAACTTCCTTCTACTTCAGATGAGAATACAAATGACAATGGCAGAAAGAGACCACTTTGTGCTAGAAAGATGATCAAATAAGCCGAGGATCATACAACACCCAAAGGAACGTTCAGGGAAAGTAAAAGACCCAAACGGTTCTCTAGCTATGTTGCTCTAATGAACAACATCATAAACTCAGAACCTGACAGTGTTACAGAAGCCTTCGGACATCAAGCTTGGAAGGATGCAATGACGGAGGAATATCACTCCATCCTAAAGAATGATGTATGGGATATATGCCTAGACCGAAAGAGAAATCTATTGTCTCTTCCAAATGGCTCTTCAAAATCAAGCATGTTGTTGATGGCAGTATAGAAAAACATAAAGCACGTTTTGTGGTAAGAGGTTTTTCTCAAAAGGAAGGCATTGATTACGAAGAAACATTTGCACCTGTTTCCTGTTACACATCAGTGGGAGTAGTGTTAGCCATTACAGAAGGTAAAGGTTGGAAGATCCATCAAATGGATGTGAAAACTGCCTTCTTGAATGGAACCATTGAAGAGGAAGTCTATCTGGAACAGCCTGAATGTTTTGTGATACATAAACCTGAATCACATGTATGCAGACTGAAGAAAGCCCTCTATGGACTTAAACAGGCTCCCAGGGTTGGTATGAAAGAATTGACATTTATCTCTTGGGATTAGGATTTTCCAAGAATGATGCTGACTCCAATCTCTACTTCAAGGTAATCAAAGCTAATATGCTAATAATTATTTTATATGTTGATGACCTGCTGATGACAAGAGAAGATCACCTCATTGCTCAAGGGAAGCGGGATCTAATTTTTGAATTTGACATGAAAGACTTGGGCATTCTACACTACTTCCTAGGTTTAGAAGTATGGCAGAAATCAAAGGGCGTTATACTAAACCAAGGGAAGTATACTATTGATATTCTGAAGAGATTTGGAATGTTGGACTATAGACCGATGTCTACACCTATGGAAACCAACCTTCACAAATTGAAAGAAGCAGCAGCAGAATCCAAGTGTGCAGATCCAACCCTTTACAGACAGATGATTGGATCCTTGATGTATCTGGTTAACACCAGACCTGATATTTGCTATGCAGTGAATGTTCTCAGCCAGTTCATGTGTGAGCCAAAGGAAATTCACTTAATGGTTGTGAAACATATTTTGAGATATCTTCAAGGCACTATTGGATATGGTCTTCTTTACAAGAATGATCAACTAGATCTACATGGGTACTCTGATTCAGATTGGGCTGGAAGTGTAACCGATCGGAAAAGCACATCAGGATGTTGCTTCAGTTTAGGATCGGCTATGATCTCCTGGATTTGCAGAAAACATTCTTCAGTTGCATAGAGCTCAATAGAAGCTGAATACATTGCAGCCTCAATGGGAGCAAGAGAAGGAGTTTGGCTTCGTAAATTGCTTGTGGGACTCTTTGGTGAGCCCTTGAATCCTACAATTATTCATTGTGATAATCAGAGTTGTATCAAACTCTCTGTGAATCCTGTCTTTCATGATAGATCTAAGCACATTGAGATCCCCTATCATTGTGTAAGAGATATGGTGGAAAGGAAAGTGATCGAGTTGGAGTATATTAGTACAAATGATCAAACTGCAAACATTCTCACCAAGCCTCTCTCCCAAATCAAGGTAGAGCACTTCAGGAAGAAACTTGGTATGTTTGAAATACAAATTGTTTATAAATTGTACTAATATATAAAGATGTTTAATGTGTAAACTCTTTTGTCATGTGTGTGACTCCATGACCTTATGGGCCTACTCCCCCTGTGTACATTATTAAAAGGTGACGATCTTTCTAATAATGAACACTTGTATTTGACATTGTAAAGTGACGACTCTACAATGATAAACTATCATGATAGATATCATGTGACTTGATATTTGTGGACATGTCATGATAGTATCTCTTGGACACATTGATGGATATCATGGGACTTGATATCATCTGTAGATCATTGTGATCCTTAAGAGATAATCATGGTGGATATTTATGTCCGTGGATATGCCATGAATTATGGTAGACATCATGTGACTTGATGTCAATGCACATAGCATAATAAATATGTGTTATGAAGAATGTCATGTGGCTTGACAATATTGAGAAATCATACCATATCTTAGATATCACGTGTTAAGGTGATGTCTCTACTTATTTGATTTGAAATATCTTGCCTAGCTAAGAGGGAGTGTTGAGGAATGATAGCTTAGGTCAGATATAAATGATGATTGCTATAAGCATCATCTTCATTTTTATAAGATCAGATTGCTCTTCATGTTTATATTTTGGGAAATAAGTAAAATCGAATTTATAATGGATATATAAATTTCGAAATAATTAAATGATGTTTAAAATCTGCATTTATATAAAAACAGAATTCGTATTATATACTATTGTCCACACATAATTTAAATGTGTGTTAATCGAAATTATTTCGGTTTGCTTGAAGCCTGCGCGCGCCCAAGGGTCACTTCCCATGAGCTGACGTGTCTCCACTTTGAGACACGTCCTCTCATGAGACGTATCTCTTGTAGAGGCGTGTCTACATGATATATAAGGGACTTCATTTGTTGATATGCAAACATCGAAATCAATTAATGTTCTGCAATCTGCACATTCAACATATAGAGTAGAAATCTGGAAATTTGTTTCTTGGACTTAGAATTCTCACATAGAATTTCTGGACTTAGTGTTTCCTTAGAGTTAGTAGGATCCTATTTGATAAAGATTTGCTTACATTTACACTCTGCCTTTTTGATTGTAGTCTATTGTGCTTTATTGAGTGGATGAAGGAATATGTGCTTCAATTCCTCTTAGATGAAGACGAACTAGCAACCTATTAGGACCAAATTAGATAGTTAAGAGTTACAAAATTTAACTAATTAAACTTAAAAGATAAACAATTTTGACTATAAAACTTACTTGGGATAATATTTTGATTGCAAGAGGTTGTAGGTGTGTGTGTGCTTGGCCATGGAAGTACCACCAACTGAGGAGATACTCAACATGATCCCACCAAATGTCATCTAGGTTGCCTCCATATGGACCAATTAGGGTTGATGACCATGTTAGAGAGTGCCTCACAAACCTTCACAAGTCGTCTCAACACAATTGTGTTGGAGGCAAAACGGGTCTCAGCAACTTGTTTGAAAATCAAAATAAAATAAAATTTAAATTTACAAAAATTAAAATAAAATTTAAAATATTACTAAAGTAAAATATGTTTATTATTTAATTTACCTTCAACAACTCCAATTTCGAGAATGCTCTAAATATGCCTTGTGACATATGGTGGTTGGTGATGAAAATTTGGATGTCTTGGGCCTCATCATACACCTGTTTGATCCTATCAATTTTGTTGCCAATTTTTTGTAGCGTTAGGTTGAGTGAGTGGACAGCACAAGGTGTCCAAAAAATGTGTGAATACCGTTCCTCAACTAATAACCCAACAACCCTACAAATTTTTGTATTGTTTGTTATAACTTGCACAACATTTCGAGGGCCCACTTCATCAATAGCTTGACAAAGAATGTTTGTTATAAATGCACCATCGTTCACCTCTCCTTCACAATCCACTGCTCTAAAAAACATTGCCCCCTTTAAGGGACACTGCAATAACATTGATCAATGGGCATTTTTTTGCATCTTTCCATCCATTAGAAATGATGGTCACCCCTATTTTGATCCACGAATCCCTTATGGGCTTCAAGGACTCCTCTACAAATTTCACCTCTTTATCTAATAAGGTGCTACACACCTTCTCAAAACCTAGGTCCTTATATCCTTTTGGAGCCTTATTAATAGATTTCACCATTTTTTGCCAATATGGTGAGGGAACAACATTGAATGCCAATCCATTCACATAGACACATCTCACTATGTCTTGATCGACAATCTCTCTAGCCTCATTCTGAAATGAAATTTTCAACAGTCCCGTTGATATCTTATGCGTAGAGGCCATAGTTTTCTCTTTAGGTATGGACATAAATGGATGGCTCTCTGTAGGTTGAAAGTAAAAAGGTGGTGTAGCGGGCTTCATCCCTCGAGATCCTTTCTTTATCAAAGGATGATTTGATCTACGACTTGCTGCTTGGTCTACTTTTGCTTGCTCTTCAATACATGCCAATACTTGCATTTTTGGAATGCCTTTATTATCTTCACCTGGACAAAATTTGATGCCTAGTCCAAGGATCTTGCACAAATGGCCTTTCACTCGACTGTATGGGCTCAAATATCTAACTTTACAATGACCATAAATGCAAACATAACCTCCACCACTTGGAAGTTGTCATACCATTTCAACATATTTCCAAAGGGGAGAGTTAGAGTTTGTTTTGAAACGAGATTGGCTCGTGGAGCTAGAAACAATTGCCATTGTAATACCTAAGGCAACAAGTTCAATAAACAACACATTCAATTTATTCAAAGTATTGAAACTAAATAACTTAATTCATTTAAAAAATTAAGCATGTGTTATGGATACCTAGAAGAATGAAAACAAACCAAAAACTTTAAAACAAAACAAGAGTTTTAATTTGTGAAAAAAAAAATGTAGAGAAAAAACAAAAATATTCAAAAACCATACCTCTCGTTGAAGAAATCTTCCTCTACGATCTTTTTGGCAACAAACAAACACATGCAAATGCTTAGGAATAGCACAACAACCAACTTCGAATGTTCAATGATCAATCTCCAACTTTATCTGTGTAATGGCAAGCAAGAAAATAAGTTCAACAATGGAGGGAAAAAGTTGTCTTGCATTCACAAAATGATAAATGAGTTTGCTTTTGCTTATTATGTGTTCTATTAGGCATAAATTAGGGTTGGAGGCTTTATTTTATGTTTTAAATAATAAAAAAGTCAAACAAAATTGAAGAAGTAAAAAAAAATCAAACATTGCATCTGGGCGTGTGAAGGGCTGAAATTTGCCTTGGGTTTGGTAGGGTCGGACCGTGTTTGGACCCATAGGGGACTGGATTTGGACATCAAACTTGGGTTGGACCCGACTGAGACTTGGGGGGGGCCTTGTAGCGGACCGGTAACATAGTATGTAGATCTAAAAGAGATGTATATGCAGATATAATTGAGGAGAAAAATATAAAAGAAGATCATTAAAAGCTATTTATAAAGAAGATTTATTCTCAAGAAGACAAGATTTTTTTGAAGAGGTTGGTGCCTCATATTGGAGAGGTTGGTGCTTACAAATTCTACAAGTGGGGGATGGTGTCTCCAGTGGGTTGGTGCTCACAAATTGAATTTGAAGGGATTGTTGTCTCCTATAGGTTGGTGCCTACAAAGATTGTTAAAAAAAATTATATTAAAAGAATTAGTTTGTTGTGGTTTTCTCTCGTAAGGGTTTCCACGTAAATCTTGGTGTTTTTGTGTTCTTAATTGTCAAGATCTTGCATGGTTATTATTGTTATGATTGATTAAGTTTAAATTGGTAAAAGTTTGTATTATACTGATTCAACCACACCCCCCACAAGTATAATCGTGCACTCATCAGATTGGGCTAGCAATATTGATGATAGAAAAAGCACAAGTGGAGGTGCATTCTTTCTTGGCAATAGTCTTGTATCATAGCTAAGCAAGAAATATGTGTCAATTTCATTGCCCACAATGAAAGTTGAGTATATTGTAGCAACTTCTTGTTGCACTCTAGTCCTTTGGATGAAGCAAACCTTGAAGGACATTAAAGTTGAGTATGAGCATCCTATTTCCATATTTTGTGATAATACAAGCACAATTAATATCTCAAAGAATCTATGCACTCTAGGACGAAGCATATTCCCATCAAATATCATTTCTTAAGGGAGTTGGTGGAGTTGGAGTATGTTGCTACAAAGGAACAAAGTGCGGACATCTTCATGAAGCCACTTCCAAAATAGACTTTTGAGTACTTGAGGGAGAAATTGGGAGTAATATCACTCTCGTCCAGTCACTAAATGATTCAGAAGAAGCATGTGTTTAGGGGGAGCTATTCATTGTCTTGTCTTTCAGCCTTGAGATGCCTTTGCCATTGATGTCAAAGGGGGAGCATGTTAGTTAGGGGGAGCATTTCAGTCAAGAGAAGTATGGCCCTATTGCATTTCAAGGTTATTTCTTTGCAGGGTTTCCATCAATGACAAAAGGGGAGATTGTTGAAAAATGTTGTCATTGATGTCAAAGGGCCCGTTGGTGAGGAGATAATTAATTGGCAAAATGATGGTTTATTTTCTACATGGGCCGATCCATGGCTTGTCCCTTCAGAGGAGTTTAAAATGCAGAATAACATAAAAAAAAAAGTATGACCCCCTCATGGTGCTGCCCCAAATTGGGGAAGATTTAAATAAAAATTAAATTACTTTTATTATTATTTTATGGGGCTCCCAAAGAGGGATGACCTCCTAGAAGGGTGCACCCAACCTTGGGAAAATAAATTAAAAATAAATAAATATTATTTTTGCTAATTGGGCCGACCCCCCTTGGAGACTCGCCTCCCTTGGGTGAAGAGACATTTTGATGAGTATAAATACAAGTGTGAGGGAGAGGCAAAATAAATCAATTCAAAGAATATCATTCACATAAAAAGTAAAAAAAAATAAATAATATTTGAGCAGATTTATGAGAGGATTTCAGCATCAATTTTGTGTAGAAGAAAAGAGAAATAAATGCAATATCATGGCGTTTATGTGAGGAGAAATATTGAAGACTATTTTGCAGATTTATGAGCAGTTGGAAAGGGCAGATCTAAGAGGAAGTTGCAAACAAAATTTCGTATTATTCATTTGGAGGCTGGAGCCTCCTAATTGAGGGGATCAAGAGGTTGGTGCCTCTTATTAGAAGAGATTGGTGTGTCTTGCTAGGTTGGTCTTCATTGGTGGGGATTGGATTCTCCAATGGGTTAGTGCCTACAAAATTTGTGAGAAGATTAATACAAGCAATATTTTGATGTGGTTTTCTCCCATAAGAGTTTCCATGTAAAATCGTGTGTCTCTTATGTGTGTTCTTAATTGCTAGATCTTGCATATATGGTATTGCTATGGATAATTATGGTTTGAAGTAATATTGCTATGATTGATTAAGTTAATAAAATAAAAGTTTGATTTATACTGATTCACCCCCCCTCTCAGTATAAGTGTGTGTTTCATGAAGAATAACTAGCAAAATGTCCCTGGAAGTGTGTCATTCTCAATTATTAAACGACTCACATTATTCTTCAGTTTTTGCCACCAAACTAGTCACATTATTCTTTCCCATCTGCCACTGTTTAAGTCATGATTGTGGTTTCTTTTCTCTGGATTCTTTTCATAAGCGTTTACCATGCAATTATTTAGGTTTACTTTTATTCTAGGGTTGACATTCTTTATGGTAATCACTCCTTTTTGGTATCTCAGGTCGGAGATGCTTTTTTAACTCTTTCTACTGTTATTATTGTTGTTAAGTCTCCTTGCCCATTTTTATAAGTTGAGGATGTTTATGATGTCTTTGTTTTTTGACGATTTCAGCTATGATGTGTGTGTGGGTGTGTGAATGCGTGTGTGTGTCAAACAATTCATTAATTCATTGTGCACAACCAATCATAAAAAAACAAAACGGCAAAACTAATTTGTATGTTTTCATCTCAGGTTAAGTGTGATGTGATTTGTAGTAGGAGAAGATGCATTTAATAAGATAATTCTATTTATAATGTTGCTTGGTCAATTCTCTTTTATATTGTTACAGTGTTACAAGTGACAAGCTTCTCGGAAGCCAAGAAGAGTTGTATTGTGTAGCTCAATCCCCTATTTATATGTAATTATCTATTTACACTGTAGGTTTTTTTTAATTAAAAAATGAAGGCTCTTTCAAGAATGCATGCTTGATTGTTCAAACTTCATAACACTGAAAATCATGACAAATGAACAATCTTATTCACTGAATATCATATATCATCACTAATCAAATTGAGCATGATTGTTCTTGTGCAAGTGAAAAGATTTGACATTCTATCCTGGATTTGACAAAGCATAATATCACCACCACTTGGAGGATAGCTAGTTAATGATCTAACTATGAAATATAAAAGTTCTCACGTTGTCCCAAAAGCATTCACTGAATCATATCCTCATAATCATGTTTAAACAAAATACATAAAAATAAAGAGCTGAATTTGAATAACATCCACAACAACGAACTTCATTTTTTTTCTTAGAATCAAAACATTCGAAACATGACCATAAATATAGTCCATTGTAGTCAACTTGCCTTCCCTGTGAAGCCACTTCAATTAGTTGTGTCAAGCAGATCATTTTAAAGAGTGAACACAGACCTTATAAACTGTCTTTGCTTATTTTAAGATCAAATATCTCAAAAATTTAAGCTCAACATTACTTTTCAATGGACCAATCAACAAGATATGCTCCTGTGCATCACAGAATGGATGTTATTGCCATGCACTTGGAGGAATCACTGGTTTGCATGTAGAATGTAATGTTCCACCCCAGTTGAAATAATTCCCTTTGCGATTTTCCTGATAAACTCTGTCCGACATGTATGACATTTTGTCAAGCATGTTGCATATTACCGATGGAGTTTGATCTCAAGCTTAAACCCAATGAAATGGACTCAAATGCATAACAGGAGATAAGTCTGAAATTTCAAGTTCAGCTAACACCAAACAATTTGCAAGATGTTCATAATAGCAAGATCATGAATGAACTTCATACATAAATGTCATTGGCAGAAATCAGAAAAACACAACAATATTGCATTTTATCATTAATCTGAAATAACCTGATATTAATTTCTGAGCACTTCAGCTTGTCTGAATGATAGTACAGGAGGTACTGTGCACCTGCATGGCCTCCTAAAAGAAGTATACAGGTATGAGTTCACCTCCAAATTGCCTAGGATGGGTTCCCAAACCCTAGACGCCTCTTACCAGCACCCAAATCACTCCAAACAGGCAGCACTTAGATCAGGGAAGTGCCACGCCCAGCTACAGGTAAATCTGTATAGCCTGGTACAGCAAGTGGATCCGCCTTGCTATTTGTGCCAACCTCTTAACTCTTCAAATGAACCACAAACAGGGTCGGTCAAACATGAGGGACTCCTCAAATGCAGTTCCCTTAATTTTTTGACTCTTTTTCAATGACCAAATCAGCAGAATGGAATTGTACAGGCCCATCTAGGGCATCACAGCAAATATGAGATTTTCACCCAGCTAAGGAAATATAGCAGCCAGCTATCCTGAAGGAATATATAAAATTATTCTGCAGTTGCAATCTGATCAAACATCTGAGACAAATTTGTGATATCTCAAGAATCCTATTCAAACACTGGCATCCATGTCTCCTGGCAAATTCGTTCAAGCAAACTATTCCAATAATACCTCAGTACTCTCTGTAAATACTTTATCCGGAAAGATGATCAATACGCCTGCAAATCCCATATAAATCCTTCAAAAACCTGATTTTGAATCTTCCTCTGTAATCGTTACGTGCAATGCATAACCTCTGAATGGAGTTATCAACAAGTAGCCTTGGGAGATCTTTCACTCCTGTAGCATACTGTTCCTCACGAGGGTTTTCATTCTAAATGAAGCCGAGATTTTTAGACTCTCCAGTCCAACTAGTAAACACTTATCAATTATCTTCTGAACATGAATTGCAAATGAGCTCACAAATGGCTTTTATATTTCTCCAAATTCCCACGCCCAAGTTGGCTTTGAATTATATTTTATTTAATTTAAATTCCTGCCTTTTATCCTCTTTAAATCAGGCGCTCAACTTTATATTATAAAATATCCTTTTAAAAAGTCACTTATATCCCCGTTTTATAAAGTCCTTTAAATATATATTGATAACACATAAAGTTAAATATTTTAATTTAACTTTATTATTGATGTTATTAAAACTTAATACATAGGACTATGATAAAACCGGGATAGAAATCTGCCATCATGCCCAATATAGTAATACCGCCATCCGACCATGCTAGTGACCCCTTGTGACTTACTATAAATAGCAAGTATGGACAAAAGTGTCCAAATAAGTTTCAGAAAGCACACTATGAAATCCCTGGTAAACACTGAGCTGGGAAACACCACTGAGCTCAAATGGTTGATTGGTCAAGTCCACAAACGCCCTTAGAGGGCCCCGTAACCACCCTATTAGTCCACGGGGACCAAGTGATGGACTAACCTCCTGCAACTGATAACTGCCTAGGAAAAGGGGACATTACACAGAAGCAGATACATTCTCTTGAATAAATCTTCTTATATTTTGGAGTTTTCTCCAAGAGACATTCCTAACATTCAAGATGGCTCCATTGGGTGGGAAATGCATCCCCACATAACATTGATTACAAGTGATTGCAACAAGGCATTGCCAACAATGCTAGTCATGGTCCATCTAGTAACCCCATATTCAATGACTTCTTACAACCCCCATTAGTCCAATGACACATGATGGAGAGTACCAACTATGGAATCTCAATATTCCATCCAATTGGGGCACCTTTTTGTATGTGGGTACATTATTTACAATATTACAAATATTAAAAAATTGTTCCTAGACCTAGGACTTTGCAAGGTCTACATCACTACCTAGTCCTCTAGTCCTAACAGGCTTGATATTACTCCAGTGGTTATAACATTAGTTGAGTTGTGACCAATTAATATATATATATATATATATTTCTCTATCTACTATGTTTTCAGTTCCCTTGTTTGTTTGAAATCTGTGCAGGATAAGAAAGTAGAATTTGGAGTAGTTTACATGATTATCTTCCTGAGCTTGAGCAAGTCAACTGTCTTCAAATGATGTCTGTTACCATATTTTTGGTTGCATCCAAGATAAATATGAAGACTATGGATTACATAACATCTTCAGGGAATCCATATTTCTAATCCATAACATTTCTGTGGTGGTGACAGACTAAATGGGCAATCTGATTGCATCAACATTCCAAGAGAACTGACCCACCATCCTTGACCATCCATGTTATGGGTTAAGTTGATTGCATGCTAATAACTTTCAAAGTTCTTGGCAATTAATCTCGTGAGATCAGTTCCATTGAATAAAATGTACCCTATGGGTACATTGATGTTGCAATTATGGCCAATTGTTGCTATTTAATTTTTTTCCAAGCTATAAGTCTTTTGTGCAGGAGATACATGAATGGCCCACCTCACCTTTTTTTGTCAGATTGAATAGGCAAATTATCATACCCTAAGTTGAGATCCTTTGAAATTGTATACTTGCCAGGGAAATCACCTAGGTAGCATTGGGGTTTATTTTAAAATTCCAAGGATTTAGTGGAGTATAAAGTTTGTTGTTTTTTGATTTACAGAAATGTGGCATACAGCAAAGTTAAGTCAACTGAAAGAGAAATACTGTACTGCTTTAATTAAAATGGAATGTTTTCTATTTTCTTGTAGCTTGAAATGAAAGCCATTGAAATTAGCAATTGTGTACTAATTTACTTTGCTAATGTTAACTCAGGCTGGTGGATATGTTGGCGCAAATGGTCGACTCCAAGGTCGCCTTGAAGTATCTCGTGCCTTTGGGGATCGCCAATTCAAAAAGGTCTGCTGCATGCAATTTTGATCTACTCTGCACACCTTTCATTTATAACTTTTTTGTTGGTTTTCAAACTGGTCATGTCTTTTTTATGTCGAAAATATAAAGTTTTTTGGCTTTATATTAGTTGGTGATATGTTTAATTAGCATTTTTTGTATTTATGTTATAAATATTATTTGGAGTCTGTCATAATGTATGGTTGAGTAAATATTTGGGTCAATTTAATGTCATGGAGGGTTATAGTTTATGTGAGTCCAAGAAACAATTGAGATCGTCATTTGAGAGAACTAAGAGGTTGTTGAGGAAAAATGTCCATGACAAAACTTATTTGAAAATTAGCATGTATGTGCACTGAGTCTTAGAAGTTTTGGCTATCATACATGGCATGCACTAATTTCATACATTCCAATATTGCTAGACTCTCATGGGTATTGGTTTTTGTTTGCAAAATTTTATAGATCCTTATGAACCAAGTAGTGTGGTTCTGAGGTTTTTCAACAGTCAAAACATCAGCCGTGAGCAGTGGCATATTTTGTTACTTCATCATGCTCAGAATTGGCAAGCCTACAACCAGTCTCAAAATCCTAGATATGAAGAAGCAATCCCAAAATTCTAGATACAATATTTGAAGAGAAAATAGCATAGGAGGGGATTGTAGGGTGGAGTTGCAATATGTCCCTGAATAACATAGTGAAAAAACCTTTGTTTCTCAATGACAAATGAAAGAAGAGGACATTCTTTTATGTTACTAGTTTATTAAGGCTGCATGTTACTATTAGTTGGGCTGGGTTGTTATTAAAGTGCTGAAGTAAAGACTTTGCCTATTATGAAGCAACCTACGTCTGTTAAAAGATAGTTTTAGAATCATATAAGAAAATATATCGTCTGTAATGACCCTTACCTGTTCTGACAAGATTTTTAACGATTACACTAGTTTGACAATGCTAGCATTGTGTCAAATTTGTGGCTTAATCTGATCTGTAATTTCTGGTCCTCTGTATCTGAAGAATTAAATACGCTAATGTTTGCAAATTTACGCAACTAACTATTGACTTGATTCTGCAGTTATGCAATTTGTTCATGTACAGGACTAGACAAAGATAAACCAGATAGTTTCCAATCTTTTTATTAAAATATAATAAAGAGTGTCCTTTCACATGACAGTTTTCAGAAATTCTTTCTGAGCATTCTAATGACTCAGAATTACAATTCACTGGCTTTTACAATTGCCTTATACACAAGACATATAAAATTTGCACTGCAAATAAGATATATATTTATCCTTTCTAGGTTATAATTACTTTCCAGAATTCAAATGTTAAAACATTCTAACCTAAAAGGCGCCTCCTTCATTCATCTGAAATTAGCAGCATGGCTTCCAAAGATTTGGTCTGCTTATGCACTGGAATAGACCAGAATAAAGGACACACCTGGCATACCAAATGGCACTGACCTTATAAACCCACGATATTCTGTAGGCTGCGCTGGAATGAAGCCAACAGGAGTTCGGAAAGTATGTTTGCCAATCTTAGAATAGTCAATATTCTGTCTTTTCCCTCCAGTTTGGCATTGTAACCTCCACGTCGACTTCCTTGGACTCCTTCAGCTCACGGCTCACTGGCTAAATGAATGGCGGCTGGGTTTGATGTGATTGAGGGAATAATATTATCGGCTCGTTAAAAACTTAAATATAAAAAACACCACGACTCCTTGAATGTATAACCTCTGCTATTTATTTAAAGTCCCCAACTCCACATCAGGCTATAGCTTATCAGGCCCCTTAAATAATATTCAACTCCTTGCAGCTCACGTGACAGTCTAAACAAGGGGATCGCTGAAGTAAAAGGCTCCGCTTGTCTTATATTATTTTGTCTTTATCTGACTGCTGCATAATTAAATTTTCTTCCTCCTGATATTCACATCACTATCCACGTCAGCCAATACAAGACAAATCTTATAGCCACTTACTTTCTCCACGTGATCTACCAAACCATGTGATTCTTAATATCTGCAGTTAGAATAATGAATAATCCTCAAACCCTTACTTGGCAGCGCTTGTATTATTCAAGCTCATACAGAATAAAACTCTTCCCAAAGGGAGTGGCTGATAAGCACAACTGAAATATATAATCATGCATTGAGAATATGATCACAAATTTCACCCGGAAAATATCTTTATAGAAAGCTCAAACCTGCCACTGGTAAATAAATTGATTGGAAGAACTTAACCGAGCACCTGTAGGTCTGAAATGAATATCACCTGAAAACCCTTCAATCTGCAATCTCAAATCTTCCCCTGAAATTTGTCTTCAATGAAGACTTACAAATTTCGAAACCAAGCTTTATCGTGCAAATGCGAGAAACCTGGATGATTTCTCTTGCTACCAGCTAGGGAGGAATCTTTCACCACCGAAACTAGATACCCGTAGCCCGTAGGAATTCCCACCTAGGGTTTTGGACTCTGAAGAGCTCCATCAAAATACTCAATAAAATAACAAACCAGCATATCCACAAATGAGCTCACTTCCTCTATTGATTACTTTTTAAAACCCCATTTTAATTTTTTCCCGCCAAAACATTAAACTCCCTTTTTAATAAAGTGACATTATAAAATACTTTTAAATACTTCCTTTTTGCCACTTTATAATAACATATTAATCTAATAATTTAATATTATCCTTTTTAAATGTACTTTTTGCTAGGTAATATCAAATCATTAAATTAATTAATTAAATCAATGTCTGTTTGCCGAGCCGGAAAACGAGGACATTACATTGTCAAAAGGTTTCAGCACTATGTTGCTTTTGAAAATAACCTTTGGGACCTTTTAATGTGGAGACATTTCAAACTTTCTATTGTCAAGTTTTATGCCATAGTGTAGTTATAATATTCTTCAACATACCTTAGTGTAGTTATAATATTCTTCAACATATCTGCTGTTGTCTATTACTTTCTTATTGCCATGTTATACAGGTGAATTGGTGTCATGAAGATGAAACTCAATGAAATAAATGATCTTGTAAACCTAAGGATACCCCATTGGAGACACCAATATAAACCTTGTATAGATATGAATGTTGCTCTCTAGTTTTATGCATTGATTGAAGATGGAAAACTTACATTAATAGAGATGGGTATACTCACATTATCTGTATCCATTTATTCCTTATATGTTAGCAGGTTGTAGAAACATGGCATAAACAAGTAACTGAGAACAACAGAATCAAAAGATAAGTCAAGAGATTTATCTTGGAGAAGGCCAATGTGAGAAAAATATCAGCAAAAGAATCCACCATCAAAATTAGTATGTACAAGCTTGTTCCCTTAAGAGCCTCAAATGACACTTCTCTTCTAACATTCTCTCACTTCGACCCAATGTTACCAAACTCGCACATGGCAGAGACTCTGCAAGTTAACATTCGACAGGGACTCAAGACAGACTCGACACTTTTAGAAAAGCATGATCAAAACATTTTACAAAAATATGAATCTTTGAAAAAAATGACCTAGACATGGTTAGACTTGACTAAACTCATTGAGTGTCTAAAATGGGTATATTGGGCTCATTTAGGCCTTCTCGACTTGAGACTTGTAGGGCTTGCCTGGTAACTAGTGAGTTGAGTAACTATTCTTGCACTCAATTAAGTGAACTCCTACATGGCTACATGCAATCACACAATTCTCAAGAAACATGGCAATAGACTTTTACCTTTAATTGCCAATAATCCTAGTGCTAGCATGATTGGAAATGCAATTCTCTTAAGTGAATTCAAGTTCTCCAATCATTGAATTCCCAAGAAGGAAGAATTTTATTATTACATACTCCAATTGATTTATTTATACAATAGGCTGAGTACATCAGTTGACCGAGAGAAATAGAATGTCTTCCATGCAAAGAGATGGAAGGAGAACTACTTCAACTCCTTAGTCGAGTTTGTAGTTTTGTTTTTGGTCCTATATTGGACAAATTCATTTGTGGTCAAAACTGTCAATCGTGTACTACTCTCATTACAATAAATTTGTCAAAAATCAAACTTATAGGATGAGTTTGTCCATAGCCAAAATTTTTATCTTCAGATATTCTCCCTCTTTCTGAAGAATCCATTCATAGCATGATGTATCTCTCAACCACTTGACTATGAGTATTTATCTAATACTTTTCAAATAAAAAAGAACCAAACATTTGCTCCCTTGTGTAATGTTCCCATTTTCGGCCCAGATATTCAGAGAAAAAATAATTTAATTAATTAAATTAAGTTGTCTAAATTAATGTTTTTCAGGAACTTGAATTTAATTAATTATGTTTATAAGTTGAATATTTTATTTTAATAAAGTGACTTTACTTGGGGCCAAAAATAAAATAAAATATTATATAGTCACTTTTTTGAGCAAAAGGAATTAATACTTACAAAGTGATTTTATAATTAAAATTGCGGAAAGTTCCAGTAGGGTTTTAAAAGGAGGATTGTGGAAACTCATTTGATAATTTTTTGTTGTTCATTTTTGTGAAACCCTCTTTGGGAGTTTGAGCTAATGTTCAGGTATTCAGCCTAGGACGAAAATCCTAAGGCAATATTGGTTTTGTGGACGAAAACCCACATAGCCAATCCTTGATGGATTAATTCAAATTTCACAAGTGCATTTAAATGGAGAAACAAAATTATTGTTCAGGGTTGTAGGTTCCAGAATGCAGATGTTTTTTTATTTTCTGATCCTCTTCAATGCCTTCCTCGAATGAAATATCTCCTCTTTAATATCTTCACCGTGAGAGGAAAAGTCACATCGTTTCATAAATTATATCCCTTGCCAAGGTTCATGTCTTTCCTCAATGGAGCGCTTCCTTTTAGACTCTTCATTTTATTTTAGTTCATACCTTTTTGAGGCTAAAAAGCCTTCCTTTACCCTAATCGATCATTAATAAGAAGCTGTACAGCTGCAATCCTCCATTTTCATAAAGGTGCGATTCTTTTTATGACAGCTGTATTTAACTAAAGTCTTAACTGTGTTGCCTTAAGGAATCGCTGTAGTTTCTTTTGGCAGCAATTATTTTATTATGCAGGCTGCGATCAGGTGTTATGATACAAGATATTTGGAATGATAGTGGATGCTAGTGTTGCTGAAATATCATTTTGTTTGTTATCTCTGTGTCTCTTTCGCTATGTTTGTAATTTCATTAATTTAATTGAAATCAGATTGTATGGAGTCAATCTTTGTTTTGATGATTTTAATCTATCTAGGTTGTAGCTTTGTATGCTACATAGCCTTTCAATTCCTAGAATTGTGTGTTGTTCAAACTGGTATTCCTTTGAATCTTATTTGTAGTGAAATACTGGTCTCTGATTCAGCTAGTAGGAAGTTCTTGTGTTTGTTTGTGCTAGATAGTTTCTTTCCATTCAATATCTGAAAATCTTGTTTGCAAGGCTTGACTATTAACAGTTTGTTGCATGTATCTAGGGCAAAAACATATGCACTTACTCATTTCCATTTATGCAAACCCCCTTGATTAAATCTTGTATAGTCTGCATATTTGTATATTTTTTCTATAGTTTTAGTCTAGGGTTAGTTTAAGTTTAATTAATCTCAGGGAGCTTCCCTTCATAATTTGAAGAATGGTTCTACCTTACACATTGTTCCATTTTGTGTTATCTTGCAAAAGACATTAAAACGCTAGCAAACATCATTAATTTATTGTTAAATGTTTAGATATCCAACTATTTTGTGTATATTTTGTTCCTCTGGGAGTAACCACACACTATTATGGCACATTACTTTTTTTTTCTTTTGACTTATGCATTTATTGTCTTTTTCTCTCCCTTATCCCCACTCCCCTCACCCTCCCAAAGCATTTTAGATAACATTAAAATAGGGTAGACAGCTTGAATCCGGGATTGCTTGAGCTTAAGAGAACTATGCTTAAGCTTAAATCAATCAGAAGGTCAACATAAGGGTAGAACCGTAGAACTATTACCTGAACTTCATGATAGTGATCTGATTTACACTTGCCTTTGTAAGAGTGCTTTCACTCAAACAATAGTTTCTGCATAGTTGTCATGGTGGTTGTAAGACACATATGCAGTTTGGTGATTATAATTTAGCAATACACCAAAAGTGTAGAAAGCTCAACATGACAATGTTATAACTTATAGGGGATTGCCTTGTTCTCTAGTGTGTTTTGATTATGTATTTAAACAGGATTGATATGTAGATTCTGCATGGAAACATTTGTGTTGGTATAGTAGTTTGTTGTTTATTGATGATTTTACCTTCTATAAATTAAAGATTTGCTCATAACTTAGTGTTCTTTACTTGCATATCTCTAACTATATGCATAATACATGTAAAGAATCAAAGTTAGGAGTTTAGCTGTAATGATTGTTATCAACCTCCCGATAAGTGTTTGAATAATTAGCACTAAGTGTTTTTGGACGGCAATGTTTATGGAAGTTAATTTTCCTAGTATTGGACTTCTATGTATCTTTTGCATCTATGTTAATTTTTGTATGGGGCATATCTTTTAGAATGTCAATTAGGCATTCAGCTCACAAAAGAGTTTCCACATTCTAGAATCTCTACTTGATCCCAATTTTAACATGGTATTATTTTTAGTCTGTTGATGAAGAAACAATAATGTTTCTATTTTAACATCCACTAGAATTTGTATTACATTTTACAACTATTACTTGTTTCAAATCTTTTATCTTTTCATAAAAGGTTAATCCTAATTGTCTTTCACTGCAGGTTGGAGTTTCAGCAATCCCAGATGTTCACACTTTTGAGCTTACTGAAAGAGAAAATTTCATGATTCTCGGGTGTGATGGTTTATGGGGGGTATATATTTTCATGCCTAGTTAGGATCATACCTTTTTGTTGTTTATCTGCTATAAACATCATGGGCAATTAAGAGCCAATAAGATAGTTGAATCCTTTATTTCTGATTGTTGACCTTTTGGTATATCTTATAGGTATTTGGTCCAACTGATGCAGTTGAGTTTGTTGCGAGACAACTAAAGGTAGTTTCATTCTTAGAAAGCCTTAATTTGCAATTTTGGTCCACTTTCTTAAATGAGTATGTCGTATCTCTATGAAGTAACTTCTTTTTAAATTACTTTGACGGCTCTAGGTGGATGGTCTTCACTTTCTTGAATCACTATGTCATATCTTTCTGAAACAACTTATTTTTTAGTTACTTTGATGGCTCTAGGTGGAGGAAATAGCAATAAAAAATGATTAGAGACCAGTTTTAACTATGATTTGAGGGGATAAATCCCCCTTCATTGTAACCCTACACCTGTCCACATGCTATTTTCTTGTACAAATTTCATTTCTAGAATGTTAGTGGCATTTCTTGCGTTTAACTATCCCCCTTAGAAGGGAACTCAATGGACATATTTTAAATTAGTTTTATTTTTTACTTATAATGGTAAACATCATCTTTCCTCATGTTCTGCCTAGAGCTTATTTATAAAATACCTTCTATTATTCCAATAAGCTCTGGCTTGAGTTCCTGCTAAAAATCATTAATGATAATGCGGTTAAATTAGTTCCAGTACTCCATTGCTACGTTCACCACATTCTTCCTCTTGGTTTTCTTCACCACATTCATCATGATGGCAAATTATTAATTAAGTGATACTAGCAATATCTATGAACCCACTGCTCATTCAACATAAAGATAAGAAGAGATAAAATAGAATCATTTAGGGTGGTGTGTGTACATCATCAATTTTAACTATGGATTTTTTGATAGTTACTTCACCCATTGTATTCTTTTACCATCCATTAAGCCTTTTTTGTATGATTCCAACTGCTTGGGAGTGTGAGTGAACATTTGTTCCCCATCAATCTACACCATAACAGCCTATATAGTAGTTATAGATTCATCAAATTCAAAAGATTCATTCCACTATTTCCATGCTTACATTTGTCTTGAGTAATCCACCATGCATACTTCTGTTATGTTGAAATGGTGAGCAGATTGCTATACAGGCCACACCATTATTACGCATAAAAACAACATCAAATAATTTATAATATTATAATGTTCATGTTCATCAGGATTTCATTCATTAATTCTACATTACATTGCATTGGCTTATAAAGCCTTGCTTTCCCATACAAAACTGCCCAAACTATCTTACAAAAAAGCTTTGAACTTCATGGTTGCAAGTGATTTAGTAAACATGCCAGCACATTGCTGTTGAGTGGAATGATATTGAAGCTGAATATTTTGTTGTTGGACATGTTCCTAGATGAATTGGCACTGTAGCTAAATGTGTTCAATTCACTAATAGAAAACAGGATTTTGAACAAGCTTCAACACCCTTTGATTGTCGCAAAATAGAATGGTAGGATGTGTCTTAGAAATATTATTAAATACTAATAAAAGTTAGCACCTAATTATTAATTAATTTATCTATTCTATTTTATATGATGTAATATAATTTCCAACATCCCCCCTCACGCCCCCTATTACATAAATTGGAACAAAGAACAAACCATTGTATGGACTAAACACGCCAAATCTGTTGAAGTAGTTCCACCAAATCTCCTTGCTCACCTAGAACACACCAAACTAGTTGCATTAGTGGATGTCTTGACTGTCCAACAATATCTGTGAAATGACATACTCAACTATTCACAAGTACACCACTCTATGTGTGAATCAAGACATAGTTAACTATCCACAATGCAACAACACCAACCAGCTGTGAATTGAGACATACTCAAGCATCCACAACAACAACACTCCTTTTGTGGATTCAGACATAATCAACTATCTATGGGTACACACTTTCAGGTCTATAGATCAAGACATACTCAACTATCAATAGATCCAAATCACCAAATCTGTGGGTTGAGAGATACTCAGCTATCTATAGATACAATGTGCTTCTTGTGGATTGAGACATACTCAACTATCCACAAGAACAAACCATGATTTTGCTAAGATCCCTTCAAGATGGGACACAAATGGAAAACTGGTGCCCCTCATGCATTGAACCATCCTTGAGTGAGAAGCTAGCTTGAGATGGAAAAGATTCTTCCAACCTCATTGTCCTCCAGCCTCCTCTTTCACCTTTATGAATTCTAGCCATCGGATACAATGTTGGAATTGCCAAAAGCTCAATCAGAGCAATACATGCATGAGCACTACATGTGGCCATGTTCAAATGTAGAAAATAATGGGTTTTGGTTTCAACTGATAATGAACCCTTACCATAAAAAGATAAGAATCCTTGTATCTTTTGTTAACAAAAAATTATACTTTTATTTGTGTTCACAAGACACTCTATATCATAGAATACCCTTCATGAGTTTGAAATGAACCAAAAAACAGTAACTCCAAAACTTCAAAATGAGTGGTTGGTAAAAATGATGTTACTCTTTAAACTCAAAAAATAGATTCTTGAGATTAGAATTTGTGACTCATCCTTTAGTAACGTAGCAATCAAGTAGGTACCAACCAAGTCCTCCATGCATGAAGTATTAATAACTAATAAGTTTTACACCTGCTTAAAAACCATAATAAAGAAAATCCAAAACATCGATTTCTGAAATTACTTAAACACAGCTTAATCGAGAAAAGTTGTTTCAAAACTATTATGGACTGTGGGAACATCATATATCTGAAATAAAGTCCAGTTCTCTTACCAAATGCCTTTTCTGTTTGTGCATGGACGGTTATGGTCATATTATCACTATTGTATGACTGCAGTGTGCACCATTCTAGTTACCTCACACCTCTTTTTTCCTGTCAATATTAATCTAATATTAGACTCATGATCTTTTTAATCATTGACAAGCATATAAAGGTCTTCACCAACTTAACTACTCACTTCTTTATGTAACCATGAAAAATAAAACCACAGTATATCACGTACTATGAATTTTTAAACAACAAACTGACTGTTTGAATAGCCACTCTCATCTAATCTCATGACAGTTAAAGACATGGCAAGATTGGAACTTTTGACCTGAGCTCAAATGCCTTGAATTCTCCTTACCAATTGAACCATCACATCAATTAGGTAATGACATTCCAATATATTTATATATATATCATAGACTGTTGTATCTCCATGGTTAAGTCTCGTGCAATCATTTGGTCTGCTTGTTTGGTGCAACCTTACACAATTAAAAAGCGTAGCCTACTTCCTTGGTATGTATAACCACTAATACCACCAATGACTTGCCTTCACTTCTTCTACGCAATTGCTCATTCCTCTACACAGTCTCTTTGTAAATGAGATGAATATGCAATGGTTACGTAGCTGTGGGTCACATAACAGAAGGTTTGGGCTTTATTTTCTATGCAAAGTTGTTTCAGCATGCTTCCATATGTATTCTCCTTTGCTTCATGTTAAAAAAAATTATCCAGTATTGTTACTCGCTCCTAGAAAGAATCAACATAAATATAAACATCCCCCTTGTGATGTGTATTGTGGACTACAACCTTAGAAATGATGTTGATGATGGGTTCTAACTCCAAATTGACATTCAGACAACATACACCACACAAATTCCCCATGCTAAAGAGGATTTGATTATATTTAATGTTCCACGAGCACGTGTCGCCACCTCTAGTCCCTTCGTCCCAGGGGTGTAGGGACTTGGCAGGGACGTCCCTCGGCTGTCCCACTATTGCTGCCCACACCCTAAGGATGTTTTTGGGATGTCCCCTCATTTGGGGACACCTTGGAGACTCCCGACATTCTCAAGATGTCCAAGGGACTCCTAGGATTCCCCTGATCGTCTCAAGGACATCTAGGTTTCCCCCATGTCAAGACAGATTGGAAGTTCATTTTTTTAAAAATCAAAAAGTTTTTAAAAATTGTATACCACTAACCCTAACTCTAATGGCTTGTGGGCTCCACCCAAATCCTAAACACTTAAAAAAACCTTATAAATAGGCATCTAAGCCTCATTCCAAATCACTCCCAAGTTTCAACAACAAAGGTGAAAGTTGCAACAGCAAGTTGCAAGAGTGCGAGTGAGGGCATTAGCATTGAGGAATAGTGAGAGGAAGAGCAAGAAGAAGAGAAAGGGTGAAAATGACACCAATCCACCATTGAATCAAAGGACTTGAAGCATTTACATTGTTACAAATTTCAATTTAAATTTATTATTTTAGTTTCTGTTTGACAAATGAACAATTTAGTAATGATCAAATTTTTTATTTTTATAGCAGCAATATTTTATTATTTAGGTGTTCAAATACATTTTGTTAATTTATTTATAAAGGTTCCTTTTACAAATTTGCATAAATATTTGATTAGAAATTTCAAAATTAAAATTGATTTACAAACAAAATTAGAATTTCATCTTTTGTGTATCCTCTGCTTTTGTGCTTCATGTGACATGAAGTAAGAAAAATAAAAGTGAAATCCTTGTTTGATGAAGGTTGAAGAACAAAGATTTATATTTTTGTGTAGTCTTTGTGTTGATGTTATAGCAGTGGGAGATATCTTTCTCTCAAATTTAAAAATCATGGATAAATAATACCAAGGCAAGTCGGACTTGCTATATATAATAATTTATGAAGAGTCACCTTGTTTCTTAAAAGAGGCCAACCCAAATGAAGAGTCACCTAGTTTTGTATAAAATTATAAATACAAGGTGATGATCATTCATTTGATCATCAAGTTCATTCATCATAATTCACATTCCTAGAAGAAGTTCATACTTGAGCAGCAGATCATCATCTTGTAGCAGCAGATCATCATTTTGTAGCAGCAGACCGATTTCAAGGAGAAACATATTCATTTGTATCTTTGCATCTAGGAGAGGTGCTATTATTCATTGTATCAAATTCGGCATTGTGTTGGGCCTGAGCTGTAAGCAGATTTCTGCTCTTATTCCTTCAATATATAAGAGATATATTTGCTGGGTTTTTCTCCCTCAAGTAGGAGGGTTTTCCCAAGGTATCTTGTTGTGTTCATTGTCTTATGTGTTGCATTTTCTGATTGCTTTCATTTTTTATCCTAAATCTAACATGGTATCAAAGTGGGTCTAAGAAAAGATCTGATCAGATTTGTTTAAGCAGCTGAGAACAAAATTGCAAAAGACAGTTAATCTGGATTTGACATTGGTAGCTCCGCAAACCTATTTAGAATAGGGTGATTTGGGATGAGGTCGAGGAGGACAGTCCTGGACTCGAGCAAGTCAATAGTGCCGGAAGTGTGCATTGGAAACCACTCCTCTAAGGCAAGCATTGCAGGTAATCTTGGATGAGGAGGTCAGGAGGTTGATGCAAGTACTTGGAGCTCTAGAGGGAGTCACATCATCATGAAGATTTGTTGTAATGTACATTTCTCTAAGACGGAGAAATATGAGGTGAAAGCCCTTGTAGTGTATATTTCTTTGAGATGGAGAAATATGAGGTGAAAGCCTTTGTAGTGTATATTTCTCTGAGACGGAGAAATATGAGGTGAAAGCCCTTGTAGTGTATATTTCTTTCAGACAGAGAAATATGAGGTGCGAGCCCTTCATCTCTGTGACTGAGATGAGACGTCATGTTGAGAGACTCCATGACGAAATCACGTTGAGAGACTCCATGATGAACCCTTGTACTTGTGTTTCTTTTCACACATGGGAGTAGCCATGGTGGACATCATGTTGAGAGAGTCCATGATGACATCACGTTGAGAGACTCCATGATGAACCTTTGAGTTTTCCACAAATGGGTGTAGCCATTGTGGGTGTCATGTTGAGAGACTCCATGACGTGGATATCTAGAAGGATACCTCCCTAGCTAAGAGGGAGTGTTGATGTTATAGCAGTGGGAGATATCTTTCTCTCAAATTTAAAAATGATGGATAAATAATACCAAGGCAAGTCGGACTTGCTATATATAATAATTTTATTTAGAGTCACCTTGTTTCTTAAAAGAGGCCAATGCAAATGAAGAGTCACCTAGTTTTGTATAAATACAAAGTGATGATCATTCATTTGATCATCAAGTTCATTCATGATAATTCACATTCCTAGAAGAAGTTCATACTTGAGCAGCAGATCATCATCTTGTAGCAGCAGATCATCATTTGGTAGCGGCAGACCGATTTCAAGGAGAAACATATTCATTTGTATCTTTGCATCTAGGAGAGGTGCTATTATTCATTGTATCAAATTCGGCATTGTGTTGGGCCTGAGTTGTTAGCAGATTTCTGCTCTTATTCCTTCAATATATAAGAGATATATTCGCTGGGTTTTTCTCCCTCGAGTAGGAGGGGTTTCCCAGGGTATCTTGTTGTGTTCATTGTCTTATGTGTTGCATTTTCTGATTGCTTTCATTTCTGATCCTAAATCTAACACTTTGTTCTTGTAAGTGGTCAAATATCTTTAGTGTAGTCAGCCGTAGTCGACCAGTTGTTATATTTCAATAAAACTATAGTTGTAGTGAGAATAATTAATGGCATGTGCATGCGGGTAATTATGTCCCGATTAGTTGTAGCGGGTTGTTGTGGAACGTCATGATGGTTGGTTGCTCAACCATCGCTGAACGTTATATGTACTCAGTTTTGTAGTCGGGATGCGAGATTATGATTTCGTGGTTGATAGTATGGGAATACTCTGTGATCGTACATGGTGATATTTGCTAGAAATGAATATAAGCATCTCATGGTTCAAGCATATTATGTTATTCTATTCTATGTGTGTTGCATATAGTTCAGTTTACTTCTTGTGTACGTTGTACGTTGATATATACTCATTGAGGTAAACATTTGGCGCTATTGCCTAAGCGGACCAGGGAAGCACTTGTTACAATGGCAGCGTAATGGGCTGACTAACGGAGGAACCCGTAGAAACTAATGAAGAAAGAGAGGACGACTTGACACAGGATTTGATAAATCTCTGGAACATATCCCTACGAGATCATGTATGGAGGGAAGCCTTCAGGCAAGAAATCCTTGAGGCAGTTGTTTGGGATCGACTCAAAGTGAACGATGAGGTTGATCACCTTCTCCACTGCGTGCCAAGATTATTGGCCCGCCATTCAATCATCCTACAAGACCTCCGGGTGGAGGAAGAACAGGAACGCCGAAGGCAGCAAATCTTGCAGCAGTACGAAGAACGAACCAAACGGGAAGAGAAGGAATGAGACACTAGCCGGTGACGTACCCATGGCAACCAATAATGATCGCGTGAAAGACCTGTAATGCCCGTACGACTGAACAAAGACAAGAACCGAATACCATTCGGGCACAAAACATAGGATGAAAGAATTCGGCGATTATTGAGAGTACAGGAGCAAGAAAACCGGCGGAAAAGATTAAAGCAAGTAGATAAGGAGTTGAATGAAGATTTAATTGAGATAAATCAGAGTATAAAAGGAACAAATGCAAATCTTGAGCAGATAGATCGATCTATCAGTAGAGCACATCAGAGTTTTGTGGAAGGGAGGTACGAGGAACCATTTGCCACCCCGTACGTAGAAAAATATAAAAGTCGAGAAAATGAAGATGAATTGAGTGGTGAACTTGAGAGGAACATCCGATGCATTCGGGAGTTGTCCATATCGGACGACGACGAAGGGCGGAGGACAAAGAGATTTGAGCCCAAGACCCCTTGGCAGAGGGAGCACCAGAGTGGAGCCCAGGAAACCCAAGGTGTAGAGGATGTTGACGGAGGATGAAAGAGTTACTCGTATGTGGCCGAGAGTGCAAGTGACGCACTGGAACATAACGGGGAAACCGGTCCAGTCGGGTTCAATATACAAGGAGGGCAGCGGGGCAGGATGGTGACTCCAGAACGAAAGAAGCTGCTGAAGTTCACGGGGAATGCGTCAGAGGATCCAATACGACACTGCAAAACGTGTGAGACAATTTGGATAGCGAGTGGAGAAGATGACCCAGATAACTGGCTGAAAGCGTTTCCAGCGACACTCAGAGACAGTGCCATCGACTGGTACTCAGAGTTGGACCAAACACAAAAAGCTTCGTGGAGGTTACTGAAGCAGGCGTTTCAAGATGAATTCAAACTTCTGAGGGACGATAGCGAAATTGTGGTTGAGATTTATAACACCAAGCAAGGGAAGCACGAGAGTGTGCGAACCTACAACCGGAAACTGAAGGACCTACTGGGGAAACTTAAGTCATAGCCAACAGATGGCTTAAAGAAGAGATGGTTCATTGAAGGTATGCTTCCCTTGCTATGTAAGAAAATAAAGGTGGTACCTCCATCATCGTACACTGAAGCATATAACCGTGCGATGGATACTGAGAGCGAGAACAAGACATCCTCCAGAGGGAAGAAGCATGATGACAAAGAAAGTGTGGGGGGGAGTGAGGATGAATCAAAAACCGTACAAGCTCTCCGTCGTGACATGTTGAGAATGATGAAGGAACTAAAAGCGGACAAAGAAGGATCCAAGGAGGCGACTGAACTGTGGTGTACGGAGTGCCAAATGGGAGGCCATACGAAGGCGAATTGTCCGAAGAAAATGTTCTATGACATTTGCCAAGTTATGGGACACTCCGTCAAGGAGTGCCCGTACAACTTGAAAACGCGAAGTTCACAAGTGTTCTTCACATAGGGGGAACAATCAACCCCTTCAACCACACTACCTAAATCTCAGAACAACAATGCATCCCCTGGCGGCTATCGCAACAATTGGAGAAATAATACGCCAAGAAGCAAAATTCGGTACAACAGCAAGGGTAGGCCCATGATTCAGTGCTGAAGATGTAACGAATGGGGACACTTTTCCAAGGAATGACAGAACAGCCAAGGCACTGGGGGAAAACTATGCAAGTGGTGTGGCCCGGGCGATCACGAAGACACTAATTGCCCGAAGCAAAAAGGCGTCAACATGTTGGAAGTAGCCAATGAAGAAGTCTTGGCACTTACAAGGGTGCAGACAAAGAAGGCTAATTATCCGGACCCTTGTACGGAGTAAGAAAGATTGCGGGAAGCTAGGGCAGAAGTGGAAGAAGCAATGGCAAACGAACGAAGAACGTCCAAAGCGACTAGTACGTTGTTGCAGTCGGAGTTAGAGAAGAACATAGTACGATAGGTGCTTCACACAATTGTACCAATCAAGTTAATAGATCTTCTACAAACCATGCCTCAACTAAGAGTAGCACTCACAAATGTCATGGTAGACAATACTTAGGTGGGCCCGAATGAAGACACCACAGACCCGACAGGAGAAACCACGGATCCAACACTACTGGCAATAAGTGTCTGGAGGAAACCGATTGTTGTACAGATGGAAATCTTGGGGATGAAGCTCACCAATACCATTGTCGACGGAGGATCGGGAGTTAACATACTACCTGAAGATACATGGAAGAACCTCGAGAAGCCCACACACTAGCCATCGACATTCCAACTGGTTGGCGCCGATCAATACAGTTTCAAACTGATCGGTACTTTAATGGCAGAAAAGGTGTTGATTGGTACGCAACCGTTCTTATTGAATTTTGTCATCATCCCTCTAGAGAGAAAAGCGTACGATGCACTACTGGGACGGGGATGGCTGATTGCCGCCAAGGCAAATCATAATTGGAAAAGGTATACGCTCTCAATCGAGAGCCATGGGAAGAAGTATATTATTGATTTGAAGAATCAAGCGGTCAGTGAAGACTTGGCGTTGTCAGAATCAGAGTTTGACGGAGGATCGGATGTTGACGACGGAGGAAAGATAATGGAGCCAAATGCGGAAGGTGTACTGGAAATTGGGAGCTGTTCGGAAGATGAAACCAGTTCACCAAATGGGTTATTTCACTGGCAGATGGAGGATTATGAAGTTTTCCACCTAGACTGCAACATGCTACAGATCAAAGAAGGAGAAGAAGGCGAAGATAAGTGCTTGGCCAGTGAAACATTCTCGCCAGAGTATGGTAAATATAAGGAAGGTACGACAGCACTGGACGAGACACCAACTCATAAGCTTGAACAAGACAAACTCATCAAGTACGAGGAACCAACACTCAAAAAGGTGAATCTTGGGGAACAAGAGAAGCCTAGGGAGATTCTCGTTGGTGATGATTGGGATCCTGTATTGAAGGCGACGACATTCAAAAAACTTGTGGAGTACAAGGACACCTTTGCTTGGACGTACAAGGATTTGAAAGGCATACCACCAGAGCTGTGCATACATGAGATTCCTCTCGTACCAAGAGCCCAATCCGTACAGAAGAGACCCTACAGGATGAATAAGAACTATGCTGCAAAGGTACAAGAGGAGATCGAGAAGATGTTGGAGGCAGGCATTATTTTCAAAGTGGAGGTCAACGAATGGGTGTCATTGATTGTCATTTCCTTGAAGAAAGAATCAGGGCAGATTTGGATATGTGTCAATTTCAGGTGTTTGAATGCAGTAAATGTCAAGGACCCATTGCCAATTCCTTTCACAGACACCATCCTAGAGGAGGTCGTTGGGCATGAAATGTACTCGTTCTTGGACGGGTTCTCCAGATATAACCAAATTTGTATTGCCGAAGAAGACAAGCTGAAGACAACTTTTGTGGTCGAGGATGGGGTGTACACGTACAACTGGATGCCATTTGGGTTGTGTAATGTGTCGACCACATTTCAGAGAATAATTTTGCACATATTTGACAAGATGTCAGTAGGCAACTTCAGGGCGTTCCTAGACGATTGGTCCATTTTCAACCCTATATATGCACAAATATATGTATATATTCATGCCTTAACATATTAACGACTTCATTGATATATTCATATATATATACTAATACGACATATTCATGCAAGTCTCAATCAATACAAGATACTAGAATCACTTTTATACGTAAACATGTGTATACCCAACACAAAGACTCAGTCACTTAAATCAAACCAAGAACAATCAAGAAAACACAGACTAAAACCAAAGCCATTCCATTCACCCCCAAATTATGACAAAAGATTACCTTTTAAGATCATCAAGTTTCCACAGTCCATATTAAACAAGTGAGTTGTTTCTTGATTAAACTGTGTCGATTTTTTGTATCAACGTTTCGGATCATACTCCATGATCCATCATCAGGATAGTGTGCAAGCACAAGATTACCTACCCGATTTTATTAAAATAATATTAATTATTTATTTTTAATGCTCAATATTGTAATTTATTGTAAAGTATATCGATAAGATCTTCTCTGATCTTATCTGAAGTTTTGTTTTAGAAACTTCCTATTTTTTTTGTAAATACCTTGTAATTATTTATTGAGTGTCTCGCTCATTTGTTAATACATCAAATTATTTACCAATTATTTGCGTTATATGGTATTAGAGCCAAAATTTGTTTCCGGAAAAATTTTCAAATAAAAATTCGTAGTGAATATTTTTGAAGTTTTGAAAAAAAAAATTTGCATTCTCCGAAATCGTTTTCTTCTGGTCTGAAAATCGTGGCTCCTATTTTTTGAAGAATTTTGTGCTTTTCTTACTCATTTTTAGGCACGGTTTTCTTCTACTAGCTGCGGATTCTCAAGGGCACACGTTTTGGTGTCATTTCTTTGCACGATTTTGAGGATTTTCATTTTTTTTCTGGACGCTGTTTTGTGTTTTCAAAACTCGTGATTTTTCTCATCGTCAGCACGACTTTGAGATCATTTTCGTGTGTTCTTCTGCTGCATCTAGCTGCGTCCTTGATTCCCTTCTAAGGGTAGCGTCTTTCAAGAGTATTTATGCAAGTTTTTGGACGTTTTTCAGCTCCTGTTCAGACGCGGTTTTGTTGCTTCTTCAAGCCCACGTTTTTCATACGTCTTGGGCCGGCTTTTGGTGTCTCCTTTAAAAATCTGAGCATCAAAAGATCGCCTTTGCTCACACTTGGGATGGCTAGGGTTTCTACAACTTTGTTGTGAATTTTTGCATTTTTTTGTGCATCCATGGCCGCCTAGGGTTTTCTGCAAAATCGGCTAGGGTTTTGATCCCTCTTTTCAAGTCAAAATTTTACTTTGATTGCAGATTCTTGGTGGGTTTTTCGAGACCTCAACTGGGTTGTCTTCATATTTTTTTGGGTCTTCCGAAAATTTTACCTCGAGATTTGTGTCAGTCATACTTCATACTCTTTTGAAGTCTGTACTTGAATTTGCCTTTATTTCTGCATTGGAATTTGTGCCTCATGTTTTTTGCATTAAGCCTCTTTTCAATTCCTTGTTTTTCGTGCCTTGAAAAGCGTGAAGATGATTTCTTTGACCAACATTATGGTGGAAGGCAGTCAACGATTTAATGGCAAAAATTATAATACCTGGAAGCAGTGAATGGTGACCATCTTTGAATATCGCTGCCTTGATCAAATGATTCTTGGCAACACTACTTGTCCCACAATGGCAGATAAAACCTAGGAAAAGTTTGACGGGCAAAATTGTGAAGTGGTGATGCTCATTAAACTTTCAGTTACAAATGATCAACTACCTCAGATTCCGATTTGTATATCAGCAAAGGAGATTTGGGATCATCTTAGGGTCTTCATGAGACTTTTGACAAGAGCCATGTGTTCTTGAAAAATATGTTGTTTTCTATCATGATCGATGAGAAGACAACTTTGCACGTGCACCTAAACAAGATCCAGGAGATCCAAGATTAGTTGGAGGCTATTGGTCGAAAAATGAAGGAAGACATGGTCGTGATCACTATGAAAAGTCTACCTAAGTCTTATGAACATTTCATAGTGACTCAACATTATGTCTGCTAATGTTGATCTGAAGTTTCCAGAGCTTCGTACCATCCTCTTGCAACAAGATCGCTAGAAACAACAATTTGGTAGTAGTGCTTCATCCTCTTCTATAGAACAAGCCTTTGCAGCCAAGACTCAGTTTAAGAACAAAGGGAAAGGTCAGCCTTTGCAGCAGAAAGACTTAGGCAACCTCAGGACAACTCTAAGAAAAAGAACATTCAGTGTAATTATTGCCACAAATTTGGTCACATGAAGAAGGATTGTAGTCAGCGTTTGGCTTCTGAACAAAAGAAGCAGGTAGGGTCTCAACAGAACGCACATGTCGCCGAGCACACTGAGCAGAAGGAATCTGCCTTTTACGCTTTTATGGCTAAAAGGCCTACAGGTCATGTAAAGTCCTGTAATGTCTCTTACCCGATTTGCTCTAGAGTTCATCTGTTGATTAGGTTTAAGAATTCTTCTTTTCCAAATGAATGTTCTTTTAATGCAATAACCCTAGATAAGAATCCTGTATTCACCATATTTACAACATATCTGTTAGCATTAATATCTAGATATCAAAATATAAGCATAATCAAAAAGTAATAATGAAGATAGAAGAGGAGTGGCATGGGTAGATCCTCCCGAAGCTATCCATCTAAGCCCAAAGGCACAAGCATCCCCTCAGGACAACCCACCCCTTGGCTCCAAGTTGAACATCCAAACTAAGACCATTCCATACTCGGAGTGGCGTGCTTAGTGGAAACACTGGTACTACTTTCTTTACCCATGCCAGCACCTCGGAAGACACTTGACTTATTGGGGATAGTCGGGGGAATGGATAAGTGGCCCGGGCCTACCACCCCTCCAGGGCCTCAACGGACTATGAGTGGAACCCCCACCCCTCCATGGCCCACCCAGGCCTAGGGATTGGGCGGACTATGACTGGAATTTCCACCCCTCCAAGGCCCATCCTTGCCTTGGGTTCCGGGGGCAAACTTAAGTGGGGTTTTTAGGCACCACTTCCCTCACAACCTTCCTCCCAATAAGCTTGCAAACACAAGGAAGACAATCTTTCAGCAATCAAATACATTTGCTTTTATTATTGATTCTTGAAGTCAATATCAACATCATTATCATCATGATAATATTAAAAAAAGAATTACGCCAATAATCAGACTAGCAATATTTGTTTCTTATATTCAAAATATGTTGAATATTATTGCTAAGTGAGCACATCACCTGAGTTGCTATATCTCTCCATGTTTCCTTACTCGCCTCCTTCAACCTTATACTAAATTGATCATAGAATGAGGTAATTCATAAATATACATAATCTACTTATGTTTATATTAAAGAGTCATCATTACTTATAAGTATCATTATTGCATAATCATGTATATATATATAATTATTCTTTTACTTATATCCATTAGTATTCATATATATATGTTTATATAATTATTCCTTCCTTATTCATATATATTCTTTATTCATTATAAAATTTATCCATATCTATGCATATATACTTGTATGCCTATTAAATTTTGTTTATATATATATTAAATGACTATATTCCAATGCATAACAATCATTGTTGCTGCTGTTTTGAATTGCAGATCGTATTTCTCAATGATTTTCCTCCTTCCTTATTTTCCTTCCTTCTATTTATACCATTCAAGGTAGATGAGTCATGGGGGGAATGTATTGTTTGGTGAAAGAGGTGACTTTTCATAAAATATATCCCTTTGTTAGATTGAATTGCTGCCTTTATTATCACAATAATATCTATTTTTAAAATAATATATTATCTAAGTTACCGGTTCGGGTTCGGGGACGAGTTCGGGTACGAGAACCTGGTACGTGGGTATTTGAAATTTTTTTTTTAGGGGTTTGGGTACGTATAGGTACGTGTGTGTGTATATATATATATGTATTATATATAAAAAAAAATAAGAGAAATATATAGAATTGTAAAACTAAATCATTTCATAGTATGATACAGTGATACTTAATCATTGATCAATGCCAAATGCCAAAGATAAATATTAAATGCCAATTGATAGTTGTATTTGATTGATTTGAAAGCAAATTGGGTACAAAATGGCATCCTCATGTGGAATGCGTTGATGTTGATATTCTTAAACAAAATGAAAGTAAATACTACATTAATATATTTTACAAATTTTCATCTTCCTCTTTCCCATGAAAATGAGGTGCGCTATGGAGTTTTGTATGGTTTCAAAAGCCTTAAATGTGATATTATAGATGAAGACTTGTAGGCAAACTATGGAAACTTGGACTTGGAGAGTACCTAGAAAATCAATTAAATTCAATGGGAGTTTGAGGGCAATGTCTCCAATGGGGTCGAGGGGCAACGCCCCTCTTGGAGGTCTAGGGGTAGCGCCCCTAACGGGGTCGAGGGGCAGCGCCCCTTGCGGGGTCCGGGGGCAGCACCAATTTAAGGCTTCTAAAACCATACGAAACTTCATGGCACACCTAATTTTCATGATTTTTTGAGTGGCAAACAATAATGCCGACAAAGCCCAATTTAAGACCTTCAAAACCACACAAACCGCAAAAAATAAGAGGTAAAAATGAAATGTATATGTTTGAAGGGCCTCATATTGGGCCATTTTAGGGTTAGGAAACAAAATAATAATTAAAAAATTGTATTTTATTTAAATTTGGGCCCACTTTTTAAGTGTTGAGCCGTGGGTTCTTTCAGGTACACCCAAGTACGTGTCTGATACTCCTGGGTCCACGAACCATTTGGTTGGGTTCGCCCTGGATACGCACAGGGTGCGCACCCAACCCTATGGGTTCGCCTGGGAGCACGCTTGCACGCACCCGAGAGAATCCACAGGGTTGGGCACGCACAGGGCGTACCCACAGGCGAACCCGTACCGGGTTCATACCCGAACCGGGTTCGAGGCCTGTGGGTGCAAACCCAGTAACTTAGATTAATTATAAGATTATAAGACATTTTTATGCACCATAATTTTTTCTAACATTGAAATAGTCTTTCCCATAAACTCAGTTGGCATGCCAACATCTTCTCTTCCATACAAAATATTTTCAATCTAAAAGCAAAATTGGGCTTGGGCAACACGTCTTTTTCTTCCATTGAAAAATTTGAGTACTTTGTTGATCTATTTCCTATTAATTCAAAAAAAAATTACAGAATAAATGACTACCCATGTGATAATTAACAATAATCAAATAGTTAAAAAAGACAGCTCAAGATCTGTTTCAATAAAAAAAAATTACTTTAATGATGTTATATCAGCCTAATTGATTAAATTAATTAATCAATTTATTTGCACATATTGACAACTACAATTCACCCCAAAAAAAAAATCTCTGAAGCAAGTAAAAGAAATAGTAACCACCTAAATTTAAAAAGGAGCCATACTATGCCACCCTCAAGTGGGTGCTTACAGTATGTTATTATGTTTCAATAACAAGTAGCGTCTTCCTTTCAGCAGTCTCTATGTTCTACTTGTCAAAAACCAAATAATTTAATGGTCAATATGAAAAAACAGTTTGTTCTTTACTTTCTGTGGATTTAGTAAATTGTCTACAAATTTTAATTACAAAGTATAGATTGTAGATTGTAGAATGAAGTTTTAAATTGAGAAAAGATGTACAATCTATGACAAACACATGAAAAACAATTAGGAGTCATCCTATGCCACCCTCAAATCGGTGCTTACATCTGATCTATAGTAAGCTTCAATAAAAAGTAATAGTGTAATCCCTTGGATAATCTTTATTGTCTACATGTCAATTACAAGCATTTTCAAGTTCGATAGTCAGTATAAAATTTTGTTCGTCTTTTCTATCGATTTCGTAGATTGTCTACATATTTCTGTAACAATATATAGTATGCAGGATCAAATTTAAATTAAGAAATGACCTTGTAGGATCTATGCTTATCGTATTTTTAACATCATAAAGGTCAAATTTGTTTGCAAAACCTATTTAAATAGAGGATTGTTTGTAGCAATGTTAAAGCTTTATTAGACAATAATATTTCAAGATTTTAAAATTACTCAAATAAGACGAGTAAGATGAAACAAGATAATAAAAGATAAAATGGAAAATTTAAAGATTCGGAATTTTGGCAGATCATTTTATTGGTTCAGTTAGTATGACTTGTCGCTATAGCGCTGCCTATTAAAGGATTAGTAGCTCATAGAAATGTTGGAAGATAAGATAGCTGGAAAGCGCCATATAAGGTTGTTACTCTGAATTTTGATTTTGTTTTTTTAATCGTCTTTATATCGATTTCGTAGATTGTCCACAAATTTAAATTAAGAAATGACCTTGTAGGATCTATGATTATTGTATTTTTAACATCATAAAGGTCAAATTTGTTTACAAAACCTATTTAAATAGAGTATTGTTTGTAGCAATGTTAAAGCTTTATTAGACAATAATATTTCAAGATTTTAGAATTACTCAAATAAGACGAGTAAGATGAAACAAGATAATAAAGATAAAATGAATAATTAAAGATTTGAAATTTTGGCAGATCATTTTATTGGTTCAGTTAGTATGACTTGAAATTTGCTATAGCACTGCCTATTAAACGATTAGTAGCTCATAAAAATGTTCGAAGACAAGATATAGCTGGAAAGCGCCATATAAGGTTGTTACTCTGGATTTTGATGGTGCTTCTTGTGGTAACTTGGGAATGGCAAGAGCATTTAATTAAAGACGTGTTTAGGATTTTTTGATAAATGGATCTCATTATGTAGGAAGCGCTCCTTGCAAGTCTTTCTCTTGCCTATAATGTTGGTTTTCATGCCATTCTAGTGGAAGGGAGCTCCCAAATAGTGATTAAAGCTTTAAAAAAAATAATATTTACCAAATTGGCAGCTTTGTGCACTACTAGAAGAAGCTCTTTGACAGGTTTATTGTAGTTGTCACATGACATGGTTTGCAACTAGTAGACTAAGGCTTCTTGATCTTTGGCATGTCTTTTACCATTCCTTTTGAACTAATCCTCACAATATCATCAAAATTGATGTGTCCCAACCTTTTGTGCCAAAGCCAACACTCTTCTCTTTGTATGGCAAAGCAATTTTGTCCATTCACCTCACTGAGATGATATACATCACTATCAATCTTGCTTCCTTCAACAACTAACTCATCAGTACTAGTCTTTCTAATTTCACAACCTTTAGCACTGAATGAAAGCTTGTAGTCTTTATCACACATTTGATGTACACTCAGAAGATTGTGCTTCAATCCTTCTACATACAGAACATCATGAGTTTTTGTCTTTCCGCCATCAAGAGTCAAAATACCCTTATCGATAATCTTAGCAATAGAATTGTTACCAAGGGTTACAGATCCTCCATCAAACTTCTTGAAGTGCATGAACTTGCTCTTGTCTCCAGTCATGTGACTTGAGCATCCGTTGTTAATGATCCATAGGTTCTCCTTTTGGGTATGTAGTGCAGTTTGAGCCACCATGGATTTCTCTAATCTTTGCTCCTTTGGTTTCTTCTTCCAAACCTTATTTGCTTCATTATTCTGACATTCTGAACTATTTCCTTTTGTATCCGGTATAGTAAGACTAACAAAATTGCTTCTACAATTTCTAGCAATATGCCAAAATTGTCACATTTGTGACAAATAATATTGAGATTATACAAAGGTGAAAATAATCTTCTTGACGGAGCCTTTCTACAATTCACAGCCTTATGACCAAAATGATTGCAATTAAAACAATAACCAGAAAAAGAATGATTGAACCTGATAGTGTCCTTGTCCACTTGAAGCTTGTCTTCCAGATTTTCTATTCTATCTGTGCACTTGGATGAAACCGTCATTCAGCACCTTGCTTTCATTGATTGTTGCAACTTGCTCAGACTTTGAACTTCCAATTTCATTCTCTTTCGGACTCTCAACAATAAGACTTCACAGGTTGCTCAGTCACCTTATTCCTCTATAAATCAGTAAAACCAAGACCGGTTTTGATATGTGGTGATCTTTGGCTTTCTATTATCTGATCCAAGATCTCAATGCTCTTCCCAAACTTTAACTTCAGTTTTTCAAGATCTTTCCTTAGTGATACAATCTTTGCTTCTAGTTTTTCTCAATCCTCATCTCTTGATAGAAATCTTTCAATCAAAACTTCTTTAATCCTCTTTTCCTCTTCCACTTGAATCTTTAGATCAATGACCATCTTCTCCACTTTCTCGAGATTCTAAGATAATTCGTCTTTGACTTTCACTTCTTCAGCCTTCTGATTTCCTTGCCAGCATAGAGCAATTCTTCCACAAGGTCTACTTCTGCATCATCATCAATTCTTGACTTTATTTCCACATCTTCTTCAAAGGTTTCCATAGCGCCATGAAAAGAGCCTTTTCTCCTTCATTCCTGAAAGTGGCTTGGTCATCATCATCTATTGAGTAACCTTCCTCAATGATAAAGAAACTTCTATGATTTTTCTAAAACTTTTTCCCTTTTGGAAATGACACCTCATCATTGCTAGATTCTTTATATGGACACTTAGCCATGAAATGTCCTACTTCACCACAATTAAAACATTTGAAAGTCAACTTACCTTTATACTTTCTAGCACCTCTT
Source organism: Sequoiadendron giganteum (assembly GCA_007115665.2). Classification (NCBI taxonomy): domain Eukaryota; kingdom Viridiplantae; phylum Streptophyta; class Pinopsida; order Cupressales; family Cupressaceae; genus Sequoiadendron; species Sequoiadendron giganteum. Next base: position 190,109,630 of record CM021109.1, read on the forward strand.
TGTAACTTTTTGAAAAAGTTTGCCTCCTCCGGATCTGATTCATCTCCTGAATCTAGATCATCTTGCTTCTTGGACACCTTGAATGCAACCTCTCTCCTTACAAAATTGTCATTCTCAATTCTCATTTCATAGGCAAACAGAATTTTGTGTAACTCATCTATAGTTAAGAGTATTCAGATCTTTATCTTCTTCAACGGCAGAAACTTTTGCATCAAACTTTTGGGGAAGGGATCTGAGTACCGTTTTCACAATCATACCTTCTTTCAGTTCTTCACCAAGACCTCTGATAGAATTGACAACCTCATCAACCTAGATCAAGAATGTGACAATGTTTTCCTCTTCATTTTCAAACTTTAAACTGATCTTGATGAGTTTGAATCTTTGCTTGTTTGACCTTGTCATCACCTTCATAGATGTTGTGTAGCTTACTCCATACTTCCTTCAGTGTCCTACAATGCATGATCTTTACAAACTCAGAGTTCAATAAATCGCATAAAATAGCATTCCTTGCTTTAGCATTATTGTCGCAAGCCTTCTTTTCGGCCTGATCTCTTGAGGGACTTTCAAGGATCTCATATCCAGCCACAACTAATTGCCAAACCTCAAATCCTAGGGCCATCAAGTATGCTTCCATCCTTCCTTTCCAAAAGGCATAATTGGATCCATCAAAGAGTGGTGCCTTATTTGAATACAATCCTTCTTGAGCCACTGAGTGTGCCATCCCGAATCTACCTCAAGTTGCTATGCTTTTTCAAAGGAACTTGGCTTTGATACCAATTGAATGGCACACAATATACTGAGAGTGGGGGGAAGGGGGGAGGGGGTGAATCAGTATATCAAATCTATTTAAAACTTTTTAATTCAACATGAATTACCATTTGTCACTTCTCCAAACATGAATCAATCAAGCAATCTAGATGCACACATTCACACAATAAACACCAGATATACATGGAAACCTGGAATGGGAAAAATTATAGTGAGAAGAGTTGTTTGGATCTACTGTCCAAATCTAGCCTCACATAAATAATGAATAACTTACAATCATGAAGTAGGCACCAACCTACCAGAGACCCCAATCCCCTGTTGTATTTGTAAGCACCAACCTACTGGAAACATCCCCAATACAAAGATCTGAGCACCAGCTCAATAAGTAAGACTCCAGTTCTAATGGATTACATAGATGAGATTTGTAGATCTTCAATGTTGATTGCACAACTTACAATCGATCTAATATTCCTTCAAACACTCTCCTACACAACTTATGATCTTTTAATGATGGCACACAATGATTGAGATGCAACTCCCATTACATCACCTAAAATTGCGCTTGCTCGCACTATTACACACACATCTAAACTATGATGATTTGTTATTATATACATCCAATTACATTAACATCATTTCATGTGAGCCAAGAATCCCTTAACACCATCCACAATTAGCCAGGTCGGCTAAGGTGGACCTAAATTCAAATTTATATGAAATGTGTAGCGGGTCAAACCTTGTAATGTCCCCTTCTCAGCACTAGTCCTTTTTGGTCACCGTTATCCTATTTCGGAGGCTCGTAGGCTAGTCAGAGGTATAATTAGGGTTTCCTATTTTCTAGGACGTATCTTTTTGAGTTTTTAGGGGATAGATGTAGGAGTTTGGCAGTATGTTTTTTGGGTCTTTTTGGGTTTTCAAAGAGCTTCAGGTGGGTGTCACATGCATTTTAATCAATGACTATTTCCAGACTTACTATTTTTAGTAAGTTACAATGGCTACCTTGAATGTGCTCAAATGATGTTTGGAGTCACTTACTATTTTTAGCAGTATGCTATTTTTAGTAAGTGTTATTTTTGGCAGTGTGGTTTGGTAGTAGTCGGCACTAAGTTGTTATTTTTGCCAGTGCAATATTGGCAAAGGCTTCTCCAGCTTTCTTGGAGACAAAAAAGGAAAGTTGATGACTTAAGTTATAATGTTGTTTTTTCACCCCCCACGCCTAGGCTTATGACTAAAGTTGTTTTTAAATTGTGGCCTCTCGTTTGGACGTCCAAGTTGGAGAAATTATTGTTTTTTATAAAGTTAAAATTGTTGTCATGTTGGGCGCCCAAAGTTTTGGTCAAAGAATGGACTTAAAAGATTATTATATTTCTCCTCATAAGGGTGTCCCATTTTGGAGGGAACTGAGGATTTGAATTTCTAGGGATTGAAGATTATAAATAGAACCCATCTTCCTCTCATTTGGTATCCATTTTCTATCATAATGAAGTGATGCCGAATTGGTTTCAAACTCTTGCTTCAAGGTTGGTACACCTTGTAATGTCCCTTACCCGGTTTGCCCTAGTATTCATTTGTTGATTAGGTTTAGGGTTCCTTCTTTCCACATGATTGTTCTTTTTAATTAAGTAATCTTGATTTGAAATCTGCATTCACCATATTAACAATATTCCCACACACACATATATTTGTTAGCATTAATATCTAGATATCCAAAATATAAGCATAATCATAAATGCAATTTAACAAGCAAGAGGAGTGCCATGGGTGGATCCGCCCTAAAGCCTTCAAATAAATCTCAAGAGGTTGTCCATCCCTATCCTTCTTGCCTAGTGGCTTAGTACCTACATACTCCATTCATGGCAACACCTCGAAGACACTCATCCTATCAGGGGGAGAGGAATCAGGGAATTCTTAAGTAGCCTAAGGTCTACCACCTCCTATTCGCCCAATCCCTAGTCAAGGGCCTAAGGGGCTGCAAGGCCCAATCCCTTGTCTAGGGCCTAAGGGGTTGTAGCCTAGGTGGGACACCCAACCTTCTATAGCCCAATCCCGAGTCAAGGGCCTAAGGGGCTGCAAGGCCCAATCCCTTGTTTGGGCCTAAGGGGCATGAAAGTGGGGTTTTTAGACAATCTACTTAAACCATCGTTCACCCTTCCTGATAGGGTTACAAGCACAAAGAAGACAATCTTTACACAATCAGGTATATTTGCATTCATCCAAGATTTATTTCATGCCTATAATCAAATATATCTTTATTTATCAATGGTTCTTTAAGTTCATCATTTCCTAGAATAATTCTCATTATGATAAGATTAAAGAAAGCATTATATCAATAATCAAATTAGCAATATCAATTTCTTATATTCAAAATATGCTAAATATTATTGCTAAGTGAGTACATCACAATATGATTTTCTAGTGCTGACTTGGATTTCTAAATATTAGTGCCAAGTGAATTACTTCACCTGTTTTGTTGTGTTCTCTCCCTATTTCCTGATTCCTCATTGGCCTTCTTGTTGTAATGTTCCCGAACTGACTTGGAGGTTGGTCTCTAGTTTCCTATGAAGGAGGTGTATGCCTATAAAATCCTTTATGTCTCAATGGCTTAGGTAATTTTATGCAAATTATGGTAATCCCTTGAAGAGAGCCTTCAACTTCTTTGGAGGCTCTAACATGTGCTCACCGTGACCCAAAGCACTCTCCCTTTTATAACCCGTCTTGCCCAAAGGGCACGGTTCTCCCTGATGGACGCATCACTTGGATAGAGTTGACCACTCCAAGGGTCATGTCCATATGCTTAATCATAATTTATTGAGCATAATCGTTGCTTTGTGACTATACGTTAAGCTTCTTTCTAAGTACTAGACATTGCCTCGTATAATTCAGATTGTGGGTCAAATACCCAATTAATAGAGATAATATTGATTTTTGCCTCATTGAGACCTCGCCACTTGCATAGGTGGTAATAATCCATTTGCTTGCGAGATGGCTCAAATTAGTATCGACGCCTTCTAGTAATTAAGCCTAGACAATATACATGAGTCCCCTCCAGGAATTAGATCTCACGGTGTAATTTTTCTCATGGCGATAATGATTAAGCACGATAGATAATTAGTTGCTAGGAATAGCATCCACGACTTGTTCATGTGCTTTGGCCACTGTCTGAGAGGTTACGAAGGAATCCAAGTTGGTATTGAATAGGGGTGCTTGGTATCGACAGTGATCTTCAGAGGAGTCCGAGAATATTTATCTCCTAACATATGACCATTGATGAATGACACCTTTGTCCCTCGTCCTGGTCGTCAACTCTTACAAAGCTATCGATTAGTATTGGTGAATATATATACAGTCTCCAAGTCTTGTCGATGACTAATGATCTCATTTTCTATCTACTCCGCCAATATATATATCAGAAGTTCTTCCATTGTTCCTAATATTGGCGATAAGGATAATGCTCAAAGGGAGAGATCGATTTAGGCAACCAACTACGTATGTGCTTCAATGAACCGCACCGATAATAATGTTAAATGCCATAGACCATCGGTACTTTCAAACTCAAAGTCCGATTAAAATCGGAGCATAATTCATACGACCAATACTATATTTACATTAATATATTATAGTGTTTATAATGGTAATATTTATTTTATTATATTTAATATTCATAATTATATTATTATCTTTTGATAATTATAATTATAAAAATATTCAATAGTTGATATATTTAATAGGTATTGTATTCATCTTGCTTTCAATGTTTGATATCTCTATGTTACAGATTTTGGGGATTACGATATTAATAATATAATAATTATAATTACAATATTGTCTTTGACAATTGTAATTATAATGGTGTCAAATCGTTAATATCTTAAATATGTTTCTTTGTTACCTAAGTGTCCAATTTTGGGGACATGACACACCTCCTAGCTCTTCTTTAGTTTTGAGTTTGCAAGATAACTCCTAGCTGAACAGTGGTTGCTCCTTCATTCAGAGGTTGCAGATTGAGCTCCATTGGTGATGGCTTCTTTTCTGTTTTCAGTTTGGTGTCGCTTTAATGTTTTCTAGAGACATTTTTGGTGTGTTCATTTCTTGTTTGGATTTTTCGGAGTGCTCTTTCAATCTATTGTTGACCCACGTTTATGCTTGTATCGTTTTGGAGACTTTGAATAATTTTGTGGGTATTGGTTCATTGTGTTCATAGCATCTGGGCACCCCTTTTCCTAGAATCTCGTAATTTTTGAAGAACCTGATTTTTGCTGCCAGTCACCTTCTCAAGGGACCGTACTTCCTTGGTTTAAGTGCATTGGAAACATGCCTTTCATTCGCAGACTTTTTGGTGGCAGCTTGCTTCATGAACTTGGACGCCTAGCTAAGAGGGTTCATTTGCCACTGATTTGAGGTCATTCGGAGGAGTCTGGAGAGAGTTGTGGAGATTTTTGGAGGTTTTAGGTTTGCTGCCTTTTCATATCAGACTGTTGTTGCAGCATATCAGACCTGGTAATTTCATTGTTGATTCAATTTTTCTTGATGCCATATCATTGAATTGTTGTTGGGAGAAGTATCTAATACTTGGGCTTTCATATTGCTAAGTTATCTCATGATATATTGTAAAAGACTCTATATTGTAATGCTGAATTAGAAGGTACTAATCAGCTTTCATATTTTCAGTATTTTATACTTCACTCCCGTTGAAGAAGTGGACGAGTTTCCTTTATTTTCGGTTGCCCACTGAAAATTGGAAGTAGTTGGCTATGCCACCAAGTTTTTTGCTTTAATTTACTTTCCTGTAGCCTAGTGAAAAGTGGAAGTTGCTGGCTTTGCCATCAAGTATAATAGCTCTTGTACTTCCAGCATCTTCATATTGTTATCAGATCCCCTTACATCATATGCTCTCACCTTGCCCACTCCAGGAACTAGGTGATCAAAAAGTGAAGGGTTGCTTACAGTTTGTTTATCTTTCATTGGGCCAATGCTAGCAAATGAAGTTTATGTGAAAACATTTGGGGAAAAACTAAGGGGGTTATTTCAATCCTAGATCAAATTTGTTGCCGCCAATAAAACATGATGTTGTGTGCTTCCTTCAAGGATCTTAACCTGGTCCTAGTTCACCTTCCCACGGTACCTCCGCAGAGTACACGCTACAAGCCACTGCTCCATCGATCTGGAACATCAACCTAACCAGCATAGTGGCCCTTTCGTCACTTCAAACTTTCTACTTGATGAACATAAATTTTGGAAACTCTAGATTAAGAGAAACCATGTGTAGACATACTCTCCTTTCAAACCGCAGGACATAACTCACATCCATGAAGAAATGCAGATCAAAATGTTACCAAAACAATCTAACTGTCTAGGAAACTGAGCTCACATATTTCGGATCAAACTTTCGGATTACTTCCATCGACATGAATAGATGTAGTACGATACCACAAACATTCCTCGACTAATTTCAGAAGCTCAGATATGACAGAAGTAATTAAAATTTAATTCTCATCGATCTACTGAATTCTCACCAATCTACAAACATCACTCCTTTGACACCAAAGAGCTAAGTCACCATATTCGGTTGAATATCAACTTGAAATTCGAAATTCATCGAATTTTTAAAAAAAAATGAAATTCGTTCGTATTCAAATAAATTCGTACAGTCAAGAAATTTACATTAAAAAATCTCAAAATATGAGCAAAAATTAGTTGAAATTCGTCGAGGGCACTGTGATTTGTGGCGGACGGAAAGATTCTCATCAATGAACGTTGCTTCAGCTAACATTCGGAACACCCTCTCTTGGATCCAATCTCAACTCTCGTTTGGGACAACTGACACTTTCTACCTAAGGAAATAATAGGCATCCCTCAAATGTTGTGAAACAAACCGCTCTTCATTCAGAGAGGGGGACCAAACGAATGAACAATTGAGTAATTGTGATTATTAAAATATATCTTAAAAAACGTTTATCCCACGTGAGCTGGTTTGTAGGGCTCCACAAAGTATTCACTCGTCCATCCAGCACTCGACCATGAGCGGGTTGTCAGGATTCAAGCGACTGCGACTGGAGCTGGAACATAAATGGACTCGGGCAAGTCTCGGTAACGCTGGGGCTCCTTCCATTTTATTATTTTCAATATGTTCTTAATATCATTCTTTTGTTATGTTTTTATATTTTTTTAATATTATTTATTTATGTTATGTTTTCATATAATTTAATATTATTTTATATGTAATATTATTTTTATTTATGTTCATTTGTTATTTAATTTTGTTTTTTATTTATAATGTTAAAATTTAATATTTTAAACTAAATAAATTAAAATTTTATTATGATATATTTATTATTTAATATATAATTTAATTTATTTATTATTTATATATTAATAATATTTAAAATTCAAAGTATATTTTAAACATATTTATTATTTATTTTGTTTTGTGTTTAGCTTTATTAATATATTTAAACATATTAGTATATTAATATTATTTTTTTATTTATTTTAAGTTTAATACTTATATTTTAAAAAAATAAAAATTATATAAGAAGAATTTAATTCAAATTTTTTAATTTTCGAATATCATCCAAATTTCAATGTTGCCGAATTCGAACCTGGTGACTTAGCCAGTAAGCACCTTTAACATCAATGACAACATATGTTCAACAGGCTTAGTGTTCAACAAGCTTAGCCAACAAGAAGTTGTTGTATTTCTTCAATTTGTTGTTTACATTTCTAAAGCTCATGATCTACTTTTGACAGAGTGAGGGCTTGCAAAGCCTACAGTTCTTCTTCCTCTTTTGCAATTGGTTAAGACAAGGGTT